>JARHVA010001286.1:857500-1222500 GCA_037957365.1 Torreya grandis | reverse complement strand
AGCAACTTACTCTGTTCTGTCCTTCTCAAGTATTGCTCTTCTCCTTTCAGCTGCAGAACTAGTCCCTGTAGATAGCTGGTCTATTGGTATTACCTGTGAAAGCATGGAAGATAATGACTAAACACAGATGATACTCAGGGCATACACAGCAAATCAATCCAAGATGGAGGCAAAAAATGTATTTTTATTGATTCAGGTGGAGAAAATGCAGAGCAGTGCTCTTTACAAAAGTCAGGAAGATCCCTTGAAAAATGACTAAGTCTGTGCATTTATAGCAGAAGAGCCAAGAGAAGTTTCATTGAAAAGCATGAAAAACACTATTGATGACATCACAAGTCTGCTAAGACCATGCTTGTTGCCTCATTTTGCGTGCTAGTCTTCTCCTCCGGCGGCTGGGCGGGTTTTTTCTTGTGCACTGCAGGTGAATTTTGCCACCTTTGTAGTGGGCGACAATTTTGCCACCCTTTGCATGAACTTCATGTAGGAATACTTGCCAACATCGGCTGATAATCTGCCGATGATGGTAGTCTTGCCGACGTCGGTTCGCCTAAGCTGCCGACATCGGTAGAATTATGCTGTGGGCGGCCCTTTCAATTTCCCCGCCATCGGGCAGGGTTTTTAATTTCACCGCCATAGGGCGGGCTTTTTCAATTCACCGCCATAGGGCTGCCAACGTCGGTGGTTTTGCTGACGTCGCTCTCTATAAGGTGCCGATGATGGCAATACTACCGATGTCGGCCGATGTCCGCGGCCTTTTCGTGTTATGGGCGGCGAATTTACTGCCCTCTGCATGTCTGTAAGCAGGCTCATTTTACCCACCCTTGTAGTGGGCGGCGATTTTGCCGCCCTCTGCATTTTTTATGCCTCTTTTTTGACTAAGTGTTGAACGCTCCATTTTTTCCCTTCTTCTCTCCTTGCGTGAACGTTTGGAGATTATGTCTTTCGCTACCTATTCTCTGCAACGGCACTGTCGAAACCTAAAAGTGGACCTTGCAACGTGAAATGACTGGGCCTGTGAAGCAGGTGTAGGAGGTGATCGAGATTTTGCCTGAGGGGCAAAATTGGGTCAACAAATTAGCGACTGATAGGGGAAGCGTGCCTGTTATGCTTAGAACCCAGTTGCCTTGCATATCCATTGGGTGCGGAGTCGGATGGTGACTTTGAAGTGAGTTCACAACAGCTTTGAAGATTCTGAAATCAAAAATACAAAATTTACCCCCACTGCAAAGGGAAACACACAAGACTAAAAACAACTAACTGTGCAAACTGCACTTAGGGAAAACAGGGAAGAAAACAAGGGAAACTATGTACAACCGAACCAAAAATTCAGTGACAATGCTTCAGGTGTATCCCATTGACTGGGATACGCAATTCTTCGCCGTCTAACTTGGAGAGCTGGAAAGCATTATGCTGCTTGCACTGAGTAATCATGTAAGGACCGCTCCAGAGGGCATCAAATTTTGCATGTTTTCCAGGCTTAGCTCTATCTTCGTCCCATTTTAAGACAATGTCTCCTTCGGTGAAATTTTTTGACGAAGACCTCTTGTCAAAATGCCTTTTCACCTGATGCTGGTGACTGATCATAGAGACCATGGCCTGGTTCCTTACCTCCTGGAGCTCCATTAGTTCACACAATCTGACCTCCATGTTGTTTCCTTCTTCTAGCTACAACTGATGAGTGAGGTCCAGCGCCAGCAATTCGAGTGAGATAGGAAGCCTTGCTTCTCTTCCATACACAAGCATATATGGAGAATTTCCGATTGATCTTTTTAGAGTGATTTGATCGGCCCATAGAGCTGTTTTCAACTTGGCATGCCAAGTTCTATGATTTTCTTCCATGGTCCTCTTTATAATCTTGATCAAATTTTTGTTAGTAGACTCAGCCAGTCCATTCCCCTGCGGGTAGTAATTTGACGAAGTGCTGAGGTATATACCATACCTTAGCACCCATTCACTAGTTTTGGTTCCCAAAAAAGCCAAGGCATTATCTGAGATTATAGTGGCTGGGACCCCAAAACATGTCACTAAGTCCTCATAGAAATCCAGGACTGTGCTTTCATTTGCTTCCTTCAAAGCAATGGCTTCCACCCACCTGGTGAAATAATCCGTAGCAGTCAGGACCCACTTGTGTTCGACGCTAGAGGGAGGATTGATCATCCCTATGAAATCCAGGCCCCACTGCATGAATGGTTGTTCAACTTGAATGGGTTGTAGGGGCATGGCAGCCAATCACTGCTTTCTGTCAAAGAGTGCACACTTCTGACACTTCCTTACCCAGGCATGGGTATCCTTGAAGAGAGTGGGACAGAAATAGCCAGCTCTCATTATTTTTGCTGCTGTGGTCTTAGGGGCGAAATGTCCACCTGCTGACCCATTGTGAAACTCAGCCAAAACCTTGTCAGTCTGACTGGAGTCAATGCATCTCAGGAGAACCCCAGAGAGATCCTTCCTAAATAATACTCTGTCAATCAAAACATAGGGAAGGGACTGAAGTTTAAAATACCTTCTTCTGGCCCTACCGAGACCCTGTGGACATTCACCCGTAAGAAGGAAACGCCTCATGTCCAATGTCCAATCTCTTATGACAGCTGGTTCTTCTGCAGTGGCTGCGTCATGGATCAGCAAGCTGTCTTCATCCTTTTGTCTCAAATCTGTGGCTAGCTGTTCACATAGGCCCCTTCCTCTCACCAACTTGGTGATCTTGATATCTATGTCGTACTCCATCACCTTGGTGATCCATCCCGCTCTCTTCTCGTTTAAGTCTCGATTGGTCAGAAAATCCTTGACACCAAGATGTGGAACCATGAGATGGATCTTGCTGTTTGACAACATATATCTGAATTTTTTCAAACTGCGCACCACTGCCAGAACTTGCTTTTCTATGTAGGTGTACCTGATTTCAAAATCCTCTAACCCTTGGCTGAAAAAGGTGAGTGGTTGCTCGAGGTTATCACTATTTGCTTGGGTAAGCATAGCAGATATTACTTCTCCGTTGCTGAAGGTATAGAGATTGAGGTATTTATTGAAGTTGGGGCTGATTAGAGTGGGAGCCTGGGTCAAAGCCTGTTTGATAGCTTCAAAGCTATCCTTTCTTGGCGTTGTCCATTTGAATTCTTCACCCTTCTTTAGCAAGGAGGTTAGGGGTTTAACTATTTCAGCAAAATTCAGAATGAACCTCCGAATGAAATTTATCCGGCCAAAGAAACTCTCCAGGCCTTTCTTGTGCTTTGGTAGGGACATCTCCAGAATGGAGCAGACTCTTTCTCGGTCAATAGACAAACCTTCCTTGGACACAATGTGGCCAAGAAGTTTCCCCTCATGAACCGCAAATACACATTTCTTTGGATTTAGGGAGATGCCAAATTCCCTACACCTCTCAAAAATCTGCCTGAGGTGCTTCATATGCTGTCCTGCCTCTTTAGAGAAAACCGTTATATCATCGAGGTACACCAGCACATTCCTATTTATCAAACCATTGAAAGCCATGTCCATGGCTCGCTGGAAGGTAGCACCGGCATTGGATAGCCCAAAAGGCATCTTCTGGTAGGCAAACATTCCCCATTTAGTGGTGAAGGCTATTTTGTATTGGTCGCAGTCACGCACCAGAGTTTGATTATATCCCGAATAGCCATCCAGGAGGGAGAAGCGTTCGGAACCAATTACTTTTTGGAGGATCTGCTCCATGTTTGGAAGGGGATAATGATCCTTTAAAGAGACTTTATTAAGGTCTCTGAAGTCGACGCACAGCCTGATCTCTCCATTTTTATTTCTAACTAGAACCAAATTAGCCAACCATGAGGAATGTTTGATCGGAAATATAATGCTAGACTCAATCAACTTGGCCAATTCTTTCTGCATAAGGAGCTCTACCATCGGGTTAATAGGCCTCTGCTTTTGTGTGAATGGTTTTGTGCCTTCATCTAATTCAATGGTGTGTTGGGTGAGCCTTGGATCGAAGCCTTTCAAGTCGCTATAATTCCAGGCGAAGATGTCAGCGAACTCCTGACACAGCAGAATGAAAGTTTGCCTTTCTTGGAACGTGCAGACCTTACCAAGCGCTAGTAACTTGTCCTTGAAGATTTCAACTTTTTCATAATTCTCCTCTTTGGTAGTGATGCATGCTTTGTCATCTCTTAGTTGGTCCTCTCCATTGAAAATATTTTCAAGTGTGACCAAACCCTTAGGGAGTTTATTGTTCTTCAATTAAACAATCTGATTTCCATATTGCTGCTGCAATTTCACTTGATTATGGACCACAAACTCAGCTTCCTCCTTCAGGAAAAGGGCTATCTGTTGGTCACTTTCGAAGACCTGCCAATTTGTAACATTGTCTGGAATTGAAGGCCGGACCACCACTTTTAAATGGTGCAAACCACAACCCCTGCTTATCTCTTTTGAAACATCAAATTGGGCACTAACAACTGCCAATCTATCAGCCTGCTTATTCTGTTCCCTGGGGATAGAGGTAATGTTAAGAGCAAGGAAATCCTCCATCAAGTCCCAGACTCTGTGCTTGTAAGATTTCAGTAAGGAATTCTTGGTCAGGTTCAGGCCTCTAATTTGGTTCACTATTAGTTCACTGTCCCCCAAGATTTGCAATTTTTTGATCCCTCTCTTTCTTGCCCACTCAAGTCCATGAATCAAAGACTCATATTTTGCAACGTTACATGTGCAAGAAAACTGGAAATGAAAAGCTGAAAAGTACCTTTCTTTAGAAGGGGAGACTAACATTGCCCCACCACCAGTGCCCAGTTTGCTTCTGGAACCGTCGAAGTATAGCTGCCACAGGCCAAGATCTTCTTTATTTTCCTTCATTATATTGGGCATGACGACACTCTCTTCATGCAAGCAATAGATGCCAAGGTCTGCCTCCTCAATAAACTTATAAGGATCATGCTCGAAGTTATCGCTTCCCCACTCATCCAAGAGTAGATCTGTGACTCCTTCAAGAGCAGAAGATGAGGACTTGTCTGTTTGAGAGTCTTCTGGATCAATGATAGTGTAACTAACATTCGCTGCCTTGGGTGAATAGGGCTCTAGGTGGTCCTTGTAGAGTGGCTCGAATTCAATTTTCACTTTGGTCCCATACTTGGTTCTAAAAACCAGGTATGACCAGTTTGCTGCTAGATAACCACCTATCTTGGACGTAAAGTCCCTAGACAAACAGATTGCAAAATATGGAGGAACGTCCGCTACCACTATATCTTGAGGGATTGAGAATGTCAGGCAGGCATGCAATGTTAAACTCAATCCTTTCAGGACTCCGACTATCTTTGTAGGTGTCCCATCTAGTTGCAAGACTCCTTTGTTCATTGCTTCGTACTTTAACCCCATCTTATTAGCAATGCATTTAGGCATTACTGAAGTGCTGGCCCTGCTATCAATTATGCAATTATGTACTAAGAAATCCCCTATGATCAAAGATACATAAAAAGGGGGAGTCTTTTCTTCTTTTCTTACCTGACCTAGAGCAGAAGGCTACCCATTCATCATTAGGACGTTATTAGTGTCTGTTAGGATGGCCTGGTGATTTAGCTCATGCAATTCTTTCTTCAATACCTCCTTTTGTCCCGAAAGAGACAATGAATCCCATAGAGAAATGCTCACATGCAATTTCTTCATTTGATCAACTATATTAACTTGGGGACTGACTCCTTTCGTGTTTTCCTTTGGGCTGATCCCGATTGGAGCTGTAGACTAAGGAGCTAGAGGTGCAAATGGTTGTCTGGGAATTGGAGCCTTTTGAAAAGGGTGTGGTGGAGGATTTGCTGCTGCCTGAGGGGAAGCTTGCACTTCTCCAACTGCTCTTCTTTTAAATCTCGTATTGGCCGCAACGCAATCAGCATGATTGCCTGCAGTGCCCCCATGATTAATTGCATAGAGCTTGCCCTCTTCATGATTTATCAGGGTAGAATCCGGCTGAGTCTGATTGTTGCTTGTGCTGGTTTGAGCTGGGAACTCAAAAAATTGAGAAAAATCAGCACCCTGATTTCCCAAATTCTGGAAAAAATTCATCATGTCATTCGTGTGGACAGCTTGCTCTTGACCTTGTCCCATGGTTGAACAACCTGGCTGCTCCTACACTAGATTGTTCTGAGTAGGTACCATGGCTTTAGATGACAAAGGAGGGCCTGAGTTATAATTTTGATAAGGCCTGGTTGTAGTGAGCTGCCCCTGACCTTGGTTATAATTTTGAAAGGGGGGTCTAGGGGCATGGCCATAATTTTGATAACTCTGGTTTGGCTTGTGGCTTTGAGCTTGCTGCCTTTTAAGGGCAACAAGTTCATTTGACATGCTCTGCAATAGGCCCTTAACTTCACTTAATTCATTGGATGGAACAGCAGTTGGCTTCTCAATGACAGGTAGGGGAGCAATTGTGGGAGCGACTGCTTGAATTGGGGGCAGCAGTTCTGGGAAAAGTGGCATATGAGGCCTAGGGGCAATTTTCTCAGCTTGAATTAAGCAATTTTCAGCCGCAATGGCTGTCATACACAGCTGGCAGTATGTGTCCCCCCATAGATTGGATCATCATAGCAATGTCACTATTCAATGCTTTTAGATAGTATAAGAAAGCGTAGCTGGGGGTCGGCCTTACCAGGATGGGAATTCTATCCCAAGTCTTTTGAAACCGCGTATTGAAGTCCTACATATACTCGTGTGGAGCTCTTTTTATAGTTGTTAGCTGCTCAACAAGAGAGAGGCCATCACTTTTTTCCCCAAAACGATCAGTTAAACGAGTGCCCAATTCATTCCAAGAATGTATGGAATTCATAGGCAAGGTGCCGTACCAGTCAAGAGCTTTCCCTTTCAGAGATAAGGCTAACAGTCTGATGGCAATATTTTCTTCTGTTACATTGGGAATATTGCAAAGGTTGGCAATATTTTTGATATGCTCAACAACTGTAATAGGTCCCACTCCATCAAAAGAAGGCACATTTTTTAGAGCTGTTCTGGGGATCGGATCATAGCGTGAGAGGTTTAAAGGGCTTTCACCACGAAAAGCTGCAAAAGGCAAGGCCATGGCTGGAACAGATTGTATTTGTGGCTGAGCTAGGTTGGTGTTCCTAGTAACAGGTCTAGGAGGATTTATCAGTGGATAAGGGTGAGTTCTTCCAAACCTGAGTCTTTTAGCAGAGTTTAAAGGTAGTTCAACGAACTCAAAGGGGACCCTTCTTGAAGCTGACCTGGTGGTAAATTTTGGCATAGAAGTTAAGTAACTGGTCTTAAAAATAAAGAACTGAGTTCTTACCAGTGGAGTCACCAGATGCTGGAAATCTTTTAAAAAAAACACTATAGCAGGACCAGCATCAATCTTGAAATACTATTGCGTTGAAAAATACTGTCCCATCGGGCGTGCCAAAATTGTTGACGACTGGAAAGTGCACCCAGCGACAGGAACACGGATTTCTACCCTCTCCCCGCAACATGGAAACCCCTCTCTCGCCTGTGGGACGGCGAAGTAGGAGAGGAGAGTCTCTAGATATGGGCTAGTTCCCTCTGATGTATCTTGTTTGTTTCAGGTAGCGTGAAATATAGGTATATAGGTATATACTGGGGGGGTGAAAAGAGAGAGAAAAGCATGAAAACAAACAGCCTACTCTAAAAGAGGTGATACACCAAAAACATGAGTGACCTTTCAGATCCACTCTCAGAATCAGGGGAAATGCAAGTATACTCTACACATCTGGTAAAGGAATCAGGTTGCTAAGACAAAGGGGGAGGCTATAATGGAAAATACGTCACAAAGGTTTACCGAGGTGTTGTGGAATGCACACTTGCAAGCAACTTACTCTGTTCTGTCCTTCTCAAGTATTGCTCTTCTCCTTTCAGCTGCAGAACCGGTCCCTGTAGATAACTGGTCTGTTGGTATTACCTATGAAAGCATGGAAGATAATGACTAAACACAGATGATACTTAGGGCATACACAGCAAATCAATCCAAGATGGAGGCAAAAACTATATTTTTATTGATTTAGGTGGAGAAAATGCAGAGCAGTGCTCTTTACAAAAGTCAGGAAGATCCCTTGAAAAATGACTAAGTCTATGCATTTATAGCAAAAGAGCCAAGAGAAGTTTCATCGAAAAGCATGAAAAACACTATTGATGACATCACAAGTCTACCAAGACCATGCTTGTTGCCTCATTTTGCGTGCTGGTCTTCTCCTCTGGTGGCTGGGTAGGTTTTTTCTTGTGCACTGCAGGTGAATTTTGCCGCCTTTGTAGTGGGCGGCGATTTTGCCACCCTTTGCATGAACTTCATGTAGGAATACCTACCGACGTTGGCTGATAATCTGCGGACGGCGGTAGTCTTTCCAACGTCGGTTCCCCTAAGCTGCCGACATCGGCAGAATTGTGCTGTGGGCGGCCCTTTCAATTTCCCCACCATCGGGCGGGGTTTTCAATTTCGCCGCCATAGGGCGGGCTTTTTCAATTCGCCACCATAGGGCTGTCGACGTCGACGGTTCTGCCGACATCGGTCTCTGTAAGGTGCCGATGATGGCAATATTGCCGATGTCGGCCGATGTCCACGGCCTTTTCGTGTTATGGGCGGTGAATTTGCTGCCCTCTGCATGTCTGTAAGCGGGCTCATTTTACCCGCCCTTGTAGTGGGCGGCAATTTTGCCACTCTCTGCATTTTTTCTGCCTCTTTTTTGACTAAGTGTTGAACGCTCCATTTTTTCCCTTCTTCTCTCCTTGCATGAACGTTCGAAGATTCTGTCTTTCACTGCCTATTCTCTGCAATGGCACTGTCGAAATCTGAAAGTGGACCTTGCAACCTGAAATGACTGGGCCTGCGAAGCAGGTGTAGGAGGTGACCGAGATTTTGCCTGAGGAGCAAAATTGGGTCAACAGTACTTTCCACCTTCCTAAATCCTTTTTGTATTGTGATCAATTTTTATCACACCTCCTCATATCCTCTTCCAATAACATATTCATCTTTATCATCATAGATTACATCGTCATAAACCATATCATTTATATCCATCCCATATCACTTATTATCCACCTCCTTTTCATATCCTTCTCTTATTTATCATATTATAAAAACACACCTTATCACATATAATATTCATACACTTTCCATTATCCATCCTCTCTATTCTCTATTTTTCACTACACCCTAGCTATCTCATCCCATATCTATATTCATTCCATAATATCTATCATCTATCCCCTTATTCATCATTTTTGCTTATCCATAACACATTTTTCTTTCATACATCTTATATTGACATCATCTAAAACATCCCCTTTATTTATACACCCACTTTCCATAACATAATTTATTCTTCCTATTGCCCATCTTTCACCTTCATTCCACACTACATATTACCTATATTTAGTCCATAACATCTAGTATCCATCCCCCTTTGTATATCCTTTTGTTCATTTTAATCACATTCTTATTCATCCTCTAGAGACCATCCTATTGATATCACCCAACACACACATCCACTTTCTATAACATTATCCATCTCTCATTTTCATAATATGTCCTACCTATGTCATTTACATCTATAAACATATCATAACACTTATTATCCATCCACTTTTATATTATTTTTTGTTTATCACCTTTTATTTGATTTTATAATATACCCCCCTTCATTCACTCATTCCATAAAGTATTTATCCACTCACCATATCATTATCTATCCCCTCTATTATTTACCTATTATTTTCATCTAATGTCTATACCCTATTCATCCCCTTTCTTATCTATTTTAATCACCCCATAATCACTCACCTATATATTTACTTTTATATATTTTTTATCCATATACATTCCCCTTTATCCATCCATATCATATTGACTATAATATCCACCTTCAACCACATCCACGTGTAGTTATCATCTCTCATATTTATATAGGTTATATTAAATATCCATTTACCTCATATCCATTTATATAATCTCCATATCATCATCCCATAGCTACTCCTTACACACACACACACACACACACACACACACACACACACACACACACACACACACACACACACACACACACACACACACACACACACACACACACACACACACACACACACACACACACACACACACACACACACATTTTATCCTCTTATAATCACTCCATCCACAAAACCACATTATATATATACATATATATATATATATATATATATATATATATATATATATATATATATATATATATATATATATATATATATATATATATATATTCCACCAACCCTCCTATCACATAATAACACCCTTGCTTCATCTGAACTAGTTTGTATATATCCTCATATCGATTTATAAACTTTCATCTATAATCACCAAAACATATCACATTTGATATAAGTTCATTCCCTTTCACATCCACATAGATTAACTTGTTTAAAATTTATTTGACCCCCCATTTATTTTGTGTTTCTTAATAATCACTTAGTCTCTTATATCCATCCTCTATATCCATTTGAGCATCCATCCTTCTTAGTCACACCACTATATATATATATATATATGTATATATATATATATATTCACCACTCATCCATCACTTCTCTACCCATATTTGGTACCTTGAGTTGGTGTTTTGTCCATATACTTGTTCATCACATATCATACATCTTCTTGTCCACATGTCATTCTCTTTAAATACTAGACTTCATATTGAAACCAAGGTCTTAAGTGGTCACCCATATTTCTTGAATCATTAATTATCACCTCTCTTGACTTTATATTATCATTATACATAGTCTTGTAAGATCCTAATCTATCACCCATCACCATCTCTATCAGATAATTTTATCCTCTAGCACCCATCAACTTGTCCATTTGCTAGTAAACAAAAATATATGATCCCATCACTTTTTTATCTCATCCTTGCTAGATTAATCTCTTAGAGGACTTTGTCTTTTGGTAATTATTTGGTCACCCATATTATTATATCATCATCCCTTTGACCACTAAAATATTTTGGTCTTTTGACAGAAATAGTATTTGAAGACTCCCATCTCATCCATCACTCTTCATCACAACCATCATTCATAATGGTAATCCATAATTGAGATTAACTTTGAATTGGTCAAGGCTCCAACCAAGATAAAAATCCATTGGGGAATATGATGGACCCAAATAAGGAATATGATGAACACCAAAGTGACATACATACACTAAGGTTTAATCCCATCCAAAATTATGAAGTAAGGAATCTCATTGATTGCTACCTTTATGAGAACTTAGATCATGTCTTAGCCCATGCTATATAAATAAGGGGCACATTTTCTTCCACCTTTTATCACACCCTCTTGCATAACCTCATTTTCCCATCAAGACTAAACTTACCCCATCAACGTGATAATCATAATCCTCAAGAAGAAGAAGACATAGATCATGGATTTATTTAAGAAGAGGAACACCCAAAACCACTTCATAATAACCAAAATGAGGCTAATAAGAGATATAATATAATTACATATCTCCTAGAAAAATTGACTCAAAATAAATCTATTGCTTCAAAGTCAACATCTACCATCACCTAGACACAATAACACCAATAACAATGCCCATAATAAAACCATTGATAATCCCAATATTAACAATAACACAAATAACACTCATAATACCCATAACACTCACATCCCTTAAGGAAGTCAAAATTAAACCACTAACCCTCTTGGTGATCCCTCTTTTTCCCAAGAATGGAAACTGATGAAAGAGACTCTTCAATAAATAAATCCAAGATCATAAGCCCATAAGTATAGATATTAATACTTTTGCTCATCACCATTGGACATGAGAATTTTGAAAATACCCTTTCCCTCACACTTCAAAATACCCAAATTTGAAAAATATAAGGGAAAGGGAGATATTAAAGAGCACATCTAAGAATTCTATGTGTCTTATCATGAAATGGCTATGAATATGCCTATTTGTTATGACTCTTTCCTAAGAGTCTTACTAGGCCAACCTTGGAATGGTTCATACACTTGCCAAAAGGGTCAATTTATAGTTTTATAGAACTAATAGAGTAATTAGTTTGACATTTCTCATATAATATAGAGAAATACATCTATATCATTAACCTTTACAATACTAAGCAATGAAGAAGTGAGAGTTTGGTATACTTCCTACAGAAATGGCATAGCTTGGCAAGTTAGTTAAGGTACATGGTTCTTGAAAAAGAATTAGCAAAAATCTTCATGGATAATATTAATACAAAGATTAAATATCAATTAAAACTACAATTTTCCAAGTCCTTCAATTAAATCATCAAAAAGGGGATGCAGATAGAAAAATCTCTCATAAAAAAGGGAATCATAAAACTATATTCCTGAAATGAGCACACTTCAAATCAAGAGAATTCTTTTTCAGGGAAACCCAAGGTCTTCAACAAGAATAAAAATGTTTTAGGTGATGGAATAATATATTTTAAGACACAAAATGTGTAAATAATCCAAAGGAAGGGCCCCACACAATGCCCTAATGTCTCTACCATCAAAGTCTCATGAGGCAAGCCAAAGCCATGCATGGGAAAAAGACCACTTACAATCTTGGGAGTATAACCTAAAATAGTCTTGGAATAATTAATCACTACCATCATGATCACTTTACCTGAGATTAGACTGGTGTATAATCATCAACCTAAACCTAATTGGTACTATGAAGATGAGTTTTACAAATATCACTATGTAAAAGGACATGATACTAAGTAGTATATGCAATTAAATAACTATATCCAAGACCTAATAAATAGAGGTGATGTTGAGATTGAAGGAGAAGTGACATAAAATCAATCAGAACTTTGGCATCTACAAAGATCCTCTCCCAAAGAATGATTAAAAAATCTAGAGATCCTAACGAGACCAAGGTTAGGCATCATCTTCCAATTGCACTAATTATCATAATGTTCCCTATCATTACAATAATACCATCAAAATCTAAAAAATCTTAAAACCCACTCCACCTCTATCTCCCATCCTAAAAATAAATAGGGCTACAACTAATTATGTTGTCATCACTTGATGCAATAAGATTGTCATTCCCATAACACCCTCTCAAGATCCTTCCACTTCATCTACTATGTATAAGGGGAATATTTATAAAAAATCATTAAGTAGTTCAAACAAATCCTATGACATCATTTAATAATTAGATAAGACTCTCACTCAAATATATTTGATAGAAATTCTAAAAACATCTACCTTATATAGGGAGATATCAAATCAAGTGTTGAATGATTTGAAAGTACCTAGTGACCTAGATACCAATCAATTTTAGACACTAATGGCACATTTATCCCCATCATAGTAGGTTACCTTCATTACCCAAGATCTACCCCCTACTGGCCCATATCATAATTATCCTTTATACATTAAAGTTAAATTTCTCATCATCAAGTTTCTCATGTCCTCATAGATAAAGGATCTATACTTAAATTATGTAATTTGGCCTTTTTAAATAAATTGGGATACTTAAAGACATCACTCAAGCCTATTTTAATAATGATTAAATCTTATAATGATAATGATAGGCCATTAGTTAGGAATATTTATCTTTTTATAACCATGGGACTGATAGTTCATCAAACTTTGGTTCATTTAGTGGATGTAGAATTACCATATAACATGTTATTTAATAGGCTATGGATTCAAAAAATGTAAGATGTGACATTCAATCTACATCAATGATTAAAATTCCCACATTCAAGAATGGACATCACCATTCCTAGATTTATAGACCACCTTCATAGTTTTAAAATGGATTAGTATCCATCACCTTACCTGAGCATTGATAAAACCATCCTAAGCCCCACAATAGCTAAGTATATATCTCCAAATCAACTATAAAACTACACCTCCATTAGAGCTTGATGTTACACAACTAAAGATTACATCCACAGGGTGTGGAGAGTATGAGTACAAAACATTTTGAATTGGTAACCTACCCCTCTCTCCATGAAGTTATGGGTCCTTGGATATGAGGAAGAATAATCCTGTTAAGTATCCATTTGGTCCAACTATTTTTTCAAGCACTGTATTTTTGGATGATGAGTGCATTGAAAATGGAGATGATTCTTGGATCATTCTAGATGATGAAATACTTATCTCTATTTATCAAAATTATCTTAGAGTCCAAAAAATTATGGAAAATATGTAGTACAAAGGAAAAGGATTGGAAAAATAAGAGCAAGGATGACTAGAACCTATCATTGTTTGAGAACATCTAATTTTTTTTGGCTTAGGGTACAAACTATATGATGATGAACCAACTAATGCCATTGTGTATTATCTTTTGACCAATGAGTCATCTCTCGCTAATGAAGACATTGAAGTAAGATCTATCTATAGTCATTTCAAGGAGATTTCTACCACCAACCTCTTTCTTGATACCACTATATCCACCATTAATGTTTCCCTCCATTATCCATCCCTCATATACTAAGAATCAAAGTAGGATCCCACCTTCAACACCTTTTAAAATGTTGAGTCCATTTTAGAATTCATGAGAGCTAGAGGCTTCATGTCATCTAGAGATCATAAAAAGGGATTTTACATTAATCTTTGTTAATTAGCATATTTTGGAGAATAAAAAACATCCCATAGTCAAATCAGGATGAATATTTTAAATAAGAAGGGCCTTCCAAAGAATTGGATGAACTTCTATATAGCTCCTTCATGCTAAAAGATTATTTTGAAATTGATATTGAACTACCAAGTTGCTTCTCTTTTGATGTTTCAAAAATTGCATTTCCCCCTTATTTATAATATCAATCACCCTCTCTTATTGAGGAGGTACTATAAGTTAATATCAAAATTGACAAACATCCCAAGATAATAAAACTAGGGGAATCTCTTATGACAAAGGAATGAGAAGTCCTTATTGAGCTACTGAAGGAATTTATTGATGTGTTCACATGGAGATAATCTAACATGCTGGGATTATATCCTTCTCTAGTAGTACACTACCTATTTTTACATCCAAATACAAAACCCATTAAATAAAAATTATGAAAAATGCATCCTAAAGTGGTGTTACTAGTCAAAGAGGAATTACAAAAATTCTTGGAAGTTGGATTCATTTTCCTAATTGATTACTCAAATTAGATATCTAATATTGTTCCTGTAATAAAGCCATAAGGCAGAATATGTATATGTACTAACTTTCAAGATATAAATAAGGCATGTCCTAAGGATGGCTTCCCACTCCTAAATATTGACATGATCATAGATTCAATAGCTAGATACGAGATGCTTTCCCTCATGGATGGATTCTCAAGGTATAATTAGATCAAAATATCCCCTAAAGATCAACATAAAACAACATTTATCACTTTGTGGGGGACATTTTAATATTAAGTCATTCCATTTGGTCTTAAGAATGCAGGAGCCACTTATCAACATACAATGACTATTATCTTTCATGATATGATGCATGACATCATAGAAGATTAGTTGATGATATTCTAGGGAAGTCTCATTTAAGATCAGAGCACCATGTGGTCCCTATAAGAATCTTTAAAATATTATGAGAATATAAAGTAAGGTTGAATCCCAAAAATTATGTCTTTGGAGTAACATCAGGAAAGTTTTAGGGATTTATAGTCTCAAGAAGGGGCATTAAGGTGGACCTATAAAAAGTTAAAGAAATTATAGAAATGCCTCCACCTCATAATCTCAAGTTTCTACATAATCTCTATGAAAAACATTAGGCCATAAGACATTTTATCTCTCAACTATCTGATAAGTGTCATCCTTTTACCCATTTATTAAATAAGGGGATGACCTTCCATTGGAATGAATAATACCAACAAGATTTTAACATATTAAAATAATAATTGGCAAATCCACCTATTTTATCACCACCAACTCTGAGAAAGCCTTTTCTTCTTTATATTTTAGCAATGTCATGCACCAGGTGCTCTCCTTGTGTAGCATAATAAACAAAGTAAGACGACAGATATATATCACCTTAGTAACACATTGATATCATATGAGATAAACTATAATCCTATTGAAAAGGCAAGTTTAGCTATAGTTTTTTCATCATATAAGCTCTGACATTACATGTTAAACAATCACATACAACTCATTGCAAAAGTTAATCCCTTAAAGTATTTACTATCCAAAATAACACTTATAGGTTGAATAACAAAATAGATAATACTAATAAGTGATTTTGACATTGAGTATGCAAATCAAAACTCTATAAAAGGATAGGTCATTGTAGATCAACTAGTAGAGGCACCTTTAGAGGTGACTGATCCCATTGTAACCAATTTCCTATATGACTCCATCATGAATACCTCACAAGTAGATAGCTATAAGTTGTAATTTTATGGATCATTTACTACCCATGGATCAAGGGCATACATCCTCTTGGTCACCCCTCAGGGTGATCTCATTCTAAAATCATTCTAGCTAGCCTTTCCATGTACTAATAATATTTCAAAATATGAAGCTTTAATATCCAAGATCTAACTAGCTATCTAATGGAATATCAACAAATTATAAGTATTCAAGGACTCATAAATAATTATTAAATAGGTCAACAATGAATTCCAAACAAAGGACAAAAATTTTATTCCTTACAAATACTTAATGGACCAATTAAAGACTAAATTTTAGACCATCACCTTTGAATAGGGTCTAAGAGGAAGTAATAAGGTTGTTGATTTTATAGTCACTATTGGCTTTCTTATTGATCTTCTTGAAGATGTCTTGGAAGGAAATTTCTCGATCAAGCATCTGATTATCTTGGCCTATTAATCATTGGATCCTCTTAAAATTTGTGTAATCAACAATATTAGTCTACCCTAGTACCATAATATTTATAAGTACCTACATGATAATATTCTTCCCCTAACCTTAACCAACATAAGTGAAAATCTTTCATCCATCACACTACTCGATACATAATCCTTGGTAGTATCCTCTATTGACATGACTATGATGGTACCTTGTTGAGGTGTCTACCATTAGAGGAGGTGGCCTAGGCTATAAAATAAGTCCATGATGGTATTTATGGAGGGCATATTAGTGGAATAGCTCTAGCTAAAAAGCTCCTCTGAATTGGCTACTATTAGCCAATGATGGACCATGATTCTTTCCAATATGTGCATAAATGTGAAGTTTGTTAGAAGCACATAAAACTCATCCATTCTCCTAAATAAGAATTAAAACCTATTATGATTCCATGGCCTTTCTCCATATGGGGCCTAGATTTAATTGGCAAGATAAATCCCACATCATCATATGGCCATAAATTCATTATCATAACTACATAGTATTTAACTAAATGGGTCAAATAAATGTTGCTTACTTACACCACAAGCCTCTAAATTTCTAAGTTTATTCTTAATCAAATCATTTATCATTTTGGTATACCTATTAATAAAATTTTAGATAATTACAAATCATTCAAGAAGGAAGAATTGAAGGCCCTATGTCATAAATATCACATCACTCAAAATTTCTCCTCTCTATACTATCCCCAAGGTAATGGATAAGTAGAGGCAATTAATAAAACTCTCATCAAGATTCTAAAGAAGACTCTCAATCAAGCTAAAAAAATTGTCATATTCAATTATATCTAGCACTATGGTCTTATCAAACAAGTGATTATATGCCTATCGGGGTAACTCTATACACATTGGTTTATGGGATTGAAGCCATATTGCCAGTACAAGTGGAACTCACCTCTCTTTTTCTCTCACTTAGAGGCATCATTACTGATCATAATAAGAGAGGCTATAAGAACTAGGACTCCTTGATGAAAAGTGATAGAAGGCCCTAGATCACCTTTGGGCATACCAAAAAAAATTCAAGGGTCAATATCACAAGAAGATTTAGGATAGGGAGTTCAAGGTTGGTGACCTAGTCTTAAAAGAAAATTAGAAAAACACTAATGTAGAACATGATAAGAAGGGGAAGTTTGAAGCCAACTAGTTAGGTCCCTATGTCGTTATTGCTAAGTTTGGATCAGGAGTGTATAAGTTGGCCATGCTTGATGGAGAAGAATTGGATGACCCAATGAATATTATGCACCTCAAATGCTTCTATACCTAATCCAAATATCACTATCCTCCATCTATGGGGTACCTCACATCCACTCTGCCTATCATTACCCCACCCCATAACTTAAAAAAAAATCCATCCAATGGTGAAAACTAGTTTGTTGGAACCATGGGTAAGTACCATGATGAAAACCAATTCCCAACATCATGGTAGAATAATCCCAACCCTGGTCTTAATAGTGGGAATATATCATCAGGATTATACAATAACTTTATACAAAAGAAGGGACATACCTTGTCAAAAAATATTTGTTGGAGGGATCTCTGGAATCATTAATCCAAACTTGATCTATATACCTATCCCTAAGTCCCATCATCTCATCATCAAATCCCATAATACCCTCCCAAAACCTATTTGACATGAAATGTCTCCTCTTAGCCTCACAAGTGACATCCTACCTCCATTCCCATATTGTTATTACTAAACCCCAAGTTTAGACCTTCCCACATAAACTCATCATTTTAGAGGGTCACAATTTTTATACATCCTTTTCCTAAATATCTATACATATAATATGATAACTAATTCTTGAGGGGTCATCATGACCCTCATTTTGAAACTTAGTTGGACTATTAACATGATTAGAGCCATGTTTTGGGTGTATCTTGTATATAATCCTACTTCATCATTTGATCCCTTGTCCATCACCACTCATGATCATGTCATCACTCATCTACAATCATTGTCTTAAATTCCATTTTGTAAGTATGAGTCTTATGTGTGTATGCTACATGTTATGTACATATTTTAATGTTTTATTTAGAGTAGTATCTTTATTTTATCTTGTTAACTTTTATGGGAACAAATATGGCATGGGTGGTCCCTGAAGGATTTCTTTAGAAGGGGTCATTTCTCAAACAAATTTCCCCATGGATATTAGATACCATGCCTAGGACCTATCATGTTCATGGCACAAAGAAACAAGATTCAATATTAAAAAAGGATTGCATATGTCCAAACTTTGATAAACTTCCAAAATCCCCCATCCTATCCTAGTCAAACCCCTTATCCTAATCACACCTCTTATCCTAACACCCATCCTATCCAACATCCTATCCTAAGTCAACCTACAACCTAGATCCAATCCCATACCACCTATCCTCACCCAAAAACTAACATGCCATGCCACTATCACCCTACCTCCATGGTGCAGGAGGATTTTTACCACCTAACATTTCATATGAAATAAATTAAACAAGGGATTAATATTTTATAACATAACCTCCCCATAAAGGCAAAATGTGTAATCGACATACCACAACATATCATCTATATATCATCATGTCATCCATATCACATATAATAGAATTTGTAAAATCAAAATAATATCCCATATATAACCACATCCATAATGAGTAACAAAATATACAAAACATCTATAACTATGTCATCAATAAAATAACTATCCATCATCATTACATCAACATTGATATGACTCATAGTAACATAAGATAACATATAAAGCTAAATCAAATATCACATTATATCTCATATACCAAAAATAAATGCATCTCATAACCATGAAATAGTAAATAACATCCATACATTACTAAAAATCATCATCATGTATATATATCAAATGTCCAAAATACAATATCCACATGGAATCCATGTCAAAAGATATAATATAGACACATGAGCCCATGGGGAAAGAATTAGCTATAATACAAAAATACCTTATACATATAAACATCTAACATCAAGGTTATGGCCCTAGTGGGCTCAGTGGTCTACTACCACCCCTAGAAGGCTGCTACACACATGACTGATTGGAATGGAAAGAGCTTGCACATTAACCATATAGAATTTTGGCCTCATAAAAATTATTATAGTATTGGTCCTCTTGAGTCAACAATATAATCTAGGCCATCACCCCCACCATCCTTTATCCTCTCAAACCCTCATCTACTACATCTATGGTCCTCTCTACCATGGATAAATATCTAGTCAATGCCTGAATATGAGACTAAAACTACATAATTTGACTTAGAAATCTAGAAACCTAACTCTATAATGTTATAATCTATATTTATGCATGTCCCTATTTCACATCCCATTATATAACCTATGATTGCAAGGCAATAATCTGGGTATCTCACTATGTCATTTACACCTATAATGCCATAACCTATGACTATAGTTATGTCACCTACCCATCCCTCTGAGAAATTAAATCCTATAATATGGTAATATACCCCTTTGCCTATGTTAACTGGCTATCTCCATGGGTAGCCAAACTCTAGAGCTGAGCCTATAATTGATCTTGCTCATGAGTAATCCCTAAAATATTTAATAAACAATCTTGAGTCTCACCATGTAGGAAAGTCACCAGGTCCTAATCTACATCTAACATAAGCATCTATGACCTACCCCATTTCTACCACCTATTTGAACCTATTATTAGTGAACTCCCTATATCTAAGGCCCTAATAGCACTAGAGCCTATGCCCCCACCTATGCTAGTGATGTATCCCCACCATCATCATCAACCTCCATAGCATCCTAGTCCCCTCCTCCCTATTATACTCCCTATATATTTACCTATCTCCTCTACCTTTCCTTCCTCTAAATCCTCACTCAATCCTAAATCACCCTTCTTATTATACCCCTTCAGATCACCACACATGGTCATGTTTAACAAATTGGGATATATGGATGCCACCATGCTGCATACACTACTATCACCCCTAAATCTAGAATAGGTGTATAAAAATCCCAATGTATGGGTGTAATCTTTCCATAGTCTAAACATCCATCACCTCTATTAGTTAACCTCCCCCAATAGGGTCTCTCCCACTCACTACATGTAAATAAGTACTCAAGGTTAGGCACATCTTGGATAAACCCAAACTAACATTGCACCCAATCTAGTCTATACCTATCAATAATATAGTCACATCGTCTAATCACATAGTAGGGTGTAAACATATACTGGGTTTACCCCTCATCATCTCATATAAATTTGATACCCCTATATGACATTCATATGATGTGCTCAGGGTGTAAATAGTCAAAATCCTACCTATAATAATGCATATCCCCTACATGGCCCAATTGTAATCCAAAAATCACTCACCATCTGAACACCATTGACTATCTAATCTCTAGCCCTACTAGTCTAACCAATGCTCATTAGATCATAATGTGCTTCCAACTCCAAATCTAAAGAAGTAATGATGGACCAAAGCTTTGTACATGTCTATATGCACCCAAGTGTAGCTCCCTATACAAATGTGCCAATACAATTTGTCCCCATGCAAACACCCGATGGTCATCGATTATATCAGCCACCACATCACCTAAACCTAGATAAAACCATTACCCACTCGTGTCTGATAAAATAATGCTAGAAACAAGATCCATCACCACTAATGTCAATTTGTCTAAGCTCCCCTCATTCCAATATAATTCAACATCAATGTAGCCATCCCACATCCCCATTTGTAATCTCCCATCTAGTCTCAACAAATGGGACCACTATAGATCCTCTCTCCCTACATGGGTAAGTCAAAAATCCTATAGACATCCTCTAGGGTCATAGTCAACTCACCAAATCATAAAATATAAGGTACTCATCTCTAAGTGCCATCACTCCACCAAGGTTGTAATCAATGCTCGATCAATCTGAATTAGTGGAATCATCACCACATCATGAAGGCCCACCAACTCAAGCACTCCATACTCCATAGGGGTCACATGCCACATCTTATGCAATATCTTAGGATGTCATAACTAGGATGCTAATATTCCTAAATACTCCTACATGAAAATCAATGATTATCTATCATCACTCCTATCACTCTACATGTTCAACACATGTATACATATAACTTATCTAACACACTCACCTTTCATTTAGCTCATTCACTCCCAATCCTACCTAACTCACCTAAGGACCCCCTCTCTCAAATCACCCACCTTATTACCTAAGAATATCTAACTTACTAACTCCATCCAACCTTACCTTTCCACCTATCTAACCCCTCTCTAACATTTTCCTAACCTAGTAACTTAGCCATTTTTTTTTAACCTTACAATCCTTCTAGTCACAATTTGTTGGGCTGTAACCCTAAAATTCCCTATTTATGGGGTTATTACCACATGATTCCCTATTTTTGGGGTTGTAACACCATAATTCCCTATCTATGGGGTTGTAAACCTATGATTCCCTATTTTTAGGGTTGTAACCCTATGATTCCCTATTAGTGGGGTTACAACCCCACCATTAACCCTCACATTCTTGCCCATTGTATTGACAACCCTATGACTATGGGCACAAATGTCAGTCATGAGATTCCCAAACCATAATAGATGACATCCTTTCTTGCCAAAATCCACTTTGAAAACTAACCAAATCAACTAAAAATCACAAAAATATAGAGTAAAAGGGTTCTTTACTCACTTGAGGTCTAGCCTCAACATCTCTCTGGTACTCTTAGACTCTCTCATCATGATGGGAAGATCAGGGAATATGGTCCATCTCTTTTTCTATAGATCTCTAGTCACAAAAATAAAGAGTAATAATGACCCCCAACCTAACTCTTTTATCCTATATGACCCCCCAACCCCCTACTAACACCCTCTTACCCACTTATCCCTAAAAACTGATCCTATCCTATATTATCCTCTATTATTGATATCTAGGGGCATGGCATGCCCACTACCATTAACATTCCCATTATCCCATGACCATAAATATATTGGCTTGAGGTCTTTTTGGACTATGTAGGTAGGACCTGGTCTTATTTTGGGTACCCAAAGGTAGCTTGACCCCCATTTTTCCTTTATCAATATCCTATAGCCACATATGACCACTATCAATCATGTACTATTTTAATTCCTGAATCTTACACCAAGTGGATCTTTATACCCAATCACTTGTCTTTATCCTTTTATCTATTTTTGAGCTTCCCATAGCATGTATCCCTACTAATAGGCCCATCATCCACTTAAACCCATCTTATTTTAACTGAAATTGTCTTATCACTTTCTAGACAGTGGTCACTTATCTAGACCCATCACTTAAGCCACTTTATCATCATTATTAGGGAGTGTATCCAATCGATTGGGGCATCCCAACCCTATATGTTTACAAATTTTATCCCAACTTGAGTATCCATTTCAAGTGACCATCCAGGTTATTTTCTTCTCTGCATACTCCCTCGAGGGGGCATAATATCCCTTAACATCATCTATGAAATGATTTTACTTTGAAAGATCATTACTCCTTTCACTTCACCCTCTCATAATACACTTTCAGAGAGGGGGAAAAAGTATGCATTAAAATATGCTCACCCTACTAGTTATGTTAATTCCCACTAATTTGGCCTAATTCTTATATTTTATAGTCATATTAACTATTAACCTAACACCCATAACCCATTCCTAGATCCCACACAACCTTTATCCTATCCTAAGATCAATTAATCATATCATTAAGCCCTTAATAAACCCCATTACCTACTAACCTACTCCCTAATCCCACTAGCCAATTTTAAATTAAAAATTATCCAACCACCCACCTACCACCCTATACTATCCTTTTCTAAAACCCTAAACCCTATAGGGAGATTTATAAAAATGGAAGTTTCTATAAATCTTCCCCAAATTGGCCACTTTTCTAGAATTATCCAATTCTAGAGATTTCCATGGAATTAAAAATTTCATGGAAATTCCCTAGTCCTAGATCTCAAAGGCCTAAGTTTGAATTTGGACCCTTGACCTTCCCCCAATTAGCCTATAAAACTAAACTCTCCCTCCACCCTTTGGACTAATGATAAATTGTCTAGCAAGCCCTTTAACACTCTTTTAGAATCCATAACAACCATCTAGTGTCTAATTAAAGCCATTATCTCCATCACATATCCATTGGAAGCCATTATCAAAGTATCACAAGCAATCCAACAATCAAAATTTTTGTATCAAATCACTTTCATTCAAATCTTGGAATGGAGGCATGAGAAGGTAAAAAGGATGGTAAGAATGTTCTAATTTCTCTAATTTATCTCCTATATCCATTCCTATTGGTGCCATCAAGTTTCAAGTTTTATTTTCATTTTGATAATATTTTCTTAGACTTGAAATTTGGTGTATAGACCACAACATGAAATTACCTTAACTTCTCCAAACTAAAATTAAACCATGCTATAAAATTTATATGAAGACTTCTAGGGGACATATAAGCATGAGATAAACACATCACAAGACCATGACAAGTTTAAATTTATAGGGGGGTGACCAATTTGACTTGGGGTCAAATTTGGTCAGTAGGGTCTTTTTTGTTTATGTAGAATTTGTTCTTATAGGTGAGAAATAATGACTTCCCCCAATGCAAGGTTCACTATAAAGTAATGAGTAGGTATAACATGGGTAACCATTCTATATGTAGTGAGTGAATGCTTAGGTGGCCAAAGATTCAGTTCAATAATTCTATACCTATGCAAATTCCCATCCTAAATTAGGTGATAGGGACAAGATTCTTAATATGTTATTTGATAGTGAATATCTCACTTGGGAGAATACACTTACCTAGTGATTAATCCACATTATTACCTTTATACCAAGTGACCATGGTGTTAGAGTCAAATGTAACATCTAGGATAGGGAGACTTAAATACCTCATGAATGACTCTCTAGAAATGAATTTGATAATTTTATTTTTATTGATGTAGTGTAGATAACCACCATCTACAAAGCTACCTTTGAAGAATATCCTCCACAATAAGTCTATACATAACATGACCTCTGACTTGGTGGCTTTGTAGTGAAGTGACTATTGCTTGAATGGGAAAAAGTATGTTGTAAGTTGTTTCTCCTTAGTTAAGATGTTTTCTTACAATGCAAATGAATCAACATTTTTTATGACCTCTCATAAAGACAAGTAATTTGGATAGAGGACATCAAACAAAGTTTCATCAAAATTCATGTCTAAGCATTCACTAGAGTATTTGATGAAAAACTTATAGGGTGATGAGGGTCCCTTGTATGACCTAGATGAAGATGCCATGGATCTTTGATGGATGCTGATATGATTCAAGCTTTCAAAACTAGTGGACACTAAATTAAATTATGCATGTTGCATGTCATTATGATCATAATTAGGGATTTTGAGGTTGTAAGAGGCTAAGTTTTCTCAAGCTCTTAAAAATCAAATGAGATGAAATCAGTTGGGAGCTTAATGTTATATATTTCTACATTAATTATAGTTCATGCACCATTAATTTCAAATGTCTAAGAACTCATAACCTTCATTAAATTTGAACCTAACCACCCAATCCTAGTGTACATGTCACATTTGATGTTTTCTAATCAGGGAGCCATGGTGTTGTGTTTCCATTTTTGCCATTTGTTATTATATGGTTTAGTTAGGGGATTAAAACTTTGCTTTAGGGCCTAAAAGACCCAAAAAATCCAAATTATCTTCAAATAAATTCATTTTAAAATATTTTTTATAAAATCCACCAAAAGAATATTTCTTGAAGACTATTACTCTTCAGAAAGATTGTATTTTAGGTGAACGTTGTTAAATAGAAAGTTATCAAAGAGAAAGTTTTTAAATGAAATATCCCAATGATAAAGTTTTTGAATGAAATCTCTTGATGAGAAATTTATTAAATGAAATCTTCCAAATGAAAGCTTTGGATGATAAATATTCCAAAGGAATATATCCACCCAAAACCAAAGTTCCCAAAATAAAGGTTCACATTGCTTTCGATGCCGAAAGTTTTTGAAGAGAAAGTTTTTAAATGAAATCTACCAATGATAAATTTTATGAATGAAAGCTCCTAATGAGAAAGTTTTTGAATGAAAGATTCCAAATGAAATATTCTAATGAGAAAGATTTTGAATGAATATGTCCACTTGAAACCAAAGCTCCTGAAAGAAAGGTTCACATTGCTTCTGATGATCAAATTTTACAAAGATAAACTTTTTGAAGTAAAGCTTATGAATACCAAAGTTATCTAATGAAAAGCTTCTAAAGTAATGTTGCCAAACCCAAAGTTACCAAAGAGAAAGTTGATGACTAAAAAAAATGATTTGAAGAAAAGTCTTGAATACAAATTTTATGAAGAGAAAGTTTCTAAAGAGAAAAATATCTAAAAAAGGTCTTCCAAAATGAAAGAATATAAATAAGCCAAAACCTTATAAATACCTACCATTCATAGCAATTTTTGTTGAATTTACACTAATAGATTAGTTTGAATGAGTCCTTTCAAATAGAAAATAGGTGTACCCCAACGTGATTCAATCTTAAAAACACTAAGCTTCTAGAGATAATAAGAACCAACACAAACAAATACACATACACACCCAAATAAAATATAGATCCTCCAAAAATAAAAAGGGGTCCATATTTTTCAAATAAAAATACAAGGTGGGGTGTGTTGAATACAACAAATGGTGACTCATAGGGGAGAATACTCATGATTTTTCAAAAACACAAAATCCATGGTTTTGAAATCCCAATATCAACCATAAACCTTAATAAAATAAATGATTAAATTGGAAATAGAAATAAACACTTAATAATTCCATACAACATATTAACTTCAATTATACCTTGGATATATATGTGGGAAAGTGATATTATTTATCTATTATCTAAGGGTTTTAAGAAAAGACATGGAGTGAGCCATAGGTTTGTTTTGATTGGGAATTTAGTGGATGGACATTGGGGAACATGAGCATTTCTTTACTACCATCCAGGCATATATAGCCCCAATAAAGATACCTTTGATCACCTCTTCTCTCTTTATTCATTTTTTTATATGATGCATGATGCATGATACATTGATCTTATTTCATTATGTAGGATTCCAATCATATTTTATTTTATTTTGAAATTTTAGATTATGCCTTTATTTTTAAACTTATTTTCTTTTTGAATGAAAGAGGGAAGAAGGTGACCACCATGAGCTGGTATTAGTAAAGTTTTATTTTAACTAAAATGCCCCTTTCAACTTTTTCCCATGTCAATGGTTATTACCTTAAACAAGTATTAGTATTTTATGTGCATTTGACCCAAGGGGATAAGGAGAGTTTTCTAAATTTGCAAAAAACTATGGGAGTATATTTCACGTACCTAATGGAATCATTAGATTTTGGACATGGTCATGTCTAACTATCTCATTGATTACCTAGATTAAGAATTTTGAACTACAGTATGCAAAACCCATTGATTTGATTTGGATTCAAAACACTTCAAACTATCATTTGACTATACTAGGATTGATCAACCTATACTACCATGAAATCAAAAGAAAACTAACCTAGAAATTAGGAAAACTACTAAAATAAAAAAAGTCTTCTCTAGAAATCACAAACTATTGTAATAAAAGCAAATGAATGAAAGCATGAAGCTAACTAATAAAGCAAATCTAACCTACTCTTACCTTTAATAAAACATTTGTCATTATTAAAAGAATTATCCAAATGGGGAATCCATGAAGTAATGCTTCAAAAACTATTCATTAACTAGATATGTCAAATCGCTACCTTAAATATCTTTTAAATGAAATGAGTTATTACCCAAGATATTAGAGATCTGACATGGTCATATCTAAAATAGGATAAACTTGTTTGTATTCCTTTTTTCTCATGGAAGTTTTCCCATTATAACACCAAGTCATAGATCTTGAATGCTTTGAATTTCACTCTCTTATCAAAACATATCTTGACCACATCTTGATCTTTGTTGAAATTTTGTAATACTTCATTCCTAGAGTCTTCCATTTCGATGATATTTAGAAATTTGGACTATTTTGTCATTAGGATCCATTTATTCTTGCATAAACTAATATATTGGTAGTTTCAACATGATTGGGAACACTCACTATTTCCCATAAACTAGTATATATGGTGAGGCTTTAAAGGCCTATTTATACCTAGTTCAGTCTACCTTGAGTGAATATTTAAATAAGAGATGCCATTCCATGGATTTATCTAAAACTAACTTCTTGATAACATCTATGAGGTCCTTTTTGGTTGACTCAACCAATCCATTTCTTTATAGGTAGTGATTGGAGGATGATCTATTTGTTATCTATTTAGTGAATTTAACTAATTAAAATGATGACTCATTGTCACAAAATAAAGATATAGGCATGCCAAACCTGGTTGTGATATGTTCTTCAAAAAAATTAATCACATCTTGGGCTCTTAAGTTCTTGGTGGTTGCTGCCTTAGTCCATCTAGTGTAGTAATCTATAGCACTGAACATAAATTTGTGTCCAGTTAAAGAATTTGGGCTTAAAACACTAATGAAATCCAAAGCCCATTGGGTGAATGGCCTACCTTCAATCATAGGATGTAGTGAAATTTATATGTACCTCTCTTTTTACCAAGACTTAGAATTCATGGTATGTCCTCACATGTGAGTGAGCATCTTTAAAGACCACCAACCAATAATAACTCATTCTGAGTATTTTATGGGTTGTGGTATTACTAGATGGATGACCACTACCAACATTTTGATGTATATTTTGTAAGATTTCTTGAGCTTCTCCATATGACACACATATTCAATATATGCATTCATAATTATTCCTATAAAAGAATCCTTTTCTAATTATATAATGATTATCCTTGACACTTAAGTCACTCTTTTTCTCTCTCTTTAGTTCTTGTGGGCATGTTCTAGTGAGTAATAACTAAATAATACCTAAATACCAATCTACATTCACCTAGAGTCACTTTCTTCATTATTGTTGACTAATATTCCTATTAGTCGACACTAATTCTGCTAAACCTATTTTATTTTACTAATTTATCTCATTCTTATACATTTATCTAATATCCCCTTCTATTATCCTATATTCACTAACCTTATTCATCCCATTCCTCCATTAATTCTATCCTAATCTAATCTTAGTTATCTATTATATGGGAATTTTAAATTCCCATAATCTCACCTACCCAACTACTAACCTACACCCTAGCCTTCCTTACATACCTATATCCCTAATCCGCAACTAATCCCCATCTAACCTCTACTTAATCCTCCATTATCCTTAAACTAATGGAGAAGTCTCTAGAATTTGGATAATCTCCTTCAAGTCTATAGAAGTCTCTAAACTAGAGACTTATAAGGGATTTAATATTCCTTGAATAATCCATGGTTATTGATATCATCTCTCTAACTTCCAGTTATAACCCTTGATCTTCCCTCATAAATATATATAACCAAGGTTCATCTTCCATGAAAGCTAATCTCCAAGCTCATATCAAAGCCATGTCAAAATACATCTAGAAAGCTTACAGGGAATCCATGTCAAAGTAAACATAAAATCCATCATCAAAATCCAACATCATGCCATCAATATGAAAAAAATATAAGTCTACATGCTATCAATTCTTCCATTAGAACATCCTAAAAGGAAGTGATATGAAGCAAGGAATTTGGTAAGGTCCATATCATTCTAATTTGTTTCATGAATCCTTCTTAATAGGTAGTTTATGTTTTGATTTGGTGTTTTAAGAAATTTCCCTACACCATCTTAGTATATACTTCAATAAACATTTGGGGAAACATAAACATCTATTTCCTTCACAATATGGTCATCCCTATCCCCTTCTTCCTTGGTCCTTGTCCCCTTTTATCCATCACCCTCATATTTTTATTGTCCTATCCAACATTCCATCATCATCCTAGTTGCTAGGCTTGGTATTCCCTTTGCTAATAACCCCCCTTTATATGGTGTACATACATAGCCCAAAAATCCTTAAAAAATGAAAAAATGTCAAAAACCCTAAAAATCATAAAATTTGGAAAATCTAAAATAGCTCATCATGTCTTGTCTTATGCCTAATCCTGTAGTTACATCCATCTCCATCCATCTCATATTGTCCCATCTTTTGGATACCACATTTAATCTTGAAACTAAATCAGAGTGGTCACCCATCCCTTCATGTCTCCCATCTCATCCCATTGGCCAAGTATTATCAACATACATCACCTTATCAAAGACTTTAATTTGGCACCCATCACTTCTTATCAAGGAATTTTCATACCTAAAACCCATCCAATTACACTTTGCCAATATAGAAGGCACTTGATCCCATCATTATCCTATCATTGCCTCTTTATACTTAGCACCCATCCAATTACTCTTTGCTAGTGTGAAATTTATTTTATCCCATCATCTCATAGTCTTCTTGCTAGATTGGATCCTTATAGGGCCTTGTCTATTAGTAATCTTTGGTCATCACATGTATAATCACCTTCTTTGACCACTTTTAGATTTTATTTAGATATTAAATCTATGTTCAAAGATCTTATCACACCCCATCATATCATCCATCCTTCCATCCTTAAATAGGGGCAACATCTCATCTTAATCATCCTATCCCAATCCAAGTCCCCAATCACCATCATAACTAGTTTAGTCCAATCACTCATCCCATCCTTAGACAAGACATTGTGACATCACATGTAGACATTTAATTTCTATTTGTCTATTGTTTATTTTGTATCATGTATATATCTTTTTTGTTTTATGTTTTATTTTCATCATGTCTTTTGGTCAATAAATGAGGATGCTATGAGGACATCAAAAGTGCCCTCAAGGATGTATATTTCATCATTTTCCCATGCACTTTCACACAATTTCATTTTGGTCATCTTTATATCATGGGGCATATTGTCAAGTGTTATATTTATTAGATTACTTAGAATATGATGAGACTTATGATAGTGTGATGGATTGATCACCTAAATCATCATCATTCTTATTCCCATCACTAATCTAATCCTCTCAAATCATCCAAATAACATCCCATATTTTATCCTTATCATCTTCATCTCATCATATAAATCATATCCTTCAATTAATAAAAAGTCTCATCATCCTCTAATCACTAATCATTATCATCATCATCATCTACTCCCTCATCATCATCCTCCATCCTCTAGTCAAAACTACATCATCCTAAAGTCTTTTCAGACTATGTAGGAAGTACTTGGCCATTTTTTGGTGCCCAGGGATAGCTCAGCCACTATTTCCTATCTTATTCCTTTACATGTGTCTTTTATAGGGGAATCATCACTAATCATTGGTCACTTGATCATATCAATTATTATCTATCATCACTATTCTTTAATATAGATTCAAGCTCCACCCATCACTAATCTTATCAAAATCTTATCCTAGCTTATAACTCTCCCTTGCATGTGTCCTTATTTGGGATATGTCTAAATTTGGTAGCCTTTTAATCTAGTTATCATCTTGTTATAATTGATTCCACCTTGGGATGTGTTGACTACCATAATGCCCATAATATTTACTCCCTATGCATGTGAGTTTTCTAGGGGCATCATCAATTTGTAACTCATTGCTTAGGTCAATCATCTTCACCATCTTCTATCTCACATCTAGCATCCCATCCCATTGTCTAGTCATCTCATCCCACCCCTTATTTATTATTTTGAGTGACCATCAATCTCATTCTTCCTTGCATGTCCCCTCGAGGGGCATCATATTCCCTAACATTATTTATTAACATTCATCTATGACATACATCATATTCCCTAACATTATTTATTAACATTCATCTATGACATAGTTTTTCTTTGAAAGACCATTTCTCCTACTTTATCCACTCATAATTCCCTTCCAAATAGGGAAAAATCTATGCACCTAGAATCACTCACTTCATTATTGTTGACTAATATTCATATTAGTTGACACTAATTCTACTTAACCTATTTTATTTTGCTAATTTATCCCATTCTTAGCCATTTATCTAATATCCCCTTCTATTATCCTATATTCACTAACCTTATTCATTCCATTCCTCCATTAATTCTATCCTAATCCATATTATCCTAATATAATCTTAGTTATCCATTATATGGGAATTTTAAATTCCCATAATCTCAGCTACCCACCTACTAACTTACACCCTAGCCTTACCTACATCCCTATGTCCCTAATCCCCATTTAACCCCTACCTAATCCTCCATTATCCCTAAACTAATGGATAAGTCTCTAGAATTTGGAGAATCTCCTCCAATTCTTTATAAGTCTCTAAACTAGATACTTATAAGGAATTTAAATAATCCTTGAATAATCCATGGCCATTGATCTCATCTCTCTAACTTCAAATTATAACCCTTGATCTTCCCTCCTAAATCTATATAACCAATGCTCCTCCTCCATTAAATCCAATATCCAAGATCATATCAAATCCATGACAAAATAAATCTATAAATATTGTAGGGAATCCATTGCAAATTATCCATAAAATCCATTTTCAAAATCCAACATCATGCTATCACTATGCCAAAAATCTGAGTCTACATGTAATCAATTCATCCATTAGAACATCCTAGCAGAAGTTGATGTGAAGCAAGAAATTTGGTAAGGTTCATATCATTTTGATTTATTTCATGAATCCTTCCTAATAGGTAGTTTGTGTTTAGAGTTGAATTATCTTGTTTAATTCATAGTGTGCTCAAAATCCTACTCCACAATCTTCTTGGGAAACTTGTATTTAGTAGACCTCTTTGATGGTGATGTGCAGGTCTATTTTAGTGATCAATCAAAAAATACCTTGTCCTCTAGTGATATTAGAAGGTTTAATATCAACATTAAACTCCTACAAGTTTGCCATCCATTTACCTCTATGATCTCCCAATTCATTCTATCTTAGTGTAAGTTTGACAACATGATATGGTACTATGGTGATGATCTTATTATAGAGGATGTAGTGCCTAAAATTCTTAACCACCTTGATGAGAATGAAGATATAATTGTCAATTATAAATTTATTGGGCTCTACATATTTCAATTTATTACTCATGAATGTGATAGGATGCTCACTTTCTTCCCTTTTCTACATATGTATACAGTGATAGTATGCTCTAAGGTGAATTAGTACAAGAAAAATTCTAGTGAAATTTAGGCTTACCATCATTTGGGCTTACAAAATAACATTCTTTATGTCTTGGAAGGACTAATTAACTTCAAGTGTCCACTCTACTTTAGCATTTTACTTGAGCATTGCATTTAGGGTCCTGACAATCTATGCAAATCCTAATCTAAATTTTCTTACGAAATATTCCCAAAGAAGGATTTAATCTCCTTTTTGATATTTGGAAACATTATTTTTGAAATCCCCTGGATCTTGTTTGGGTTACTGGTGATCCCATATTTATTAATAATGTGACCTAGTAGTTTACCTTAGATAACACCAAATATACTCTTCTTGGTTTTAAGTGATACACAAAAATTCTTGCACCTTTTAAAAATAGACTGAAGGTGGTAGATATGATCATCTATATTTTGAGGGAAAATAGTGAGATCATCTATGTATATGATTATGCACTTTCCTATCACTCTTTGGAATGCATGATCTATTTCTATTTGAAAAGTATTTCTAGTGTTAATCAACACAAATGGCATTCATTTGTATGAATATGTTCCCCATTTTGTAGTAAATGTCATTTTCATCCTATCTTTTGATCTAACTAGTACCTGATTATAGCCTAAAAATTCATCTAAGAAAGACATCATTTTCTAACCACTCACAATTTGTATTACCTCATATAAGGAGGGTAAATGATAATTATCCTTCTCAAAAGCTTTATTCAGATTCTTTAAGTTAACATAAAGTCTAATCTCATTGATATTTTTACTTACCAAAAATAGATTAACCACCCAAGTTGAATACCTAATAGGAAAAAATATCCTAGCACTTAGTAACTTATCTACTTCCTTTTGGATCAGTGATTCTAGGTAGGATTAATAGACCTTTGCCTTTGCCTAGATGCTTTATGATCAAGCTTGATTGGAATCATATGGGTGATGAATTTAGGATCGAATATCCTTAAGTCATCATAGGTATATGAAATTACATATTTATACTTGATAATTAGTTGCTTAAAACTTTAACTTTCATTTGGTGTGTAGCTTAAGCTAATATTAATGAAGTGTGCATCAAACTCTTTACCTAAACTTTCTAAATTGAATTCAAATTCATTAAAATTGAGCCACCTTTAAGGTTGTGCTTGAAGATATGTATTAAATGTCCTATCCAAGGTGATCATATCTAATGGGAAATGATTCTCCTTTAATTAGATAACACCTTCTTCATCTAATTATTCATGGTACCTATGGTTTCTTTCCTCATCATCAATTATTTGAGATTCCAACTATCCTGAATTTGTCAAAAGTTGAACGATCTACTAGTCATCATCAAACAATTGAAAATTTTCAAAATTGTCTAGAACTGAATGACAAGGCACCAATTCAATGGATCATTTTTATACTTTTGACTCCTATAAGGGTGCCAAATTCGGTTTTGAAATGGCCATCAAATTGGAGGCTTAATTTTGTTCTCTTGGGATAACTACTATGTTGAAAGCTTTAAATGATTCAATTAAATCCAATGATATATGATTGTATTTATTTAAATATGAAAATTTTCATTGATATCTATTTCTAACTTGGTTAATCATAAGTTTAGAGTCTCTATATACCAGTAGTTCCTTGACATTATTCTTGAGGGAAAACTATAATCCTAGTATCATGGCCTTGTAATCTACTCTATTGTTAGTGCATGATAATTATAGCCTATATATGGCTAATAATTTATTCCCTTGTGGATTGATCATATTGATACCAACACCTATTACTTGCTTAGATCTTGATCTATTGAAATGGAGGGTCCAAAATTGGGAAGGGCCATGAATTCCTTCCTACACTTCATGTCTCATAGTAAATGTATAAATTCCAAGACTATGAAACTTATAACTTACCTCTTCATTTGTGGTATTGTATTATATAATAAGATGATTCATGCTTGGATCTTGATCGATCATGATTTAGTTGGAAATGCCTCTCCAAGGTAACCAAATATGCGAAAAGTCTATGGAAATATATCCATTTAATATTTTCGACCAATCTCTACTAAAAAATAATCCATATCCTTCAGGAATATCCACTACCAAGATGTTGATAGTCATCTATACTCTAGGTTATGAGGCAACCTAAATTCTCACATCATTAAGTTCTCCCAATATAGGAACTACTATTTTATATAGCTATGACATAATCCTCTTGGATGGATTCAGGGTTAAACCAAGCTTCTAACAAATGGAATTTGGCATTACTATTATTAAAGTTTTGTAATCTACCAAATAATTATGTATATTCTTTCTAAATGCTTAAATAGTCAGTAAGAAAAGGATAACCTTAGACTTGATTTTGTATATAATTTTTGTGTGGGATGTTTTGGACTTTTATACAATAGACTTACCTATGATGAACTTACATAAGAGCTCCTTATACTATGTGATTTGTACTAGTTCATCAAGAGTGATGTTGGCCTTAATTTTATTCATATCCTCAATAGTATTGTATCCTCATTTAATATGTTCCTCGCTATGCTAAGGATGATCATTCCATTTAGGGGGAGGAGGATTATTATCAGTTTTGAGATTTAGAGGGATAATTTCATTATTAGGAGTATAAGTAGTAAGAGACTACATGTTCTTTAGGCTATAATTTTTCCTATTAAACTAATGGAATGCTTGCACTTCATTATAATTATCCTCCAAAATATTTTCATCTTCATTGGATAAGGAAGAGTCATAGGTATCAAAGACCATAGCTAAACTTGAAGGGCTAGACTTGTGAGGGAGATTTAGAGGATTCATCATTTTATCTTGTATAATAATTTCTCTCTAGAATATTTTAAAGGCTACACATAACTTTATAAAGTCCAATTATCCATGTTGTGATGTGTTATAAACCCTGCACTAGTTGGGCAAAGTTGTCTCCATGATATTGGCTTTTGGTAGTTTATTAGACTATTGTTCTACATTATTGGTGGGACTATTAAAAGGCTTGTTATATCTTAGAAATCTATAACTTTGGTTGTAATTATAATTAGTGGTATGAACCCTACTTTTATTCATATTCAAGAAATCATTTCTTAGCGTATAGATGATTTTTTGTATATAATCTAATTCAACTTTGTTGGAGTTAGAACCCTGAGTGACTGTTGCATTGGTGTGGGCCTCATGTTGATTCTACTAGTAGCCATTATTTTGTATCTAATTGTTTAAGAAATCATAATTCTAATTTGTTGTTTGTTACATCATAGGAGGTAGAGTACATAACTAATTATGATTGAATATAGGGGCATTTTGATTAGCGTGTGGGATTGTATTCAAATATGGGAGTCCATTTTTTAATGCTTGATCCCCTAAATTATGAGGGCTAAGTTGTGGATTGAAATACTTGTTTATATTAATAGATTTTTGTAATGTTAGAGATAAAGTATTGGTAGTGTTAGATCTTCATAAGAATACTATAGTAATAATATCTAGGGTATTCTTTCATATCTCAAGCAGTAGATTCATGTGTAGCTTATGTGCAACATTTAATCGAGTGTAGATCTTATAGAATCTTGAATTGAAGGCCAAGATTGAATCACAAGGTTATCTCTTCATGATAGTGAAGAGATAATATACCAAGCTTGGATTGATCACTTTTCCATATTGTGTAAGGAATGTATTTTGACACTCATTCCATGACGTGATAGAATTTTCCTATAAATTGAGATATTAATCATACGAAGAATCTTGTAGAGTAAATGGAAAAAGTTTGCATGAAATATCCTCATGGATGATATCCATTAACCTTAGAATGAATTTGAAAGATGTGATGTGTTCTTATATCATCCTCCCATTTAAGGGGGAGAATTTAAGCAAACACTTTTCTTGATTCCTTAGTGGATCATGTTGGTCCCTAGGGATGGTAATGGAAAATACAAGTAACCAAGGTTGAGCCGTGAGAAGATTAATAAGTGGGGTATTTCTTATAGGGGAAGATGTCCTAGATTAGTGTATCTCAAATATGATAGGTATAGTTATATGATTTCTAGGTTTAACAATGGTGAGACCAAAAGGCTAGCTTTGGATCTAGACCTTGTTAATCTCTTGGGTCTCTCCAGTGCAACTCTACATAGTGACTATCCCCTATTATTGGGAAAGCACACAAGTAGGCCCTCCTTCTAGTGCCAACATTTTTATGTTGATATGGGTTTTACACACACCTCATAAATTTTAAATGAGGTATACTTTAATGTTTTTGAATCTTTATATAATAGGGTTCCACTTTCAGGCATGAGTTACAGGTATGCAATTAAATAACTAGGTGATGGAATAGTAAGTTGGGCCTATGGATTGTTTAACTAGGTTTCATGGATAGATGTGTGATATCTAATATAAATTAATCACTAGGTGATTTATAAGGGTGTAATATTATTATATGTTGGGTAGATCTCAAAGGAACTTAAAAAGGGAAAGAAGGGCAAGGCAAAAAAGAAGGTTATGTGCTCTTTAAAGGTAGCTTCTAAGGTTGTTTATTTCATGGATAAATATCTCCAAGACCAATTTTTATTATTTAAATCTATTGAAAACTCATGACTAAACACAATTAGTAGTCTAGGGTAGAAAATATAGGATTCTTAATGATCTAAACTAAAAGTTTCTATTCTTAGGGTTGATGTTGCACACCCTTATCTAAGAGTTTATAGTTAGATGAGGAAGTTGTCTAAGGTAGTTATGTCTCATGCCTAAAATATTATATCCAAAAATACCTATACACACCTTTGATTGTCAATTCAACATTTTATAACCACTTATACCAATTTAACCTATCAATCCACAATTACTATTTCACATATAAGATTAATATTCATTAATTAAAATAATTAGATTTATATATAGCATTACCACACTTTAGAATTATTGAATTAATATAGATAAATAAACTTCAATTTTATTAACATAGAAAAATAAGAATAAAGAACAAACACATTTTCATTCCAATAAATCTCTTGATCTCTTCCTATATAATAATTCAAAACTTAGACCCTTTGAAAAAAGCGTTCGTTCTACATGTATTTAAAGAACTTGGGTAAGGGGTCGCTTCATCCTCCAAGTTTAGAAAACTTTGATTGCATCCTAAATGACTAGATCATAAGTCTTAGTTACAAGTCATAACCTATAGATACTTTATACATGCAACATGTGCATGCTAGCAAAAAATAATTTATTTAATTATAACATAGATGTAACTAAAACCTTAACTATTCATTTGTAACCGTTACATGGAAAATTATACAAAAATGACCTTTGATTTTAGGCTAAATTTACTCTTGCTTAATATTATTCAAAACTATTATTTAAACTACCATTTTGCTTGTTATTGCAGTTGTGGTGACTAGAAATATACTTGGTGATGCACTGATTGATTAGACTAGAGTTATAGTTGAAGTTAAATTGTGAGGTGGAATTGATGTAGTTGTTGAACTAGAAGGGGTTTTAGTTGATGGTAGTGTTATTATTAGCACTATAAGTGGGGTATGAGGAGAATAATTGGAAGGTGGTGTTGATGCTACTTTTTTATTTTCATCAAAATCTTGGAAATATTTATATGCCTTAACATGTTACGTGTGAATTAAGTTCATATTAAGAAGATAAGGTCTAATAACCCTACCTATTTTTTCTATTAGCTTTGTATGTTCTATCTTGGTGGCTTGAAATCCAACCTAGAAGACTTATACCTCTATTGTCTCCCTCCTTGCTATGCTTAATTTTGATTCAATGTCCTCTAAGGTTAGTTCTTATAAACTCTATTTGAAACCATCTAAAACTTGTTGAATCATTTGATCAAAAGTGGCCTGAGCTACTAGCTTCCTTTATTATGCTAGACTATAACTAATTCAAGCTCAATTAGGATTTTTACTACTTGATTTCTTATTCTTCAAGATTATTCATGAGAGCTTCAGAATATGAGACCCAATCTTGGGCTTCCTATGTTATGATGAGAGCTATATCTACCTCTAGAGGGGTCATCAAGTCTAAGTGGTTGAATACCTTATTAAGGGTGTACAATGACAAATAATTAAATGTATTCTCATCTTCTATAATAAGATTAAAAACTTTCTTATTGAATTCACATGTGGAACCAATTGAACTCTCAAAGAATGAATTGTATCTGAAATTTCATACAACATAAGTGCTACATTTTTACATCCTATTTTATACCCGGGGGAACTCATATCACCTACTATTAATCCCTAAGATTTTCCAACTCTTATTTTAGTTCTTATCTAGCCAGCTTTATTCCCTCAAGGATAACTAATATTGCCTTAGTATGAGTCTCCATGTAGGACTTGAGGTTCTTAATGTATGGGGACTAATCCTTATTCTATTCTACCTCTTTGAAAGGGTATAAATTTCTTTCATTTCCTAAAAAAATAATCCCATACCATAATTATCCTCAATATTTATTTCTCAACCCTTTGGATCGAGGTTTTAGATTTTTGAAAAGTGAGCTTACCATGGGAAGCTCAATAATTTTTAAATTGGGCCTCTTAAAGGCTGAGGATCCTAACTCCTTAGCCCATTCTAGAAGAGTTATATTTAAAGGATCTGATGGTTGAGTTTTTATTTATGCATACTCCTCAGGTTTAGGTTCAGGTCTAGAGGAGGGTTTAGGCATTGAGGCCAAATTATTTTGGACCATTCTATGTTCCCAAATTATGACATTTGGTGCACACCATAGATTGGTTACTTTTTAGTGGTCACTACTATTGTGGTTTAGACTGGTATTTAAGAAGATAATGGTGAACCAAATTGGGTAGATAAGGGAATAATTTGGGTGATGGGTTGGTTGATGGCTGAGATGGAAAGAGATACATTTGAAAGGATGGATATTGAAGGAATGGAACCTACAATGGTAGAGGTTAAATAAGTAGAGGTTGAATAAGTAGAAGTGGAAATAAGAAGAGTAGAGGTTGGGTACATGAAAAAAGACTAGTATAAAGTGATTACATTAGAATGAAAGTGTAAATAATTAGAATAGGTATGGTATAAGTAATAGGTAATTATATTAAAGGAAAAAGGTCTAAGGGGGCATTAAATAGATCACCCATACTAGATGAATCACCACTAAGGGGTGCCTTTGATTTTAGTGCTTTCAAGCTCAAGACCATGGCTTGTTTTAGTTCTTCCTCATCCACCTCTTGACTTGGCTCACCTTCCACTAAAGTTTTTACCTCTCTAAGTGATTATATAGATGGGATTTGAGGCCTCTCTCCCCTTGGTTTCCTTTAATAAAACCATGTCATTTTCCCATTTTGTGGAGTAGTCACCTATTAGGGAAGAGGAGGGGTAGTAATGCTAGATATTAGGGCCATTGAAGCCACCAAAATTGATGCCATTTATTTTTCATCATAATAATCTAAAAAAAATCCCCATCTCTTCCCTTATTAAGTTGTCCTTTTTTTTATGTCAACTCCTCTACTAAATCCTAATTAACTCTCCTTAGTTTGACAACTGATGATTAAACTAAAGGAGTATATTCCTCTTCTTACTATGTAAAAGTGGGTATCTCTTCCATCTCTTTATATTTTTCATGAGACATGGATGGATGTTGGGGATATTTTCCCTAGTCTGCTAGTTGTTTTTATGTCTTGCCATTCTAGAAGTCATAGGATCTCCATCCTCATTATGGTGGGATCCTAAATTTTACTTAGATGAGTGTGAGGGAGGGGTTAGCTTATATTACCCTCAATAAGTATTCACTCAAGCCCATTATCATATCTCTTTTTTTACTTCCTCATAATTCTTGGTGTTAAGAAATAGTAAGTCATGATCAAATGGCTCATGTCTATAAGAGATGCCTAGGCTATGGATCTTTTATTATACTTTCCCATGGGGATCCCAATCCCTATGGGGAAGAGTGTCCAATACCTATGCTATTTTCACATTTATATCTTCCTTAAAGTGCCTCCTGATAATGTAATACATTCTCCCAATAGTGATATGGGAGCTGTGGAAGGTGACTTTATTATTATTTTTGAGATCCTCATCTATACCATTCCATAGATGAAAGGCAATTTCTTGTTCAACCACCTTATTGGGAAAAAGTTGGGAACCTAAATAGGGCCCACCTTATATACAACAACCACTATGACACTATAATCAGGGTAGATACAATAATATCCCACATTGGTAAGTGTTTTAGCAATGTTGGGTGAAATCTTAGCCATATGTTGGCCATGAATGGCCACATAACCCTGAGGGTAGAGGTCTTCTAATATTATAGTGATGTGTCTAACATATGCATATGTGAAAATGAAATAATAAAAATCACATAATTTATTATTAATAACATCAAGGTTGGGACTCCATAGAACCCCATTATGCCATTATACTATCCCCATGATGGCATCTATCAGGTTGTAGACACCAAAATCGTGTCTACTCCTTAGTCGACTCCCCCCTTGGTCCCCTTGGTCCACTTCTACACATTCCTAACCCACACACTTATTAATTTAAAATAATAACTTATTTTAAATTAATAACACCCCCATTTGACACATCACCCATGACACCTCACCCCACCTTGGATACCTCTCCTTGGATGCCTCCCATCACCCTATGACCAATTTATGACCTATTTCAACCGTCTCATGCTTATTTAATCCACCTTCGACTATTTTCCAATGACAATTAGACCTAGAAGTTGGAAGAATAGGAAAAAGGCTAATTTTAGCCCTTTTCCCATCTTCTAGCCACCGATGTTGGTTACTAATCAGCCGACACCGATGGGATCACCGACGTCAATCGCTTAAAACAACCCGAAGGCGAATTCTCTTCCCCCCTGGGACGCTGAATAAATCAATCATAGACTGCGAATGCAAATTCTATCTCAGACTCTCTTCCTCTCTTAGCTCTCATACCTAGACATCAATAGGAACTCTCTGAGATCAATCATCAAACTTCAACTAAACACTCTTTTGGCTACAGACACAATAGGTATAAGCATTTCAAACACCTCTGCCTATGTTCCAAGCAAGAGATAAGTATTCTTCTTTTATTTCATTTCAATTATTTAGATTATATCAGCAATCAGTTTTCTATTCATTGCTTCTAAATAACATTATCAACTAGACCTGGCTATCAACCAGACCAGACCTTACTTCCTCCTAAAAAGGCTAAAAAGCCTTCTTCATACTCTTACCCCTTTTGACACCCTATTCCTCTACCCCTTGTCCCTCCTAAGACCCTGTCTATTATCCTGCAACCCTGCATAGACTCTCTGACTACCATAGACCACTCTGTCGACCAAAGACACAACCTGAGACCCTTTCGAAAGTCCATTTCCCCCACCGACATCGGCAAAATAACCAACATTGGCAACATTAAGCAACCGTCGATGGTAGATTAGCTGGCATCAGTGACTGTGATAGGCAGATAATAAATATAGGTATGCATTATCTTTATTTCTTTTGTTTAGCCCTTCATTATTTCTCTTTCTAGCAACATTCTTTTATCAACCAATGGACTGTCATCCCTCAAAGAAGTCTTTGCACTTCTAGGACTGAGCTTTTGCTTGGCAGTCCACCTTATATCCATCTAACAATCTCTTTGTTTAAGTCTTTCTCTCTACAGGTGTCATCCTCCACAGCCAAATAGGAGTCCCTACAACATTTGGATACGATGCGCAAACTTCATCTGAGTACGTACAAACCCCTAACCATTTATCTCAGTTTTTTACTCCTTTTGAATGTGAAAAAGTGAAAAACTTGTAGAAACATTCTGGCACGCTCGGTGGGACCCTTGGAACTTTCCTTGGGTTCATCATTATTTTTCTTCTAAAACAAACTTTTCATATAGGTGCATTAGGGAATTTTCTTTTCTTGCATCCTTCTTCTATCTCTCTTTCAAAACGACATCATAAGCAAAGTTAAAAAGAATCTTTCTTTTTCTTCTTGTCACCTTTCTTTCTTGCATCTTAGAGTAGTGAAGTTCATACTCTTAACCCTTTCTCAACTTGTTTTCATCTGAACACCCATTTCAATTTGGACTTAAAATCTATTTCATCTCATTTCTCCCTGAATGCATACTTAGCTCTCACATCAAGTAATTAAAACACATTATGAATAAACCGTAGTGCACTTATGTTACACGACCTAACCACTATCACAAATCAAACATCTAAACATACCTGAGACAAGGTCTGACTAGGATTTCATCACCTAGCAGATACCTTACCCTTCCTGGTAATCCCACTTGGACTTCACTACCAAGGGGAGAGCCCACTCTATTCTTTGGCAGAGTATAAACTCTAGGGGAAGTATATACTGGCTAAGCGACCCATCTTATCTCTGGGCTCGTGAAGTGATGGGAGCTTGCTCCTTAGCACTAGGCCACATATGGAACCTAATACAGACTTTTGAGCACCAAAACTAACCTAAAACCAGCCTTAGACTACCTCTTCTAGGACCCATTCTACAAGCCAACTTCCCAAACACACTCTTCTAAGGCATAAGCCAACAAGACTCTAAAATTTATTCTTAGGAATTAACGTTTAAGGTCTGCTTGTCTTCATCTCTTTTTCTATTTGTATCTAATTTTTTGAGTTGGTGAGGATGCATTTTTCTGAGCTTCAAACAACTCAGAACCTTTTTTTCTTCCTTCCCAACAACACAGTAACCGACATCGGTTTTTCCACCAACATTGGCAACTTTTTCTACCGAAGTTGGTCACTGTCAAAAACTTTTCCTCCAAAATAGAAACCTTAAAACCCACCCCTTTTTCTACCAAAAACACATTCTGGCTCTCTAAAATTGAAAAAACACAGTTTCTAAAACCTGACCCTTTTTGCCTTGGATGGTTTTGACACGTAGTCAAACCAAAACTCTTGTTGACCACACAAGGCAACAACCACTTCCACCTTCACCCTCCATAACAAGTCCTCTAATGGGGTATCATTTAGACATTGAGACTACTCCTATCCGATCAACTCCAACTCAACATTCAATTGTTCCCGAAGGGGACCCAAACTTTGAGAGACTCCTTAACCACAACGTCAAGGCTCTCCAACACTATCTCACAAGAAACCAAATGCGAGACATTTTGGGTGAAGCAGCGATGACATCAACACCATCCACTACCCATCCTTTTATGACTCAGGCTATTGCCTCAACCATTAACTTGACCATGGCCAATATGCACAGTTCAACCTCCCCATCTATTTTTGGACCGACCTCCATCAGGGTTTCATTACCCCCTCAACCACACGCAATTCAACCAAGTTTTACATCATACCAAAACTTGATTATCTTGACTCCACACACTCTTGTGCTTATAAATGTAGGAGTGTCTACCTCCACTTTTGCCAATGCTGCCATTCACCCACCTTTGGTGGTATCTAGTCAACTTGTGCCTTCCAACTTCACGGTGCAATCCCCTTTGACCTCCACCTCAGTCCCTATGATGAACTACCAATATGTTGTGCCTATATAAGCACAACCAAGTACATCATACACCCATATTAAAACCCTCCAAGTACCTTAAAACCTATGGGGTGCCCCTCACACTAATCCATCATCTGATCTTATTAAGATGCTGATGGATAAGATGTCTAATCTTGAGACATCCATTTCTGGTTCAAGCAATGTTATTTCATATGAACAAGTCTGCAACAAACCCATACACCCTTCTGTCCCCATTAGACCATATCCTAGCTAGTGAGAGCTTCCTAAATTTACTCACTTTTAGAATAAGGAGGACCCACAACAACATCTATGAGCATTTAGACACGCTTGTTATCTTATAGCTCATGATGATGCATTATTACTGCACACATTCCCCATATCACTTTCAGGGGCTGCCCTTGACTGGTATAGCTTTATTCCCAGTCACTCTCTCTTTTCCTTCACTCAACTCGCCCAACTATTCCTCGACCACTTTTCAATCAACATCACCAAAAAGGTCTCCATTACAGACCTATACTCTATCAAACAATTCAACGATGAATCAATAGTTGACTTCATCACCCATTGGAGAGGTTTGATTAACCAACTCTCCTTATCCTTACCTCAAACTAAGCTCATTGAGCTCTTTTTTAGAGCATGTGCCAAACATATCTCATCTACCTTGCAGGTTCAAACCTTCTGCATATTTGACGAAGCTTTCACAATGGCTAGGAAGCTTGAACTCCACACAGTCAAAGAGGACAAGGTCAAATTGCAAAATAACAACACAAAATCCAATGACCCTTCTTCATCCAAATCTACTTCTTCCCAATCCAAACCTAAGGGAGTGGCAAATGTTGTGGTCTTTATATCACCATCATCAATAACAACCAACCAATCTCAACCTTCCACATCTCAAAGCATCACAAAACAATTCCAACAGTGGTATATACAACGTCAATACACTCCAATAGGAGAATCATACACTTCCATTTTGGATAAACTCATCAAGCAGGGGGTCCTCAATCTCCCTCAAATTTGACCACCCTAATTTAACCCCTCAAAAGCCATCCCTGCATGGTACAGGGAAAATGCCTTTTTTCATTATCACCGTGTCGAAGGTCATGACATAAACAATTGCAAAACCTTTAAAAATATTGTCCAAGACATGCTAGACAAGGGGGATCTTGTCTTGGACAACCCAAATGTGCTACCCAACTAGAACATAGACATCTTTAGACAACCTTTCCCTAATCATCCCCCCAGTCAAAATAACATTTAGACCATGGCTGATGACCCCCAAAAATGTAATATATGCACGGTCAACATGGTCTTTCCTACCATTTCTAACCAACCTCTCTCACAGTGTGAAGAGGTTAGTCAACCTACTTGTCCACCATGGGTAGAGGAGCCTTCCTCTCCTATTTTTCCTCCACCAATGGAGGATAATCCTCCATCCACACCTCTTTCACATGTGGGAGAATCTACCTTGACCTCTCACGTATTAGAGGATGCCTTGACAACACCCACACCGAATGCCTCACCCTCATCCTTCTTATCATCAATGGGGGATCATACTTCTTCTACTCCTCAATCGTACAAGGAAGCCATGATCATCCCTACACTCTTTCTGACTAAAGAGCCATATTCTCCAATTCCTTCTCTACTGAGAGAATAACTTATCACTCCACCAAATTTGACCAAAGAAGATCCAGTGATGATTCTCTCACAATCACCTCAATATTTTAAATGACCAACTATAAAACCTCACGTAACCTCATCTAAACCCTTGCAGTCATCTACCATGCTGAAATAGGTTAAATCCCTCAGTGTGCACCTTACATCCAACCTCACTCACCCATAAGTGATGGTAGACTTGAACCTTACCCCCCATAATAGTAGTCCTCAAACCAAGCTATAGAAGGCTACTAAACCCCATCGGGGAACTCCTCCCCCACCTTTGCCATTGCCATCTATCCTGGGTCCACATCCTTCTACTTTAGCAGGATTGCTCCCACATCTAACACCAATCAACAAGAACGTGCCATCTCCACATGTGGCCATACCACCAACTAAAAAGGTGACACGACAAACCCTCCAAACAACTCCTAAATATAAATTGTTAACCTCTACTACAACAAAGGGCGTAGACCCATTAAAAGGTTCTTATGCTTCGATGTTATGTCAATTATTGTAGTCATCTAGCATCACCCTCCCACCTATCAATCCTTACCAACCTCTCAGACCAAAACCACCTTGGTTTGATGACACTAAAATATGCTGGTATAATCGCACACCGGGGCATGACACTGAGCGTTGTTGTGCCCTTAAGGCTATCATCTGTCAACATCTGGCAAAGGACACCCCTCATATTGAGGCTTCTTCTGACCACATTTTTGACCAACTACCGACACCATCTCATACCTCTCAAACCTCTTCACCTAAATTGAGATCCAAACACAAGACTATGGTCCCTCAACCACCTCCTCAACCTTTATTCAAAATCAACATTGTTAATGTGGCCACCAGGCCCCAAACTGTGAAGAATAAAGGAATAGACCAGAATTCTACACCTTTGACATATCCATTATTTGTCAAGACCTCTCAACCAACACATCCCAAGATTTCTATCTTAGACATGTCTCGACTATCATCCCTGGGGGAAATCCCTCCTAACCTCACTAGTCTACATGATGCTTGGTATAAGCGACTCATGGATTACTTGAAATATTCTATCATCCCTCCCAAACTCTCTAGCAATAAATGGTGAGCTTTTATCAAGAACACTGCTTGCTACACCATGTTAGGGGGACTTCTTTACAAGCAAGGTCTCGACGGCCTCCTTATCCAATTCCTAACAACCACTGAAACATCCCACGTCATCAAACAAGTCCACAATAGGATTTGTGGGGGACATTTTAGTAGTAACTCACTTTCCAAGTGCATCCTCTACCTCGGCTATTATTGGCCCACTCTTCACCAAGATTGCAACAACTATGTTCGGCATTGTCCCAAATGCCAACAACATCTTGACCAACTTCACATCCAACATCGACCAAAACATGCCAACAAGAAATCAACCAACCAAACATTAATCAACCAAGAATTGACCAAACATTGACCTCAACCAAGCCTCGACCAAACATTGACCTCAATCAAGCCTCAACCAAACATCAATTGACTAAGCATCGACCAAACATCTAAGCCTCGACCAAGCCTCGACCAAGCCTCGACCAAGCATCGACCCAGCCTCGACCAAGCCTCAACCTAGCATCGACCAAGCATCGACCTAGCATCGACCAAGCATCGACCAAGCCTCAACCAAGCCTTAACCAAGCCTTAACCAAACATTAACCAAGGATTGACCAAACATCAACCAACCAAGCATCGACCAAACATCAACCAACTTCTTAATCATCTTCACATCCAACAATGACCAACATGTGACCAATTTGGAACGAAGCAAATGGGGCAAGTTTGCTCCTAATTAACTCAGACCTTGCATCATGATGCACAAGCATGGGTCAGGGACTTATAAGAACTTGAGCCCCTTTATGCCTTGCATCTTTGACCAGTCTACTATTAGTCAAGTAATTATTCACTTAATGTTTAACTTGAGCTCAATCCCTTGAGCAACCTCCCATCATTGTCATTCCTATTCCTTTTCAACCCTCAACCCTCCAAACATTAGTCAACCTTTTTGTCAAGCATGAATGCTTTGTCCTAATAAAAGGGAAACCCTCTAAACCTCTATAGTCAAGTCCATGACCAAAAATTCAGTCAAAAACAATATATATATATATATATATATATGTATGTATGTATATATATCTGTATATATATATATATATATATATATATATATATATATATATATATATATATATATATATATATATATATATATATATAATTGGGATGCCTATCTCAAAAGGTCATAAAACTCTAAATGCAAACTGCTCCCTCAAAGGACAGCTACATCATAATTACTGTAATAAATAGACTACTCCCTTGAAGGACAGTTATTCAAAGCCCTCAACATATAAATCAAAAATATAGACCACTCCCTCGATGGATGGCTATGCCTAAAAATCTTGCTACAAATAAGACTCTCTCAGAAGCTTCCCACATCGATCAGCATCACAAATGACCACAAAACAAAATGACATCTCCATGTAGATTTCCTGCATTGATCAGTCTACCCAAAAAAAAACTGACTGACAAACTATAAAGTCATGGACTTATCTATAGTCGTTCTCTGGGTCACCTATAAAAGGGGCAAAGTTATACCTGCTAAAAGGGTTACCCTATTCTCCCATCACACATAATCACACCTATCACCCCAACATACTCAAGGGATTTTGAGCTCACTTAATGTCAAGTGATTCGAGTACTTCTCTAACATAACTAATGGTCAACGACGTAATGCATGAACGGGGATTTTGTTTCTAAAACCCTTATCTATGCTATCATTATGGTCCTTGTCAATGAAAGAGAAATGCACCTTTCACTTCTTATACACCTTGGTCACATACAACCAAACTAAATCATTTCCAAACCAAAACCAACCAAACCTTTTTTCGACCACTAAACATTCTCATAATCTATTCACACCAGTTTCTATGGAAACCAATACACATGGAAACTATCGACCACACAATTTATGTCAAGCATAAACCATTACTTGCTGAAGCATAAATAATCTCAATTCATTTTTAGCATACATCCATCACCAATATGGAAACTTGCTAGGAATGAAAGACAACTCAACCAATGTTATAGAATATACCATCACATAATATGGAAAAGGCTGTAACATCATCATACCCTCATCATTTAACCATGACTAAAACCAATCATCAACCACTTTGACCCTTCCTCCCTTTTGGGAGAACTACATTGGCCTGAGGCCCTTCAAACAGGGGCTATGTAGGCAACACTCAGATGACACATCTTCTAGGGTTAGCTCGGCCACATCCATTTGTTCGTCTACCTGATGGACAAACCATTTTACCTTTAACCATAACATAACCTGACCAAACCAACATATCAACCATTCTAAACTACATTGGTCTGAGGCCCTTCAAACAGGGGCTATGTAGGCAACACTCAGATGACATGACGTCTTCTGGGGTTAGCTCAACCACATCCATTTGTTCATCTACTTGATGGATAAACCATATTACCCTTAACCATGACCAAAACCAATCATCAACCACTTTGACTCTTCATTTGAACTACATTGGTCTGAGGCCCCTCAACACAAGGGCTATGTAGGTAGCACTCAAATGACATGACGTCTTCTAGGGTTAGCTCGGCCACATCTATTTTTTCATCTATCTAATGGAAAAACCATATTACCTTTAACCATGGCTTAACCTGACCAAACCAACCTATCAACCAGTCTGAACTACATTGGCCTGAGGCCCCTCAACACAAGGGCTATGTAGGCAGAACTCAGATGACATGACGTCTTTTGGGGTTAGCTCGGCCACATCCATTTTTCCATCTACCTGATGGACAAACCATTTCGCCTTTAACCATGGCTTAACCTAGTCCAACCCATCCACAATCGACCCTCTTCCTCCCTTTTAGGGAGAACTACATTGGCTTGAGGCCCTTCAAGCAGGGGCTATGTAGGCAGTACTCAGATGACATGGCATTTTTTGGGGTTAGCTCAACCACATCCATTTGTTCATCTACCTGATGGACAAACCATTTTACCTTTAACCATGACTTAACCTAGTCAAAATCCATCCATAACTGACCCTCTTCCTCCCTTTTAGGGAGAACTACATTGGCCTGAGGCCCTTCCAACAAGGGCTATGTAGGCAGCACTCAGTTGACATGGGGTCCTCTGAGGTTAGCTCAGCCATTCCTTCATCCATCCATCTAATGGACCAACTATCTATCTCAACTTGACTCGACCAACGACCATGGAGATCATGACTATCTCCTCAAACCATGACCATTTTTGAGACAACTTTGTCTTAGTTGTTTTGATTGTATGTAGGCTGCTTCACGAATAGTTAGCCAAATTTTTTGCACACCATATTTTGACCCTCACAAGTATTGGATCACGAGCAAGTTGATCCCCGCTACTTGTGACATTTTTGTGTTTTCCAAGAGCACTTCCTGAGCTTGGGATACTTGGAACATGATGACCATTAGAGCTACAGCTTGGATCGAATAACCTAATCAGCTATGACTAAATGTTGGGGCCTAGTTATTTTGATTTTGGCACTCCTTGACCTTTGACTATGACAATTTGACCTGACCATCTTATGAAGGGGTATGCACGTAATCCCAACTATTGTAGCATTCACACTCACACCTTCACCATATCCGTCCACTATCTATCAAATTAACACCTGATTTTAGGTTCCCTTCCCTCGACTCCCGCTTTGAGAGGGAATACCTCATCCCATAATTGGGGTAACCAACTCCTTCTTTTGTCTTGTAGTTCACCAGAACAACCAACAGGACAAATAATACCTCATCCCATACATGGGGCAACTTACTCCTATTTTTGTCTTGCAGTTCATCAGAACAACCAACAAGACAAAAAGGGGCAAATGTAGACACCAAAATTGTGTCTACTCCTTAGTCGACTCCCCCCCTTGGTCCCCTTGGTCCACTTCTACACATTCCTAACCCACACACTTATTAATTTAAAATAATAACTTATTTTAAATTAATAACACCCCCATTTGACACATCACCCATGACACCTCACCCCACCTTGGATACCTCTCCTTGGATGCCTCCCATCACCCTATGACCAATTTATGACCTATTTCAACCCTCTCATGCTTATTTAATCCAACTTCAACCATTTTCCAATGACAATTAGACCTGACAGTTGGAAGAATAGGCAAAAGGCTAATTTTAGCCCTTTTTCCCATCTTCTAGCTGTTGACATCGGTTACTAGTCGGCCGATGCCAGCGGGATCACCGACGTCGATAACTTAAAATAACCTGAAGGTGAATTCTCTTCCCCCCTGAGATATTGAATCAATCAATCATAGACTACGAATGTGAATTCTATCTCAGACTCTCTTCCTCTCTCGGCTCTCAGACCTAGACATCAACAGGAACTCTCTGAGATCAATCATCAAACTTTAACTAAACACTCTTTTGGCTATAGACACAATAGGTATAAGCATTTCAAACACCTCTGCCTCTACTCCAAGCAAGAGATAAGTATTCTTCTTCTATTTCATTTCAATTATTTATATTATATCAATAATCAATTTTCTATTCATTGCTTCTAAATAACATTATCAACCAGACTCAGCTATCAACCAGACCAAACCTTACTTCCTCCTGAAAAGGCTGAGAAGCCTTCTTCATACTCTTACCCCTTTTGACACCCTATTCCTCTACCCCTTGTCCTTCCTAAGACCCTGTCTATTGTCCTGCAGCCCTGCATAGACTCTCTGACTACCACAGACCACTTTGTTGACCAAAGACACAACCTGAGACCTGTCCAAAAGTCCATTACCCCCATCGATGTCGGCAAACTCACCGACATCAGCAACATTAAGCAACCGACGATGGTAGACTAACCAACGTTGGTGACTATGATAGGTAGATAGTAGAATATAGGTACGCATTATCTTTATTTATTTTGTTTAGCCCTTCATTATTTCTCTTTCTAGCAACATTCTTTTATCAACTAGTGAACTATCATCTCTCAAGGAAGTCTTTGCACTTCTAAGACTGAGCTTTTGCTTGGCAGTCCACCTTATATCCATCTAAAAATCTCTTTGTTTAACTCTTTCTCTCTATAGGTGTCATCCTCCATAGCCAAAGAGGAGTCCCTACAACATCTGGATATGGTGCGCTAACTTCATCTGGGTACGTACAAACCCCTGACTATTTATCTTAGTTTCTTACTCCTTTTGAATGTGAAAAAGTGAAAAACTTGTAAAAACATAGGTATGACATCATATAAAAATTTCCCCCTTGGGACCTTCTATATTTGTGTAGAATTTATTCTTATAAGTAATCACTAATGAATTCCCCTAATGTATAGGTGCACTTTTAAGTAATGAGAAAGTATAACAGGGGTACCCATTCTAGATGCAAGAAGTGGATGCTCAGGTGACCAAAGATTTAGTTCAAAAATTCCATGCTTATGTGAATGCCCATCCTAAATTGGTTGATAGGGATGGTATTATTAATATGTATTTTGATAGTGAACATCTCACCTAGGATAATATAGTTCCTTACTACTCACTCCACATTATTGCCTTTATTCTAAGTGAACATCATTTGTAAGCCAATTTTAATGTCTAGGATAGGGAGAATTAAATACCTCATGAATGCCTCTCTAGAGATGGAAAAAAATTGTTATTAATGATGTAGCATAGATAACCACCATCTTCAATTCTACCTTTGAAGAATAAGCCTCAAAATAAGTCTATACATGGCATGACCTCTGACTTGTCAGATGTGTAGTGAAGGGATTTTCACTTGAATGGGATAAAATATGTTGTAAGATATTTCTCCTTAGCCAAGATGTCTTCTTCCAATGCAAATGAATCAACATTTTATATGACCTCCCATAAATCTAAGTGATTGGGATATAGGCCATCAAACATAATTTCATCAAAATTCATGTCTAAGTATTTAGTAAATACTTTGATGGAAAACCTAGAGGGTGATGAGGGTCCCTTGTATGACCTAGAAGAAGATGCCATGGCTCTTTGATGGATGCTAGTAGGATTCAAGCTCTTAAAAATGGTGGGAACTAAACTAAATTATGTGAGTTGAAAGTGATTATAATCATAACTAGGGATTTTGAGGTTAAAAGAGGCTAAGTTTGCTCATGATCATGAAAATTGAATGAGATGAACTCAGTTGGGGGATAAATGTTATAACTTTATGAATTCATTCTATTTCATATGCCATTAATCACCAATGTATATGATCTTTTAACCTTCATTCAATTCAAAATTGACTACCCAGTCCTAGTGTACATGGCACATAGGATGGTTACTCATTCAGGATGACATGGTGTTGCCTTTCCATTTTTGAAATTTATCATTATATGGTTTAGTAAAGGGAGTCAAAATTTGACTTAGGGACTAAAAGACATTAAAAATCCAAATTATCTTTGGATAAATTTGTTTCAAAATAATTTTTTTTAAAGCCACCAAAATAATATCTCTTGAAGACTAAGAACTATTCAGAAAGATTATAGTTTGGGTGAAGTTATTGCATAGAAATTTCCCAAAGAGAATTTTTTTTAATGAAATCTCCCAATGAGAAAGTTTTTGAATGAAATATCTTTATGTAAAAGTTTCCAAATGAAAGATTTTGAGTGAAAGCTTCTATTGAGAAATCTTTTGAATGAATATGTCTACCCAAAAGCAAAGTTTCTAAATGAAAGGTTCACATTAGTTCCAATGACCAAAGTTTATGAAGAGAATGTTTTTGAATGAAATCTTCTGATGAGAAATTTTTCAAATGAAATATCATGATGAGAAAGTTTCTAAATGAAAACATCCAAATAAAATCTTATGATGAGAAAGTTTCCAAATGAAAGCTCCTGATGATAAATTTTATGAATGATAATTCATGATGTGAAAGTGTCAAAATGAAATATTATAATGATAAAGCTTCCAAATGAATATGTCCACCTAAAACTAAATTTCCCAAAAGAAATGTTCAAACTGATTCTGATGACCAAAGTTTCCAAATGAAAACCTTATAAAGTAAAGTTACTGAACTTAAAGTTGCTAAAGAGAAAGTTGCTGATTGGAACAAATGACCTGAAGAAAAGTCCCTAAAGACAAATTTGCTGAAGAGAAAGTTTTCAAAGAGAAAAGTATTCAAAAAAAGGTCTTCCTAAATGAAATAATTTGAATAAGCCAAAACCTTCCAAATACCTACCATTCATAACAATTCTTCCCAAATTTATATTAATAGACTAGTTTGAACAATTCCTTTCAAATGGAAAATAGGTATACCCTAATGTGATTCAATTTTCAAAACACTAATCTTCTAAAGATAATAATAACCAACACAAACACATACATACCAAATAAAATATACATCCTCTAAGAAATTAAAAAGGGGTCTCCACTTTTTAAAGAAAAATACAAGGTGGAGTTTGTTGAATACAAAAATACCTTGTTTGGAGTATCCTTTTGAGCCTAGTGGTTATCACATACTTTGTTTGAAGTTTATTGTACCAAATTCTCAAGTGTCCTAGTTCCATTGTTCCAAATAGTCTCTCTTGAATCAAATTTTGAGTCTTAGTGAACCAATTAATGAGTATCATCTAATCCAATTACCTTAGTTTAGTTTGATTTTGAGTTATTGTGTAAGTTTTTTTAATTTCTAAGTCTAGCCTTGTTTTTTTTTAATGATTATATCGACCTTTAGGAAAATTGTTGCTATCCTTTGATCATAGTTCAAGATTTTTCTACTTTGTCTAGAAACTTTTGTCACTAATTATAACTACCTTTGGAAAAATTAGTACTTTAGCCATAGATGAGTTTGGGCCTTTATATTACTTTTACTACTAATTATAACCTCCTTTGGGAAAATTAGTATCATTTTTTTAGATCGGTCTCATGTTTGTTTTGTTATACTTTTTCTTAGTTTATTTGTTTATCCCTTTGTGCCTCTTATACAGAGCCAAAAGTAATTTATTTTTAGACCTCAATTGGTTGTTACCTTTAAACCCTTTATTTTTCATGTGACCTATTCATAGATCTAAACATGCCTTGCTACACACATAATGGGACTATGTATAATTTAGGCTACAGGAACTTTGTGACCAATGACCCTTTTATTCAAGAGTTGTATGATGATGTAGCTTATGATATGGATCCTTATCCCTCTTATAACATCCCATGTGTTAAATAAATGCATGACCATTTAGTGAATTATTTGGTAACTATGCCTCCTTATCCAAGCCAATAATTAGAAAAAATGACATAATACCTTGATTAAATTATGCTTAACATTAAGCAAAACCAAAAACAATATCCCTACTATGTTATGATGCAATGTAAACAAGTTATGATCTGTACTTGTTTAAACATCATTTGTTGGAAAAAAAGACAAAGTGCTCATTATATATGTGTAATTACAAGCCAAGTTTCCACTAGATTTCCCACATGAAAGTCTACGTAGTTTGATTATAATGCTTAGTAATGCACCTTGTATTAAACCATTCAAACAAGCATCAACTATTTATAGTCAAGCTCTAGTCCAAATGCCACATCAAGACCAAGATACACTTATAAAAGAGAAAGATATTACAGACAAAAAAATTAAAAAGGTATAGAAAGTATACCAAACCTATCTCAATTTAGCTTATAAAATTAATACAAGGGTTATTTATATCTCATTACTTATTGAGATAACTCCATCAAAATGGCAACAAATAAATGCCTCAAGCTTCATAAGATAAAATATAGACCCATTTAGTCAAAACACATTGGTTGATGATATGTATAATGTCCATATTTTGATGGAAACAAGTGTTGCTCAAATGGAATACCACACCAAAAATGTTATGGATAACATACAAGTTCATTCCAATTTAAACCAATGTGGGTTTAATTTACCACCAAGCAATACACAATAGATTCTTTTGGATAATTCCACAAGTGGATTTCAACAATAAGGACTAGGTACGCCTATTTCCAAAAATCAATAAGCAACTTCCAATTCCTAAATATTTGATTCCTTATATGTGCAATAGGGGGTAATAAGCTAACAACAGACCAAATTACCACCACAACAAATTTAGAATACTATGCCACCTTAATAGGTGATAATGAATTTTCTACCATAATAATAGAAACCAATGTACCTTATCATTTGAAGATGTTACTTAACCAATAATGTGTTTCTATTGGTAATATAGTGTTATTTTATTAATAAAAACAAATTCCAAACCCCCAAAGCTTGCCAAATTAGTAGTTTCTAAACCCCCAACAAGTGTCATTTTAATAATAAGTGTCACTTCAATAATTAGTGCCTATTTAAAAACAAGTACCAGTCTAGTACCATGTGTTTATCCAAAAAAAGGTTATTATACACATCAAATAGTAGGTGTTAAGAAACAATTTCCTTTCACCTAATGGGTATTGCATGTGAAATAAGGATATAGCTACCAACACCTTCAATAATGGGATTTAGTCGATAACATGTTTTGTATATACAACATTGTTCAACAAGTATGTAACAAGTTCCCTCCCAAGCTAAAAAATACCAATACATTCCATAGTGCCAAATTCCATAGATGTAGCCACAATTCACAAGCCATGGTTATGTATCTAACCCAAACTAGAATGTGGTGTAATAATAATATATTTCATACCCATAATATAACCCTAATGTAGAGATATGCATACCTGGTCTTCTTACCAATTCAGCTAGCATCCCACAATACACCTTCCTTGGTCAAGATAATCCACCTTTGATTATGCAACCTCCATAGCAATAGGTCACTCCTTCTGATGCCCAAGAGTTATAATAGATGAAGGATGCAGTTCAAGCTATACAAGTTGGAAAACAAATGAAAAAATTTAAACTAGATGAGATATGTTTTTACCCATTCAACATGAAGTATCTACAAATATCATTTCCACTAGGTTATGAGTTGCTTAAATTCAATAAATAATAAGTCAAGGGTGACCCTAAAGAAAACTTGAAGGAATTATTTATTGTCTGCTAGCCAGTGGTATATAGTGATATATACTTGTTTTTACTCTTCCCAAGGAATCTATCTAGACAAGCCTTGGAATGGCTATTTAAATTACTAAAAAAAATTATACTTAACTTCCATGATCTCTTATATAATTTTTTACAACACTTTTCATATAATCTCAATCACAAGATTACTATTGTGGATCTAGGCCAAGCTAAATAGAAGATGGGTGAAAGATTTTTAGCAAATTTTTTGCATTGGAGAGTCCTAATAAGTCAACTTATTCATAATTTTCTAGATAAATAGTTGGACATGATGTTTACTAGGATATTACAAAGCAAGATATCCTACCATCTTGAGCTACAATGTGATCATACATTTGAATAATTTATAGGGAAAGGCATATAGATTGATAAATCCCTTGTCAACAAAGGCATAATCAAATTATTATCTTCCAATCAAAACCAAAACTAGAATTAAGGCTAGAACCATAATCAAAACCAAACTCAAATACCAGATTCAATGCCACATCAAGCCAACAACAATTAAAGACCTAAACCCTATAACCACAATAAGAATGTTGTTAGAAATGGGGTTAATGAATCACTCCATGTTTAGATGGTGCAAACATTAGTTGTCTACATACCTACACCCACTCAACAAACACTTCTTCCATACATTCAACCAGGACCTCCACATGGTGCAAACATTAGTTGTCTACATACCTACACCCACTCAACAAACACTTCTTCCATACATTCAACCAGGACCTCCACAAAACCAAGTGACACAAAATCAAAACCAATTACAAGTCCTTCATCTAAGGACAATACCTCCCATTGCCCAAATATTTAATGACCTTGGTGAGCCTATTGGATTTGTGTTCCAAATATTGATTCAAGTAAATATGATCAGTTGGTTGATACCAAATCCATTTCCTAAAGGGATTCCTTTTCTTGATTAGTACAAGGAACATAAATTTTATGAATACCATTGTGTTATAGGACATTATATAAGACAATGTATCTATCTTAGACATATGATTATGAACATGCTAGAAAATGGAGAGATAAAAAGAGACACACATGCTCTTATGAATAATCATAACTTGGGTATCTACTAGAATCTATTTTTATAACATATCAATAATAAAAACCAAAATTAGTACCAAAAAAAAAAATAGTGGTATATAAATCCACCACAAAATTGGTAATGATAATGCCATGCATAACAACAATAGCTAAATCATCAAAACCAAGGGAAAAATGATCAAACAAACCAAGGAGATCATCATAACATTGCATGTACCTTAAATAATATTTTAGGTCATGTTTTAGATGGTCATGTTTCCACCATCACTATCAAACCTACACCAAATACAAATAAACTTGGACCTTCACATAATAATGTCTATTTTCCATACAATACCCAAAACTTCCTTATGTTGGTGGTTCTTCTATAGGCCATATTGATAACTAGGCACCATATCATCCAAGAATTATCATTCCAAGCCTTATTACCCACACATTCAACTACTAAAGCCAATTTCTAGATTAATAATTTACAATGACAACTTGATGAGGCAGAGTCACTATAAAAGGACTATAGCCAAATACTACAAATGAGTTTAATCAAAATTTGATGCATATCATAAATAAATCAATTGATAAACCTAAGGGGAAAACCTAGGATGTTATAGAACAATTGAAGAAGACACCTACACATATATCCATCACATATTTTTTGTGTAAATATACAATCTAAAAAGACATCCTAAATGAGCATTTAAACTAATCCCTTGTGCTAGATGATATCCCTCTAGACAAATTCCAATCCATTGTAAGACACTTGGCCCCTAGCTAACATCTCACATTTGAGCATAGTGATATGTATTCTATGGGCCCTCTACATTATAACCTATTGTATATTAAATTTGGTATAATGAACCATAGAGTTACATGTGTCCTCGTAGACAATGGGTCAAGTATCAACACTGTGTCTCTAAATTTAGTCAAACATCTTAGGTATACAATAGCCAACTTGCAGTTAGATACCATCATTATCAAGGCATATGATAAAAAATAATGAGAATCTAAAGGTATCATTATCTTGATAGTGGTCATTAGGAAACTAACCCATGATACTCTATGCCATATTCTAGATATAGAACTATCTTACAATCTGTTATTGGGTCGACCCTGGATCAATGAAATCATGGCTATACCTTCTACATTACATCAATATATAAAATTTATACAATTGGGAATGGAAGTGACTATACCAATAGAGCTTTCAACCATATAAGTATTTTAAATTCCTTAAGACTAAGTATAAAAGTTACAACTACCAATTCAACATGAATCATATGCCTAAATTAGATGGAGAAAAAGCTAAAAAGGATAAATACATTGAATCAAGACTAGAAGCTAATTAAATTGACCCAAATAGTTTAACCTCCACCTTAGCCACACGTTCACTATAAATTTCCAACCACTTCTATGTCATTAACAAAGGTCTTGAAGAATATAACACCCATAATGCATTCCATATTGCTAAATTTGTTAAAATCATAAAGCTTGTGGGATACCTAAGGCCAATGAAAACCAAAGGAAAATATCAACTGAACAAACCCATTATTTTTAAAATAACCTATGGCTTAGTACAAGATCCCTTAGTAGAAAATGATTCACGGTTTTACACTAATGAGTTAGCTGATTACTACCAAAGCATGAAGGATCCTATGCCCAACCAAATTATGAGACACCTAGATTATGAAGGTAGAGACCTCAAGCTATATTAATAAGGCATGATCAAACCCATCTCAATGACTAATTACAAAGGAACCCATGGTATTAGTGATACAGGTTAACCCCACATACCTTATTTGCATTTTAACACCAATGATTAATGATGATGATGATGCCAAAAATGATATAGGGTTTGATTATAACATCTACAATGACCTTTCCACTATAAATTTATTTAACTCTCATGTCATTTACAATGTAAGCCCTATTTTTCAACCTTCACATTTAACCCTTTACCATTCATAATTGATAGAATGGGATGAGCAAGAGTCAAAAATGCCGTTAGATGAGTTCAAAAATGATGAGGATATAATAAATTTATAGGATTGAAGACTCACATTCCTCTTGGAGACCACAAGTAGGGATTTTCTATTAGATTGGATCCTGCTACTTACTTCAAATAGAGGGTGAAATTCCCTATCCAAAAATTTAAAAAAATCAAACATTAATGTATAAAAGTGAAAACCTCTTTGGGGCACTTTCTAACCATGGAAAAAGCAAAGAGAAAGGAAAGTCTCTTGGTGAAAACTAGTTTCCAATTCCATTAGACAAGGATGTTCACCCCTCTTCCTATGAAGCATAGGATACCTATAGCCTATAATTTGGTTATAAATCAAATATTAGTACTAAGGAACAACAATATTTTGTAAAAAAATTTCAAGAGTGCTATGAGGTATTTGTATAATATCCTATGCTAGCACTAGGAGACATTGATTCATCCTATTTAGGAGAATTAGATAATGAAGTCCATCCGGAAGACTTTGCCATTACCAATCAGTTAAACTCCTTATCAACTATTTTAGATGATGGTTCTACATTTATTATGGAGGACACTTCAGAGGTGAAATCCATTCCTCTTACATCACTAAAAAATATATCTCCAAGTTCATATTTAACCATCTAATTTATTTCTATTCCATCCCCTCCAATATTATATCTCATACTGTCAGATCATTCAAGAATAAAGATGTGAAAGTAGTTTTTTATCAATACCACATCAAACAAAATTTATCTATCACTTACTATCTTCAAGGAAATGGCCAAGCTAAGTTTTATAATAAAACCATTGTTAATATTTTAAATAATATTGTCAATGATGCTAGTTGTAATTGGCACTTACATTTATTTAATGCCTTCTAGGCATACCATACCAAATTTTGTACTCCCACAAGAGCTACACCCTATTCACTTTTTTTATATAAATGAATCCATTATTCCTATTGAGTTTTATTTTTATTATCTTCAAATTTATTTGTATCACATCATCAATGATGAATATTATAGAGTGGATGACTTACAAGATCTAGATCTACTCGATTATAAATGCTTGAGTTCCATAAATAATCTTCATGTTTATCAAAATTGACTAAAAGGCCAGTATAATAGGCACATCAAGTATCATGAATTTGATCTTGGTGACCTGGTAGTAAAAGAGAATTAGATGATTTTTAATTATGAGCCCAAAAAAAAGTTTTAACCAAATTGGTTAGGTCCCTATTTAGTTTTTTCCAACTATGGATCTAGACCATACATGATCACTACACTAGGAGATGAACTAATGAGCATAATGCACCTCAAACATTTCTAATCTTAAGGGATTAAAATTATTGTCTACAAGTATCATCTAAGTTATGCCACAATTATACCTATTATTTGTACTATATGTCTTTTCATTCTCCCATACCCTTAACCTTTTGCCTAACAATTAGTTTTTACCTAACCTCACTCATCACATTTGGCTTTGGTTCTAATTCATTTGTACTTCAAACACATTTAGTGGTTGATGATAGATTTAGTTCTAGTATTTGTTTTAGAATTATGCATTTGAATGGTAGTATATGAAAGTAGTATGATAGTGGTCTTAGCAATTACATCATTTTTTGTTACATTACCACCTCATACAATTAATTATAACTACCTATGGGAAAATTAGTACAACTAACCCTTTGCCATTGTTTCCTAATTATAATCACCTATGGTTAAATTATAAATAACACCTTTACCATGCATTATCACATCACCTTTCCATTACCATTATCATTTGCCTTCCCATTTACCTTTGTTAAGAACTTGATGGTACTTAGTTAGACGCCTTTTGGATAGGTAGAACTATAGTGACTTGAGGTCCTATAGGACTAGGTAGCACGAAATTCATGTTGGGGTCAACTTAGTTACCCATTTTCCATATGCTCTCACCATTTTTTGAGTTTGTATCATGTTATATCTCATAATTCTTGATTTAGTTATGATATCAAAAACACCAAAAAAATTGGAGGAAATTTAACACTTTCATCACTATGGGTGGAACTACAGTGACTTGGGGTCCTATAGGACTATGTAGGCAATGCTTGATTCATGTTGAGGTCAGATCATTTTATCTCTTCACCATGCTCTCACCATTTTGTGAGAAATTAATTTTAAAGGTAGATATGGAGTTTTATTTTCCCCCATCCATATAAAGTTTTTACAAAAAAATAAGCTAAAGTTTGAAAAAGACATGGCTAAAACTAGAAACTAGCAAAGCCAAAATAAAAACCATACAAACATAGTAAAGAGTTATACCAATAGAAAAGGGTTTAAAAAACCCTATAGAATCCCCTAGGCCAATTAACCAAAAAATAGATAACAAAAAACCAAAGATGATAGAGAACACCATAAGCTTACTCAAGGTAAAGCCAAATTTGGGTCTTCAATGAAAATAATTTCCTTGCCTTTGAAGTCTATGGAAAAGGCGTCACTAATTATTGAGTGCTTATGTTCCTGAGAAATAAATTTTCACCCATACCAATAGGCTATTGTGTTATTACTATCAAGTCTACCCTACATCACCTTTGAAATAACTCTTCTTGGTGAATTTTTGAGCTAGTGAGGAACTACAATCTTGCCATGAACCACCATTTTAATCAGCATTTTAATTGCCTCCACCCTTTCTCTAGTATGTTGACTCTCCTTCCATTGAGTGATTTCCACAATTGGGCTTTTAATGTGTGCCATAGGTGGTAGAGATAAAAATTGATCCTCTGAAGATTTCAAAGAACAAACATTTTGCTAGAGTTCTTCAACAAAGCTAACTAAGAGCAAGAAATGGGTTTCTAGTGCATGGAAGGTTGAAATTAGGACTAGACCAGTTCCATCCAAGCTAGTGAATGGTGATTTGGGAAAAGGACCCAAATAAAACTAAGTAATGTCCTCTAGAAGGCCACAATGATGCTTTGATTTGATGAAAAAACACACCAAATTTGTAACCACTTTAATGTCAAAAAGCAAATACATAAGGTTTGAAGCAAACATAGTAGCCACCTCTGAGTTGATATGGCTATAAATTCCTTATTCCAGGTATTAATCTCCCAATGATAGTGAAATTACCTAAAATAGTTCCTTTGTTAGCACCCATAATATATTTTTTATTCTTACCTGAGATATCCCCCTCAAATGCCATATCTTAGATAGAGTTACTTCCATAAATAACAAGAATAGCTAACATAATTTCAACCCCATGATACATGATAAAAACCCAAAAACACCAAAAAAAAACCACAACCTAGGTGGAAATCTATAAGAATACAAAAACACCATTTGGCTTAAGGATATCATGCCAAATCAAAGCTAATAAATGTGTTTTGGTATCATCATAGAACCATCATGAGATGCATATACCATGAGATTTCCATCATGCAAGATAATGAGTTGGCATCCTTCACATCTATGGAAAGATCAATGCCATTGAAATAATCATTATGGATGATTAATTTGAAAATCTTAACAAATTTTTTTATCCCATCCACTAAAAATGTAGAAAAATATAACAACTACCAAGATAGAGAAAAGAGTTTGTTGAGAAGCCAAACCTTCCCCTTTTTTGTAATTATTATTTTAAAAAAACAATACAAAAAATAAAGGTAATATAAGTTAACATCTAACATTGATGGAGGTAAGGGATGGAAAATCCTCCTAAGTTTTATGCAGGTTGTCCACTCTACTTTTCTTTAGGGTGGTCAATGCAACAATTGGCTAGAAAGTTAGCAGTAGCATTTGCTTCATGATATCAATGTTTAGACTCTAGAGAGGCAAAAATAAATAATCTATCCCAAACACCACACTAGATGTTTTCCAATTTATAATAATTGGTAGCCTTTTTTTGAAAATAAGAAATAATAACTTGATACTCCCCTTCGATGATGAGCTTATCGATATTGCATTAGATTGTCTATTCAATCCCATTAACTAGGGCCTATGATTATGCTTTATTGTTGGTTACATATGTAAGTTTCCTAGATATTACCCTAATCAAGGATCTATTGTAATCACCAATAATACAACTAGCTCCTAATGCACTTGAATTTCCTCTAGAGGCACCATCAAATTTCAATTTGAACCACCCTACTAGTGGAGGGGTCCAAGAGATCTTATCATTTCTTACTATTTTACCAGAAACTATTATTGACCCATTAACAACAAAAAATAAATAAGTATCCATTTTTCACTCATTCTCATGTCCTATCTTGAGAGAAAACTATTTATCCATTTGACCTGAGATGAAATGACTATAAAATTGACACCTCAAGCTCTTTTAATTTTGTAGCAAGGACTTTTCTTTGCCTTCAAACATATGCTAGTTTCTTTCCTTCCAAAGATTCCAAACAAGAATGGCATGGCTGACATACCAAAGGCCAAAAAGAGATTTTTTACAATCATTGATTAGCTAAGATGAGAATGCAATGCTTAACTAAGGTGGCCAGGCCTAAGACCATTCTAACTTATAGCATGACCAAACCCAACATCAAGTTGTGAAGGTGAATTTTAATAAGAGATGATTTGTTGTTTCTTCATTTTTTTTTCAAAAACAACACCAAGATGGACCAAAAAAACCAAATTTATTTATCCTATCTTAAGTTAAAATATGGTTTTGAACAATAATCCATGAAAAAACATTGACATTTTGAAGCCTAATTCTATTCCAATAGAGAAATCTTACCCAAGACATCATATTATTTGTAGCATCTACCATTTAGTAACCAAGGTTGACTTTATAAACCATATATTTGGTTCCAATCCAATGTAGAGTGTCCTTATCATTTATAAATATTTTCTTATTTTTTAGGCATTCAACTAATCTTGCACATTACTCTAGTGGGATGTCTAAACCTTTTTTTTATTATTTTTGAGAAACTAGGGTTTAGTTCCTAAAAACTAAATGGGCTAGATAAAGGGGGAAAATGTAATAAAGTGTAGTAAAACATAGATTTATTATCAATTTGATCAAAAGAATTACATGAGGAGAAGAGATGACTTATCTATAAAAATAGGATAAAATAGATGATTCAGAAGCTAAAAACTATTATACAAGATTGGGAAGATGTCAAAAACCTAAATCTATATTTCATTTGGTGAAAGGATAGGAGTGTAAAAAATAAGACACTTTGGTATTCGACATTATAGTCCAATTATGGTGATGTTATCCAAATCAAATTTTGGTTCTAGATTCCTATGTAATCTAGTTCCTAGGTCTTGTAGGCATCTTTATCTATCTAGGATTGCCTGTATGTGCCATTTTATAATATATTTTCATCAAAAAACCCTATTTCTATATACACACATGAAACAATAAACATATTAAAATAAAAAGGGAAAAAACTAGGTTAGGGGAAGTATGATGACATGATCTAGAACCCTACTATCTTGGCTGCTGCCTACATTAATCATCAAGTTAGGTTCTCAGATCAAATTTAGTTCTCCCTTAGGGAACATGCATAATCAATGAACATAGTAGATGCAAGAATGGATTTTCACCTAGGCCCTTCCTTGATTAAGAATTCAAACCTATGTGTGATGTAGAATGTTGAGATATACTATTAACTAATTTTAATTATATATTATGCCAAAGTAGTAAGTTCTAGCTATAAAATGCCTTGTGAAGTCCTTTATATAGGAGACTCTTTATTTTTAATTTAGGGTCTTTATTCACATTAATCAACACTCAAAAGATAAACAAAACTTAAAGGAGTGGATAAGAAGAGTTTAGGACCTCTTGAATGAAGATAAATGACCTTTGGGACTCAAAATGTAAAAGGATAGGAGTGCCAAAAATGGGACATCCTAGGGTCCAGTACTATAGTCTAATTCTAATGCTCTTTTCCTATTTTCTCAAGACCTAAGAGAATAGGATTAACATGGGGAACACTACCTGGCTAAGGTGGAATAACTAGTCAAAAGGTTTTAGATGACTGATAATGGGTGAAGAGGTAACAAAAGCAAGAAACAAGACCAAGATAATAAAAACAAAGGCATGGCTAGTGTGAACAATGTTCATATTCTCCAGTTAGAGTCTCTTGTGAAGAGATCTATGAAAAGACATGATATGTGTGTTTTCTTGACCAATTTAGGGTGTATACATTTGAACCCCTTTTATTCTAGTGATACAATGAAATGAAATACTAGAGTAAAATAAAGAAGAAGAAAATTCATACCTAAGCTTACTTGCATGGAGGTGAATATGCTGTAAGGATCCAACTCATTTCCTAGCCAGAGAAGTGGATGGAGAGTCAAATAGTGGTTGGAGAGAGAAGGAATTCATGGAGTGGATGCCCCTATACTATATCTAAATGTGGAATCCATGTAACATGGAGAAGGAGGGTAATGCTTACCCCCTATACTAAATCTAGATAAAAATGAGGAATGCTCAGAGGCTCAAAACTAATGTCTATCCTCTATCCCACATAAACTTATGTAATATGGAATGTGTATATAAAAAATTGTATGCTATGAAGAACAAAATCTATCATGTCCCTACTTTGAATATTTGAACTATAACTAAGAAATGCGCAAAGGCCCAAAACTAATATTTATCCTTTGTCCTAAAAAAATCATGCAGTTTAGGTCTGAGTAATGCAATGGACTAATCTTTGCAGATAGTCATGCAATCCAACTTGGTGACAACCTAGGTATAATTGGGTGTAATCTAAAACGTTGGGTAATGTGCAAGAAGAGAATGACCTATCTAGCCATTCTATCTATATAATCTTGAATGATGAATAACATGAACATCTATACCATGCCCCCAAATTTGTTATGTGAGTGATGCATCTATATAATCTATTAATCTATATAACCACATGTTATATGACATCTTTTCATGCCTCATGTGCAAAACTAGAGATAAAAATATTATGATCTACACTATGCTTATAATCTATTATTTGATTCTATAATTATGTTATGCTATATGGAACTATATGTGTAAGACATGTAGTATGTACATGCCCCCAAATCTAGTATCTACGTTTGTATTTTTACCAAAATTGTTGTGAATCCATATAATCTAAACCACTATATCTAAATAGTCAGTGTGCCTATAATCTAAAATCACTGTGGATCCATAGGATCTGAAACCACTATATCTGAATAATCTATGTATCTATAAATTGAAATTATTGTCAATATATATGATCTAAACCATTGCATCTGAATAGTCTATGTATTTATAAACTAAAGGTATATCCCTCTAAATGTCCTGATTAATGTTGAATGAACTATATAATCTGAATCACTATATATCTCAACCAATCTAAGTTGAAGCTAATAATGTGAACGTTGGATGTATATGAACCATTGTGTATCCACTTATGAGAGTTGATGGGTATGTTAGGTAAGTGTATAAATAGGAATAGAATGAATGATTCCCCCCTTTTAGAGAGAGGGATGAAAGCTATAATAGAAGAGGTTGAGCCAAATGTGAGGATTAGTGGTGGAGCAATAAAAACAAGGTTGGTATATTGTGAATAGATTGAAAGGTTTTTGGATTGATTAGATTGAGTTGTTGAAAGTGAAACATGTTCTATTTGGTGAGGACCAAGGTGTGTGTTTGGGTACGAGATAAATATAGATATGTGCATGTCATAGTAGGAAGATTAGGTAAAAAGAGAGTGAATGTTGAGTGATGTTAAAGGTATTGTTGTCACAATTTTGTGGAAAGAAATGGTTTGAAAAATGGAGTTATAGGTTTGAGTTATGGGCAAAATAGTATTTTATTTTGATTGAAAAAGTTGGTTACTATAATAAATTGGATTGATTCTTGAGTCATTTATGCATTTACTAGGTTGATATTTGAGCTCTAGAGTGATAAAAATGCTGAGGAAATTAACACTTACCATGACCCAGTTCAAGTAGTTGGTAGCCTGGGTTCAGGCTAGTGGTGATGTAACCTTGGTAAAAAACACAAACGCTTGATTCTTGTCATTTTTGGCCTGTTTTTGTGTTTTTGAGGGGTTTAAGAGTATATTAGAATTTTTTTTAGTTTTGGTGATCCTGTCTTGTATTTAATGCTCCTGTCTAGGTTTCAGTGCTCTTATCTAGGTTTTAGCACTCTTATCCAGTGCTACTATCTTGTATCCAATGTTGTTATCCAATAGGTAGAATTTTTTGAGATATTGCTTTAATACTTATTATTTTTATTGTCTTTTGACTTGATATTGTTGACTAATGTATATGTTATTTTTGGTGATGTAGGGTGAAGTGTGGATGAGAGAGTTTCCTAGGGGATAGGTGATGGAAACATTGAGGTTGTTACCATTGTCTACTGATGGAGAGATGTCATCAATAGGGAAAGGTTAGGTCATGTGTATGACTTAGGCACAATGTAGTGGGATTAAGATCTAGTGACCACCTTATGTGAGAGGTGGAATGTGGATACATGCACTTTTTAGCTTCTTATAGGGGAGATGACTGACTCTAGAGGATGTGTATCATTTATGGAGGATGTGTATCATATATTGCATTTAATAATTAGTGGGAAGTGAGTGATGGTACAAGATGATATGGGTGCTGATGTGATTGATCATGCATATTTATAATTTGTTTATGTGCCCTTAGGTATACATCAAAGAGGTAGTGATAGTGATGTGCTACTATCAGTTATTGTTTAGTCTAGTGTTCTACACTTGTAGAAGTGGTTATCTATTTTGTTGGCATCTTTTGTTGCTATGGATGGGAGTTAGAATATCTATTTCATATAAGATTAAGAGGATTATGTACAGTGTGGAATAATATGGTACTATATTCTTATGAGGGAGGACTATGCTAGCCCACCTATACAGGGATCTCTATAGGTTTACTTAGGAGTGATTTAGTGGTGGGGTGAGTGCAGTGACCATATTGCATTATTGGGCTTATGAGCACATAACAGTTGTATGGCTGATTGGATTACCTAGGGTAGAGTGGACACCTCTATAGCCATTTAGGGAGAGGTAGATGGGTATAGTGGGTATCTAATCCCATGGGATGGACTATTATAAATGGGTTTTAGATGGATTGGTGGTTGGTGACATCATATGGAGACCCTATAGAGGATTTCTTGGGTAGGCAGAGGATGGATTACAACTATGATATATGACAGTTATCTATTAGATACATGATCATTGGGCTAGAGTATATGAGTGATTTTAGTATGAATATGTTACTAGATAGTTTGGGGTACCACAAGATGTTCCCTTAACAACATGGGTGTGGGTGAGGAGTACACGAGTGTTTATGAGGGTAGGAGCTCATGCGAGACCCACTAAGGTTGAGCTTTCACCATTGCCTTTGGATGTGAGGGATGTGGCTATAAATATTCTAGATGTGTATGATGTTGGATGTATAAATGTGTATACCATATGGTGGGCTAGGCATCAATGGGATTTGTTGTACCTTATTGATGTTGGGGATGCTCTAGAGTATGAGGATCCTAAGTTGATCTAGATGATGGGAGGTAAGTAGTGATTATAGTTGAACTATAAATAAATTTGTGATTTTAGTTTGATTTTAAAGTATATATTTAACATATTGTCATACTTTTTGCATAGGTGAAGGAGGACATGCTTAGGATGGAGCATAGGTTGGGGTAGGAGGTGGAGATGATGATTACTCGAAGATAATAATCAAGTCAACACTTTGAGAAATCACATAACATGTACTTGATGATGTGGTGAAGGATGGATTGATAGAGTGAGTAACAATCATGACTAGTATTCATGCTCATTTATTTGACAAGGATGTTATAGCAACATCTACATATGTTAGGGTAGTAGGAGATAAAGACAAATTGAGAGCTAAGCTATATAGTCATGGGATTCCCCCACCTAATTTTAGATCTATTAGCATGAGGATCATGGATGAGTATATAGATCTTAAAAGATGATATGCAAAATTTTGTGAGAATCATGGTTGGCTACTAGAGTGAGAGAGTTGTAATAGGCATGTGTTAGCTCATGGAGGTGTAGGGCCATCAAGTGCTAGGGTGGATTATGGTACTAGTACTGGTGGGGAGAGTGAGGATGTGATTCCCATTCATGACTTATTGTACTTGATATTGGTCTATATGTTTTGAAAACTTATTATATATATATATATATATATATATATATGTATGGATACTAGTTTAATTTTGACTCATGCTTGTTATGCTATGGATTTCAGAATATATTAGTATATTTATTATAAATGGTTGATTAGAAATAGTTGATTTGGTATTGATGTTGAGGTTACATATGTTTGGTAAAATGTTATTTGGGATGTGATTTGATTGTTTAAGTGTGATGCTAGTTTTTATTTTGAATCATATGTAAGTAAAAAAAATTGTTTATTTTGTAATTGGTAAATTGATTTGATAAAGTGAGTTGGTTTAAGATTGGTAAAATAGGATATTGGTAAGGTCAAGCTTTGGATAATTTGGTTTGGATAGGTATAGTTATTTAGAACTAGGAATGCTAGTTATTAGTAGAAGGGGATGTAAGATATCAATCTATGCATATCAGTCCCATGGCTATTGCATCACTATCTAAACCTTGATGGCCAACTGAACAAATGGTTGTACTACTTATGTTGTGTAGGAACATGCCTTGTATCTAATGCTATCTATGGTGAAATAACTATAACTGTACATGGAGACTCTTTAAGATGAAACCTCAATGTATGTGTAACTACAACTATGTGATATGAAATAGGCTCATTTATCCTTAATTATAATATATTGTTATATGAAATAACACCCTATGGCCTCTGTTGTGATGCATATGACTAAGCAATAGATCGAGATGGAACTATAACCTGAGATTGATGCTCATATAATCTCAATTATAGTGGGTTTTTATGTGAGATAGGTCCCTAAAAACTTGGATATAGTGAATATCTATTTGAATCCATACTCTGTAATGTGGGTTCTTCTAATCTTGACCATAGTGAGTTGGTACGTGAGATATGACCCTACAAACTTTGGTATATTGCCTATGATTGTGATGGATATGTATATGGAACTACACTATGTATTCCTCAAACTACACTATTATATGTATATTTCTCTCATTGTCATGGTATCCAAACCCTGTGAGTAGGTGGGATAGAAGATCTCCTATGAGATTCTATCCAAAAAACCCCATTACTCTCATGATGAGTAACTGATGATTCCTATGAAGGAATGTCCTGGGATGACTCAATCATGGAGGAATGAGGTCTGGGAATCCATGATGTAGGAGATATTAGTTCCCCCTATGTGAATGTTATGATTCCATTATCAATGCATCTATTAATGCAATCCTTGAATCCATAAGAATCATTATCTTTGTGTCCACAAATATGATGATAGTTACAAAAGGGATGATATGGCTATCTATGTAAGAGGTGTGGATCTCATTGATGAGTAGAAGGCAATGTGATTAACCTCATATCTAGTGGTGCTAAAAATATGAAATATGGGTATCCCACTTTGAATCAAACTATAATAGTGTCTTGTTGTTATTCTCTATAGTGCATACTATAGGTGGTGCTCTAGAAACTAGCTTTCTATTCTTAACTAGTTGTTTTTATGGTTGTGGTCTCCTATCTTGTTTAGGACATGGTGGATGATGAGTGATAGCAGATATAAATGGAGGTAATGTTGTGAAATATAGAGTAATCTAATTAACTGAATCTACGTCAATCAATCCCAATTTATTTTCTAAGGCTAAAAAGGTATAACATAAGTGCCTAAAAGAGGAATCTATCTAATATAACATATAATCTAAGAGATGTTTGTGAAGCCCCTTAATAAATATATGTTGAACCTCTAAATCTATTGGTTTATAGATCAAGTATAACATGTGCATCTTGAATTGTAAGATATAATCACCAACTAGATCTGAATTATTTTGATGCAATGTGGAAAGTTTTTCATATGTAACATGAGGGACCATGTTTTGTATGTAATATCTAAGAAATTCCTCCTCTAAGTCATCATATTTATGTAAGGAACCTATAGGGAGTAGATGAAAGAAATAATTTCGTGTATCACCTAGTAATGTCTACTGGAACAACTTCAATAAAATCAAAGGAATCATATGAGATGGAAAATATTTTTGAAAGGCTTTAAGGTGCACGCATGGATTTATAGTTCCATAAAATTGATGCAATGAAGGTATCTAAAAATCTTTATGCATTGAAGCTTTGACAAATATTTTTTAGAAGAGGGTTACCATGTAAGTCATTGGCATCCATCCAAGACTTATAAGCCTTATTTTCCAAAGTAAGGAGATGTACTTGGTGTTGTAATTCACCAACTACATGCATTTAAGAAATAATCTCTTGGGATGGTATATGAGTATCTTGAAGTGGTTCATTTAAAATTTGAAATTGATTATTTATTTTAACCATGGGAATGTTACATTTAGTAATTGAATCATAGAGAGGAGGTGTGCTCACTTGAACCTTTGGATGAATGGTAACTTGGACCTTAGTAGAGGGATGTGGGATACCATTCTCTTTGGGTGAAGAGTGATAAATGGGTGATAATGTAGTATGGGGTGGCTTGGGAGATTTATTGGTATCTTTAGTATGTATTGAATCACATTATAATTGAATAGAAGATGTGATGTTATCATTGCCATGCGCATCATTTGAAATAGAATCATGCATAGAAGTAAAAGAAACATTTTATAATGCATTATGTTTGAGAGGAGTAAGAGAAGATTTAGAAGCATAAGATGCATTTTCTTCTTCACTATATGCCTAATATTCATCATTATTCCATGCATTATCCCAATTAGAATTTTGTTCATTTGAAAGAGGAGAAGTAGAAGTATAACTTTCATATTCACTCTCATTTTCATATTCATTTGCATGTTCACTATCATACTCATTATCACTTCCATTATCACTAGGGATAGGGGTAAGAGAAGATGTTAATTCTTTTCTAATATGCAATAAATTGTCATGTGAAATTGGAATACTATGTGAATCTATGTTATCCTTGGATGGAGTGTATGCATTATTTTCATTTTCAATATGAGAAGTAAGAGTAAGAGAGTTATCATTTATACATTGTTTTGTAATTTTTTGAGATGATAAAGTAGAGTTAATAACATGAGATGGAGCATTTGAACTATGAATTGGAATTTTTATTCTATTGTGTGTATATTGTTATAATTTGAACATAAAAGTAGAGAGAGAGAGAGAGAGAGAGAGAGAGAGAGAGAGAGAGAGAGAGAGAGAGAGAGAGAGAGAGAGAGAGAGAGAGAGAGAGAGAGAGAGAGAGAGAGAGAGAGAGAGAGAGAGATATATTAGGTTCAAATGGAATTAAATTACCACCAATGAGAGATTCGCTTGGAAATGCATGATTAATTTATACATTTTATGTATTGTGCATAGGAGAATGAGGTGAAAAATAACTTTCCCATTTATTAAAATTATTTTCTTTAGAAGAGGGAAGGAAAGAGATAGGTTTAAAATAAGATGCATCTACTTTTTCTTCACTATCACTTTCAAATTTATCATCATATTCCTCATTGCAACAATAATAATTGTCTTGAAATCATTTTCCAAATTTTTGGCTAATGTGTAATTTTGAAAATTTGTCTATTAATTGTCATAATTATGAGAAAATTTTAGAAATTTTTATCTATAGGATGAGAGGGAAGAAGTGCTTTAGTGGCCATTTTATTGCTTTCACCAAAGAGCATATGTAAAAGTACTGTTAATCAAATAAATTCAAAAATAACTACTAACATAGATATTTTGAAATTATTTTTGATACTCCAAACAATTTGGAAAAATTTCAAAAATTTTATCTAAAAATTGTAAGGGAGAAAGGCTTAGGGTTTGAGGACCTAATTTAGAAATTTATGGTTTTGGGTTGAGGTTTTATAATTTTTGAAAATTATTAAAAAAATTTAAATTCTAAAATAAATTTGAATAAAATAAATGTATAAAAATTTATAAAAAAATTCAGAAATTTGAAATTGAATTTTTGCACAAAAATATGAAGGAAAAAACCCTAAGGGTACCTAGGGTTTGAAATTTGTTCGTAGTAAGTCAGGTTCACCAAATGTTTTATTATTTTTTTAGAAACTAGGTTTTAGTTCCTAAATAATAAATGGGTTAGATAAAGGATAAAAAATTAATCAAGTGTACTAAAACACATATTTATTATCAATTTGATCAAATGAATTACATGAGGAGAAGAGATGACTTATCTAGAAAAAGAATCTAAAATGGATGATTTAGAGGCTAAAAACTATTTTATACGACTGATAAGATGTCAAAAACATGAATCTAGATTTCATTCAATGAAAGGATAAGAGCACCAAAAATATAACACTTTGGTGTATAATGTTGTAGTCTAATTCTAGCATTATTATACAAATCAAATTTTGGTTCTAGATTCCTATACGGTTTAGTTCTTGGGTCCTATATGTATCTTTATCTCTTTGTGGTCACATTTATGTGCTAATGTATATATTTTATTCTTCCAAAAAACCTAGGTCAATCTACACACATGAAACAATAAACATATCAAAAGTAAAATGGAAAAAACTGGGTTAGGGGAAGTATGATCACACAATATAGAACCCATACTATCTTGATTGTTCTCTACATTAACCCTCAAGTTAGGGTTTCAAATCAAATATAGTTATCCCTTAGGGAATGTGAATAATTAATGTACATAGTAAATGCAAGAATTAAATTTTGCCTAGGCCCTTCCTTGATCAAGCATACAAACCTATGTGTGATGTAGAATACTGAGCTATACTATTGTCTAATTTTAATTATTTACTATGCCAAAGTAGTAAGTTCTAGATATAAACTTACACGTGAAGTATTTTATATAGGAGACTCTTTGTTTTGAATTTGGGATCTTTATTCACATTAGCTGACACTCAAAAGATAAACAAAACTCAAGGGAGGGGTTAAGAAGGGTTTAGGACCTCTTGAGAAAAGAGAAATGATCATTGGGACTTAAAATGCAAAAGGATAGGAGCATCGAAAATGGGACAACCCTAGGGTCTAGTACTATAGTCCAATTCTAACACTCCTATCTTATAGGCTCAGGACCTGGGGGAATATGATTGGCATGGGGAGCACTACTTGACTAAAGTGGAATGACTGGTCAAAAGGTTTTAAATGATTGGTAATGGGTGAAGAGGTGATAAAATCAAGAAATAAGACCAATAAATAAAAAAAGGCATGGATATTATGAATAAGGATAATATTCTCTAGTCAGAGTCTCCTATGAAGAGGACTATGAAAAGACATGATATGTGTGTTTGCTTGACCAATTTAGGGTGTATACACCTTCCATGTTTTTCCACCCCTAGAAAGACAAACCATTTTTATATTGCAATTCTACATAATTGGTAACTAAGGTACCCCAAGTTGCAGATAAAATATGCATAAGCTCATCTAGATCAAGTAGTTCAATAATTACCTTTTGGCCATTCCAGTACTCCTATAATTTGGCTATCCTTCCATTATTGATTGCTCAATAAATATGATCCACAACAATAAGCCTACTATTCAATAAAAATTTCCAAAAGTATGACCCTTTGGTGGGGTTAGTAATAGAAATCATACTCCGTGGGTTATCTAAAATCAGATATTTACTTCTCATCAATTTAGACCATAGGGAATCAAGTTTGGAAATCATTCCCCAAACTAGTTTATCCCCAAGAGCTTTATTTTATAGGTTCAAATTCTTAACTCCATCTCCTCCCATTTTATTGATTTTATAAACCCTTTCCCATTTCAAGAGTGGGATTTTTTTTATGATTATGGACTCGTTGCCAAAAAAAATCTTTCATGATATTATTGAGTTATTTCATAATATGGCAAGGAGGTTGAAGCACTAAAAGATAGTAAACCATAAGGGAGCTCAAGACCAATTTGATCAGAGTGATTTGTTTAGCTAGAGTTATCCAATGTCCTTACCAAGAAGCTAGCTAGGCTTTAAAGGAGTTAACCAAACTATCCCAATGGAATGTTTTTGAAATCTCAAAAAAGAGAGGAACCCATAAGTATTTAGAAGGCAACATGCCAATGTTAAAGACCAAAACTAAAGAAATAACTTGCTGCTCTTATTCAAAATATTTTATGAAGAAAATTTTAGACTTCCTAGTGTTCACCATTTGTCCTAATGCCACCTCATAAATATTCAAGGTAGCTTTGAATATTTGTGCTTCCCCTATTGAAGCTTGGCCAAGAGGAAAGTATCATCTACAAATTGTTGGTGAGTAATATTTTGGATACCTTCAGTAGCTTGTATACCATGGAGAAATGAGGTTTCCTTAGTGAATTTCACCACCCTTCCCAAAGCTTCATCCAAAAAAATAAATAGGAAGGGAGAAAGGGGGTTGCCTTGTATGATGCCTCTAGAGTTTAAAAAAAACTTGTCAAAATTCCATTAACCAGAATAGAGTATTTGGGGCTAGATATGTAGCTAAAAATCTAGTTACACCATCTTTTGTCAAACCTAAATTTTTCAAAAATATTTAACAAAAAGTGTTAGTTAACCCTATCATAAGCTTTAATAATGTTAAATTTGAGCATAATACCCTTTTGATGTATGATAGATAGGGAATGGATGATTTCATGTGAAATTATAACTCCTTGAATATTTATTGTGAGGATAAACCTAACTTCTTCCTCCAAAATTAGAAGATCAAGTATATGCCTAAGCCTTGTTCCCATTGATTTAGAGATGATTTTACAAACCATTTTACATAGATAACTAGGCATAAAATCATTAAAACATTCTTGGGTTTCCCATTTTGGAATTAATGAGATAAAAGTGACATTGAGATCTAAAAAAACTTTATTCCTCCTAGATTCTTCCACCATTTGCAACACATCATCTCCTACCAAATATTAGAAAGTTTGAAAGAATTCTTCTTGAAAAACATCTAGAATAGGTGCCTTATACTTTTCCATATTAAATACCATGGAAATAATTTATTACAAAGTGAAGGGATACATTAATCTCACATTTTGTTCAGAATAGACCAGTTGTGGTATGAGACTTAAATTATGATTCTAAGTTTCAAGATCTAAGATTTTATCACTATTAAGAAGATCATTGGAGAAATTGACAACCTCATTTATAATTTTTGGTTGGGTGACCAAAATTTTATCGGTAGATGATCAAATTTGTGAGATATAAGAGAAATTACTCCTAATTTTGATTGAGTTGTGGAAAAACACTGATTTCCTATCTCCCTCTTTTAGCCACTTAGTTCTAGATTTTTGTTTCTAGAAAATTTCTTCTCTTTGGAGCAATTATTCATATTCAGAAATTAAATATTTTTATTTACCATATGAAATTTGGTCCATTCCAAATTGGTATATATTTTAATTAAGATTTTCTAGATCAGCTTTGACTCTATTTTTCTCTTGAAATATATATTTGAAATAATCAATGTTCCATTGTCAAAGACATCCTTTAATAAATTGTAATTTCTTCACCATGCTAAAAATAGGGGAATGAGAATGAATGTGATAATTATTCTAACTCAACTCCATGAGTCTTGGGAGATAATGATCTCCAAGCCACATTTTCTCAACTTGAATGGACAATAAGAGGGTTCAAAGCAATAGGCAAAAGATTGGAGCTAGTAAAGGAGAGAATGAAACTTTCAAAAGTCCAATTTTGAGACATAAAATTATTTGAAACTATGAATATATGTAGTCTCTATAATATATTATGGTCACCACATATTTTTTTACTCCAATTGAACATTCCATGCTTGGGAGGTATATCTAAGAAATCAATGTTTTAAATGAACTATGAGAAATCAAGATTACCTAGAGTTCCTAAACTTTTTCCACCTTGATTATTTAAAGGATATAAAATGGCATTGAAATACCGTCCATTACAATATTTAAAATTCTCAAAATGTAAAAAAAGATTAGTTATCTCAGTGCAGAGAAGAGATTTAATATTTTTATCATTAGGACCATAAATATTACAAAGAAAGAAAATCAAATAGGTCCTAAAACAAGTGATTTTGTAGAATTTCTAGTGGTTACCCATTTCAATAATTTCCACCTGAATGTTTTAAGGAACCCAAATAATTTCCAAACCTCCTAAATCCCTAGTAGCTTTCACAAAGTAACTGCTCCAAATTTTCAAGCTGATTCACATCAAATTTGATGCATCCTCTAAATTTAGCTTTTTTGAATCAAAAAAACATTAGGACATTCGATTGAGAGTAAAAATTTCACCAAATAGATTTTTTTAGGGGAATTGAGACCCCTAACATTCCATGAGATGATCTTCATGATTCATGAGGGAGGATTTCCACTTCTCGCTTCTCAGGACCAAAATATTTAGAAAGAGTGCCTTGTTTACCAAGAAAGACTTCCCCTATAATATGCTCTTAGAGATTTTTACTCCCTCTTATTTTAGGTTTACCATAGTTTTGTTTATAAATTTCACTTTGAATTTGATAAATAGACAAACATTTTCTAGAATTCAACTCTTCTTTCGAGTTAGATTCCTCAATCCTCTAAATCACTAAATAGGGCCTCAATCATAGGGTTGTCTTCTCTCATATTTTGATTTTGCATTATTTTTCTCAAAGCTATGCTAAAAGTGTTGTATGATATTCTTGATAGTTTAGGACTATTCTAAGATTAAATCACATCCTTTAATCACCATATTAGGGGAAAGTTCATCAAGCTTAACTAACTTGTCTAGTAAGGCCTCTATTTTTGAAATTTTAACACCAATAATTTTGGGGGGATTATAATCTTCAAGATAAATATTTTGAATATATGGAATGTTATTATCCTATGACCTCAAAAATAGAGTAACAATGTTTTCAAGATGTTCCTCTGCTAATTGATTTTTCTTTTTGTCTTCCACCAAATTCCTTTCCTAGGTAGACTGAAAATTCCCAGCATTGTGAATGTCAAAACCCATAGAAGAATTAGTAAGTGGTTTCCAAATATTGTGAGTCTTTTCCTTTGAAAAACTAATAAATTTTTGAGGTCAACATACCCCAATTTCTAAAAATTAAGGACCCTTGTTATTATTTTGAACCTTAATTTTGAAAGCTTGATATTATGCACTTGTTTAGAATTTGAAGATCGTCCATACCTAATGAAATTGATCCCTTTATTCATGGTTTTAATTTAACCTTGCCTAATGTTTTTAACAATTAACTTTTAAATCTTAAGTTTCAAGTTTTATGGAGCTCCTTTTAGGGATCATACTGAGATGTTCATGATCTTATCCTCATTCAAGGTTTTTATAGCATTTGGTATGTAAGATCTAATAGTTAGAATCATGTTCTAAAACCCTCTTTCAACAAACCCTAGTTTGGACCATTAGTTTGAATTCAAATTTGGTGGGAATATTTTGAACCTACTTTAGATTTAAGCCTAGTTTTATGTTAAGTCTTGGTCATGTTTTTTTTATCACGATCGAATATTAGCCTAAAATCATGCCTAGTCCCTTTATGTTTTCCCCATTTTATTCCCTTTATTTTAAAAAATTCTAAACATTCATGTTTGTAAGATCATTTATTTTCCTAGCTTGACACTATTGTATCACATGGTCCTTTTGTCACATACTTAGCCTTAAAGTTTTATCCCTAAGACCCCATTCATATTTATTAAAATAAATGAGATCTTAGTCTTAAGACTTTAGCCTAAGTTCTTATGTTGACTCGAGCCCTAACTTAAGCATCTTACCTCCTTACAGGATCAACAATTCTTTCTTTATCACAAAGATTGATCAGTTAGAGTAAAGGATACATGATGGATCCAAAGCCTTTAATCCATCAGACCAATCCTACATTAGTCCTTGAATCATGATCAATGGTATGCATTGACTCATGAATGATGATCAAGTGGAAATAAATTGACAGATTATTCAACTAAACCCAAGGTCTTGTAGGAGTGACACATGGTGATTACACATTCACTAACAAACCATAGAGCCCAAGAGGATCATGAAGGAACTAAGTGGCATAATCATGGGACCCAAATTAAGATAATTGATAGTGATCAAGCCTTAAGATCATGATTAATGGTTTGCATTGATCCATAAATAAAGATCTGATGGTACAAAGGAAAAGATGGATTTTTAAAAGACAATGACAAGTCCCTTTAAAGAATTTATGAAAAATTCCATGAAAGTTGTCGAATGGGCACCATTTATGGACCACCTGAGCACAAAATGATAAAATCAAAGATTTTGTGGGCACAAAAAGGCAAAATTATAAAGTAATGGGTATAAATCAAATCTAAGGCATGAATTTTCCTAGGTTCAAGCTACCATTGCCATTAAAAGCTATAAAAATCCCTAGTCTCCATATAAAAGACCTTAAGTTGAACTCTAATCAATCAAAGTTGAGATAAAAAGAGCCCAATTATCATATAAGAGAGAATAAATTGATCTAGAGGCTACTTAAAACCCATTAGTAAGCAGTTATAAGTTTCATAGTCATGACATCTTGAAGGCAACAACAAAGGGATGAGATAGAGTTATAATTGACTTTAGACAATGAGGGGATGGTCTTTAAGGATACTAAATTTGATGATATGACATTAAAAACTAGAAATAGGAACTAGTGTGATATTTTATAGACTATTGAGGAAATACAAGCCATTACAAGGGAAGAATAGAATAATGATATAATCCTATAGAGATATAATGACCTAGTCTCCATTTAGATGACCAGTCTCCACTATGCTACTACAAAACTTGAGGTATTGCACTACATCAGCATTATTGCCCCCATTTTCATTGATTGTAAAATTGAGAAAGATTGGATAGTCTAGGAATGTACTCTTAAAAAATTATCATATATTTCCCCCCTCACATTTGACAGCTACTATAAGATAGGCAAGTCATAGATAGATTTGCCTAGAATTAGAACATAGACTAGTAAGAATGACTTGAATGCTATGATTTCCCCATGGCTACTTACTGGAACCCATGTAATCCAAGACCCTACTAGGAAGATCTTGATGCCCCAATTCAGGGAAGGGATCAGAGTAATCATGACCCTACTAAATAGGTTATCTGAAGCCCTTTCATCCATGCATGTTTATAAGATATGGGTGCCTTATGTATACTTCATGGTAGATAAGGGACTCACCCCCAATTGGTGTGATGATTAAAATTTGTTTGAAGAAATAGTTCATAACCATCAATAATAAAATAAACAATCACTTTTTCATGATGTCTTATCTCCTAGATGCCCTCTTAGCCACCACCAAGATCCCAAACATAAATAATTGGTCTCATGATGGAAGACATATTATCTCCCATCAATATTCTAAGTTTCACATTTTCAAATGTAGACACAACATATAATTTATTTATGATTGTGTATATCTAACTTTGGTAGAATATATTACAAGAATCCCCATGAGTAGGGTCAGACCTCTGATTAAGAAGTATGCTGAGTTAATAGGGAACATTTGGTTGTATCTATATTGTATGGTAATAATAATGGAATGGAGTCTAGTTCGACCCTTCAAAATAGCAATCCATGTTCCAACCAAATTGGTAGAATAAGAAATTGCATACCAACTCTATAATGGTATAAATGGTGCATGCAAGGAAATAGTGAAGGACCTTATTCACCCTTTTTCTTTGACCGTCAGTAGGACTATGATATAGAATTAGGAGCATGTGACTGTCATAAATAAAAATAAAGATTCCTTTAACTTACAATTGGATGAGCAGAGGCAATGGGACCCTCATAATAGGGTCACTAAATACTTGAAGTCAATAATAATGAATTACCACTATGAAAAGAGGCTAGGTGTTTATGACGTGATGTACATTAGATCCATGAATTTCATAGAGCTATTGTCCAAGTTAAATAGTCATAACATCAAACTTGAGGCCACACTGGCTAGAGATGACAAGCCACTTGGAGAGATTTGGTAGATGGGACCCCTGCAATACCACTTATTTTTTGGATCCTTTTCTAGACCCCCTTCAGAGGATCCAATACAATAACCCAAAGCACAAGAGGAAAAATGAATTTGGAAAGAGAAATTGGAAGAGATACCTAGGGAAGGACCATCATCCTTAACTCATCCTAATAGACTAGAATCCCTAATAGAGTACATTGACATGATTATACTAGCTCTTGATAAGATAGTGGAAGATGAACTTAAGGTGCTTGATGAAGCATATGGATCAAATGAAAAAAAATAAGGAACTTCAAGCCCAAGCTTAGGAAGAAGGACAAGAAAAAGGGAAGGAAATTACAATGGACCTAGTTCTAATTGCACCCCTAAAGAGGAAGGCTAAGTTGGCATTGGTCCTAGTTGGGAAGAAGAAGCCAAAGTTAACCTTCACCCATCCCTTAAGTGAGGTTAACCTATTCAGTGATGAGAATCCCATCCATGGACCAATCATCCCTAAATGGTTCATTTATGGGAAAATGAAAAATATTCCAACATTACAACAATCATGGGCCTTGACCCAAATAATTAACATCATTGTCCATGATAAGGTCAAGCCATGGATTATGTATTTAATGGAAGAAGAAGAAGAAATGAGGATGACCACTCCAACAGGGTCAATTAGTGTTCAGATAGACACTCTTGGAACCTCAGGTAGCATGTAGATAGATATCCTAGAATCTCCAAAAGTTACAGAGTAATCAATCAACGTGTAGTTCAATCTAGAGACTAAATGTCTAGAGAGGGTGACAATAAAGAAGACCATGGTTGGGAGTGAGGAGTTCACCTTTCATAGAGTTGAAACTTTTGTGGGCTTAACTCTAGTAGGAGATTAGGGACCTAGTGAGCACCCAATTCATGAAGAAGACATAGTTGGACTAGTTGATGCACACTCAACCCAATTAAAATCAAGCATCAAAGGCTTATATCAAAAAATAGAGAACCTAAAGAAGGAAAAAGAGAGTATAGAGACATAATCTATCTTATCAGTTATAAAATATATGATAAATATGTTTGAGTCATCTTTCTATGACATGTTCAATTCATTCAAGGACATGAAGACATGATGTAATCCCTTAACTCACTAGGATCAAGTGGCCAAGGGTTTATTAACCTAATGACGAAGTTTAAGGTTCAAAATGAAAGAGTTGATAAACATATTAGTTGAAGGCCAAATTATTGGGTTTAGGACCATTAGCTTGGCCCATATAAACTAAATTATGGGAATAATTATAGACAAAATTTAGGGTCTGAGTGCATGGTTGGAATACTTGGAGAGGATCCTAAGGGGTGATAAAGAGAAGATAAGTAGAATTGATCATATTTTTGTCACCATGCTTGCTACACCCTCCACACTTGGCTCCCTAGGCATCATTGGAGATGATGAGTATAAACATAAGGTCACCCTAGTTATGAAAGAGGTTAGGAGTAAAAGTCAAGGCCAATCTGGGAATGACATCAACAATAAGATCATGGGAATGATTTTGACTATAGAGGAGAAGATTACCAAAGATAGGAGCATCAAGGAGGCCATGGCCAAAAATGATAGAGATTTTGATGACTTAGTAGACCAAGAGGACAAATGCCTATTGGAGCTAGTTATCAACTTGAGGCTAGTTACTGAGCAACATCAAAAATCCATGAAGATTCTTTAAGAACATCAAAGTAGTTCTTTACCATAAGGCCCACCCAGCTAACTAAAAATATTCCACTTTGTAAGAAACTTTTTAATATTTAAAAGTAGAATATTATTTTGTAAAGGCATATGCTATTTTTTTAGAACATTTTACTATAGGCTAGTCCACTTTGGAAAAGAGAATATATTCTAGAATTATGTAAAAGGACAACTATCCTTACCTTTGTACATTTTGTAATCTCATGACTGACCGGTGTACTACCTTAGTTTCCTATAAAAGGTAGTATCACCATTTTGTAAAGGGGGGAGTTTTTAGAGAAAAAATATTTTATATACTTAGAGTAATTAATATAATTAAGGAATACTAAAAAAATTTTAAAGAATTTATTTGTGTCAATTTTTATATGGCTTCTCTTTCAGTTATCTATTTGGACGTCAAAATTTTAATAGTTTTCATTGATTCTTGATATGAATATGTGAATGTAGAGCTATTAAACTATGCTTATGCTAGGTTAATTGAAAGATTTTGGATTCATTTAATTTATCTTTCTTCCTTTTTACATGTGTTAATGTTATTGTCTTATGAAGTAAATCTTTACATTGGATCTAGTTTCCTATTTTCATTGTTCCATCCTTTCTTTAGACAATTGCTTGGTACATGATGAGATCTGTGCTTAGGATATTTCATGTCATGTATTGGTTTGAGTTTATGTCTTGATGAAATCTAAACTTTTTCATAATATTTAGACTGAGAATTAGATCATCTACTTTCTATCCTACCCTTCCTTTTGCTTCTTTTTTGACCAAATCGCTATAGATTAAAGTTCACTATAGATATCCATTTAGATTAGTATTTAGTTTATAAATTGATCACAAATTAATTGATAACAACATATATCACTCTTATTTCACTAAGATGGCCATGGTGGCTCTTAACCACCAATCAATATAAATTTGTAGAATAATTTAATTTGTTCTACTTCTGATTCACCACAAGTAACTAGATTACTAAAACCTGCTACTCATGCTTTTGAATCCTCAATATTCTACAATGATAAGTGTTTTTTAAACACTAAAATCACCTATGATACACTTAGGGGCATTAACAAGATGATCTCTACTGGTGACAGAAAGAGGGTATCTTTGTGAATTTGTTGAATCTTTGCTAGTCTTAGTATGTTTTGATCAAAGGTTCATGTTATCTTTGAACATTTGCATAATCATTTGCTCAAAATCATAAATATAATTTATATTAGGGGTATTTGACCCATATTTTTTCTTATTTTAGATAAATATCTAAATCTTTAATAATAGATGTATAATTCTAACAAAGATAGCCTGAGATTTGAAGATCCAAAGTATGTGAGGTTAGAATAGCTTGTTTTGATCAAATATTGGTAGATATTTTACATATTTGAGTTTATTTGAGATTATAATTCTAAATATAGACCATATTTATGTAATTGGACACATATTTGAGCTAAATTAGTTAAATGTTGACATCTTTCATTATTGTTTACATAAATCTCTACAAAATTTGTTTAATGTATAAGTTTGATCCTTATTATTTGTAAAGATTGATTTGACACATCATATTTAAAATAGGATCCAAAGTTGTCAAGTTAGAATTTATAAGAATATGGATAAGATCACATTAAAAAATAAGAAAACCTCTGCTAAAATTATCCATCCACAAGAAAGCTAGGAAAAACAAAGGTAGACGTAGATGGTCTAAGTCTTTATCAACTTCACCACTCTAAGGTAATCCTACATTCATCCTTCATAGAGGTATGGATTGGTTAGGAATATCTCCTATAAATGTTAAAGTTATAGTTCATGAACTTCCTCACAACCCAAAAAAATATTTTCCAACTTTTAGTCCTAGTGGTATTATGACAACAAAAGAACATGTTAAATCCTTCAAAGTTACATTAAGATTGTTAAATGTTACTCATAAAGATGTAGCATGTAGGTTGTTTCTTTTCACATTTAAAGATGCTACATATGAATGGTTCTTAAACTTGACTAATGACTACATTACCACCTAGGATGAATTCAATAACATTTTCATTGACCAATTTGGAAAAATAATCAACCCTTGTGTCCTATACAAGTAATTCGCCACCTTGGAAAGGGATGACAATAAACCTATAAAATATTACAATGCTAGGCTCCAAAATATGTACATTAGGACCATTGACCCTTATAAAATTCATCAGGCATTATCCTTAAAAATCTACAAAGATGATCTTGATCCCATGACTTTAGTATTCATAAAGAGAGTTGTAGGTCCAATGAACACACTAGCTCTAGCTTATGTTGAGGCCATGATCATTAATGACCAGATGCAACCATAGGGTCAAATGGCCTAATTTTTTCCAAATGTAAATCCACATATGCCTACCCTAAATGTCTTTCCTAATAATAACTAGAATTTGCCTACTGTCAACCAACTCCTAAATCTAAACCAATTACCTCTAAGACATTATGATCCCAACCAGAATTTGGGGTTCTTGAATCACCTTTATAAAAATGTATTTAATGAAAATTATCAAAGGGCCTTGGTACCAACTACTAGTGCTAGTAACAACCATATTCATAATTTAGAAACCCCTAAAAATGAGAATGATTCCATTCTAAAAATGGTTTGAAAAATGAGCACTAACTTCCTTCAACTACAAAAACAAGTTGGTAATATTGGAGAAAATTCTAGTAAGAACTTCTTTTTCCAAAGATTCAATAGGCCCAATAATAGGTTTAATAATTATAGTTTCAACATTAATAAGAATAGAAAACCATATTTTGAAAAGAAGACTATGGATACTAATCTTATTGATATTACTTTGCCTGATTATTATAAGGTCCATTGTACTACTAAGCATGGTGAGATTGATTGCACTAAATTCTATAAATATTTTGAAGAATTCTAAAAAGAGTTGGACACTTTTGAGGTAGTTCCTAACAAAGATAATGGTGTAGGTACTTCAAGATCTAAGCTTGCTGACTAGACCTTTATGGTGGAAATATTTGATTTACCCTTCCAAGAAGACAATGAACTTGATGATGTTATTGAAGAAGTTCATGCCTTCCAATAGTTCTTAAAGAAGACATATCCTCTAAGGAATAGAGAATAGAGGTGACCTTTGACAACTTCTACTCATCTAAACAATTTTGGTACTCCTTTAGATACCACTTCAGACAATAATATAGAGCCTCCAAAGGGAAGTAATCATAAACCTAACATTGATACTTCCAAATCTTCCAATAAGACTATTTAAAATATTGTAGAGGACTTGAAGAAAATTAAATATAATATTACCTTGCATGAATTGACATAAATCATAGATCAAAGGGATCTATTGCTAAAATCCTTATCTAAAAATATAGCAAGATGTCTAGGACTAATAATGCTAATGTAGCTATGTATAAATCTAAAGTAGAGTCCCCACCCTTCTTACTTATAGTTAGAATATTTGGTAAGAACTTGCATAACTATTTGTTAGATTATGGTACCTCTAAAAATATCATGCCTAAAGGTGTTTGTAATCAACTTTGTTTAACTCCCATTAAGTCTGATAAGGTTGTCACCCAATTAGATAAGTCTAGGGTCAAGGTGGTTAGAGAATTGTTAAATGTCCACATATAGCTGGTTTCTAAGCTAAGAATCCAATAATTTATATATATCTAGGTAGTAGATATACCTCATGTATATAGACTAATTTTGAGTAGAGAATGGATGAAGGCTCTAAATGGATATATGTACATAGACTATTCACACCTATGGCTACCTTGGAAGGGAGTTCTCATCCAGATCAGAGTTGAAAGGGAGCCAAGAATAAAACACATGATTACTGAGTATAATGCCATCAATGAAATGGTTAACATAATTGATTCTGATTTAGGAGTTTTCACCCTATAAACTACTGAGATGTGTGATCCTAAAGTTTATAATATTGTGCTTGGGTTATGGAAGTTGTATTTTGATGGGGTTAAGTGTAAATTTGGATCTAGAGTAGGAATTATTCTAACTGACCCTATTGGTAAGAAATATCATGCTTCTTATAGACTCTAGTTTCCTTCCACCAATAAACTTGAAGAATATGAGTCCCTCATCTTAGATCTATAATTCACCATAAAAAATAAGGTCAAGGAGCTATTAGTTTATGGTGATTCATAACTATAAGTAAATCAAGTAAGAAGTAAGTATCGATGCAAACTATCATACTTCAAGAGGTACAAATTTAGAGTCTAGGATATAATGAAATCTTTTGATTCCTTCAATATTATTCCTATCCCTAGGGAAGGGAATAAAGCTAATAATGAGATTTCCTTTGCTACAACTAATTTCATGCCTAACCAAGATTCACCAAACTTTAGAATTGAGCTAATACCTTTCCCTTTTGTCCTAAAGAATGTAAAACATCTGTAGAGAAGATTACAAAGCAAGTTAGTCAAGCATTAGTCCATAAATGATGAAACATGAATAAATAAATAACTAACCAAGCCTATTTATTCCTATGGGAATTACAAAGGATATCAAGAAATAATTGAAAGAAAGCAACACCATATTACCTTCCTAAATGGATTCACCATACCCATGTGGCTCAAAACAATGTTCTCCTTTGATCAAGCATCCTTGTCTTTGTCAACAATGGTGGTAAGATCTTCTAATGCCTCAAAACCATTCTATAAAACCTAGGATATTGATTCCAAATCACTAAAATAGCATATCAATGAAAATTTCAAGAAAAATCTATGACCAAATGCAAAACCTTGTCAAAATAATTTAACATTATAACTTTGTAATATTCAATATTTTTATTTATGTACATGGCCTCTCTATTTATATATTTTTGAGATTGGTCAGGATCAACCATGACCATCCATCTCAAGATTGAGATGTGTGGCCATGGATAATCCTAATATTTACAATTAAATCCATAAATATCCTCAAGATAAATAATCATTAAAGAGGCATGAGAGGCATTAAGTAGGCATGGGTGACCCATAATCCTGGTATTTTATGCACTTATGGCTTGATGGATGCCACCTCATAGATGATGTCACTAGGGGATGCAAATATTCAAAATCAATTTCCAATAATGAGATATTCAAAAATCTCTATGGAATTCTTACTTAATCTCTTAAATTGGATTAATTAGCTTAAGGAAGTTTAATCAAGTTTAGTGCAATTCTTTGGAAATTGGTGCACAATTAATCAAAATGGTTAGAAAGTCATATTACTAGATCATAATTTGACTGGAGAGGAACTGGAAGGAAATGTTAGATGCATTAGAGCTATATTCCTATTTAGGATGTCTCCAACACCAAATAATAAAGGTACATGATGTGTACCAATGAATTAGAAGAAAAGAGTGATATAGAGCACTAAATGGAAAAATTGTCATTTTGACTCGAAATGATCTAATCAAAGTTAGTTCGACCATAAAATGCATTGCCCTATTTAGGGATACTTTGACGAGAATTGGCACTTTTAAGTGACAATTTCAAACCATTTAGGGCATTTTATGGATTTTGACCTAAAATGTGCATTTGAGTGCAATTTGAGTAAGATTGACAATTTCAACACAAATGGTGTTAGGAATTGGATGTATACACCATCTACAGGTCTTTAGTGATATCCAAAAGATCTTGAACTTCATGACTAGTTCAAGAGCATTTGAGGCTTAGATCATTGATGAGGCTAATGAAAATGCATTTAGATAAGGCAAGTTTGATGGTAAAGTCATTGAGCTAAATGACAACAAAATACCTAAGGGGATGATTGTATTGGAAATGTTGTTTGATCAAGATAAGCTAGCTAAAGTTACTAAGATTCCAAAAGTAAGTGGAAAGGATTATGATGTAATTGATCTTAGACCTCAAGATCAACCTCATCTAGTTAATATTGGAAAATATTACACTAGTATTGAGAACAAGAAAGCCAAAGAGTTGTTGGAAAAATATAAAGATGTCATATCTTGGTCTTATGATGACTTGAAGATCTTAGATCCAAGAGTTATCACCTATGCAATATGTCTCAAGGAAAATTATAAACCTTTTAGGCAGAAACAAAGACCTGCGAATCCTATCTTAGAACCCATGATCTTTAAAGAATTCAAGAGATTGTTAGATGCCAGAATTATATTTCCCATTAGGCACTCTACCTAGGTTTCCAATTAGAAAGAATAATGGTAACATTAGACTGTGTATTGAATTTTGAAATCTGAATAGAGCATTTAAAAAGGATAATTATACTCTCCCCTCTCTTTACCAAGTAATACAAATTGTTTGAGGTTCATCCATGTTATTTTTTCTTGATGGTTTTTTAGGATACAACCAGGTGTTAGTAGACAAGGAAAATAGAATGAAGATAACATTCATAACTAAGTGGGGCACCTTTGCATATAAGAGAATGAATTTTGGACTTATAAATGTAGGATTCAATTTTTAAAGGGCCATGGACCATGCATTCCAAGACTTAATTGGTAAGTGTATCATACTTTACATGGATGATCTAACTATTTTATCTAAGAATAGGGATGACCATTTCATGCATTTATAGTAGGTATTTAAAAGTTTTAAAAGGTATGGAATTTCCCTCAACCCTAAGAAAATCATTTTCTTTATCACTAAGGGTAAATTGTTAGGCCATGTTATCACTAAAGATGAAATTCCCATAGATCTTGAAAGAGTGGAAGCTATATCTAAGATAGAGCCTCCCAATAGTTAAAAAGAAATGAAATATTTCTTTGGTAAGATAAACCTTATGATAAAATTCATTTCTAGATTTATAGAGATTGTCAAACCATTGAATGATATGCTGAAGAAGGATGCTAAAGTCTCATGGAATGAGGAATCCAAGAAGGCCTTTGAGGACATCAAAATTTTAATTAGTCAAGCTCCAATATTGATAAGTCTAGGATTTTCAAAGGATTTTTACCTCTACTCTTTTTCCTCTAACCACACTATTGTTACTATTTTAACTTAGGAAATAGAAGGATCTAACCATCCATTTGATTTTATGAGTACTAATTTGAAAAATGTTGAGTTAAATTATCCTTTAATTGATAAACAAGCATTTGAATTAATTAAAACTATCAAGAAATGTAGGCACTACATCTTTATGAACAAAGTGTATGCCATTCTACCAGACCCAACTATTCAGTTAATGCTAAGCCAATGTGAAATTGGAGAGCAAAGAGGTAAATGGATTTCTATCCTTTAACAATATGACATAGAAATGAAGTATATAAAATTGGTAAGATGTTAAGGCCTAATTCAAATGATTTCCAATACCAGCCCTAAGCTAAGTATCATGCAACTTGATCAACATAATTTTCAACCTAATGACTAGTATTATCACATAATTCATTTACTAATTAATGACACTTGTCCTATAGGACTAACCAAGGAATATAAAATATATTTAAGGCTCAAGGAAACTCACTACCTCATCAAAAATGGAGTCTTATACCAAAATAACTTTGAAGGTGTATACCTGAGGTATGTTTCCAAGGAAGAAGCTACTAAGGTAATGAGCACTTTCCATGAGAAATTGGTAAGTGGGAATCCATTAGGAAGAAAAATAGCTCATAATAGCCTTATGGTTGGCTATTATTGGCCTACCATCTTCAAAGATGATCATAAGAATGTGAGAGAATGTCATTCATGCCAGAACTTTAACACCAAAGAGCCAAAGGCAATAATGCCTTTACAACCAGTCATGATTAGCAAACCCTTTGCCTAGTAGGGAATAGAATTTTTAGGGTTAATCAACCCCAACTCATCAAAAGGTCACAAGTATATTTCTAATATCTATTGACTACTTCACTAGGTAGACTGAAGCAATAGCCACCAAATAATGCAAAATAGAAGAAGTGATCAAGTTATTAGAAGAAAAAATATGCACAAGATTTGGGACTCTTATCTCTTTGGTATGTGATAATGGGTTAGAATTAATATCCATAGAGATGATAGAATGGACATATGACAAAAAAATTATTCTTAATTTTTGATGTAAACATTATCCTCAAGGTAATGAAGTATCTAAGTCAATAAATAAAAACTTGATGAAAGCCATTAGGAAATCTGCTATAGATAAACCTAAAACATGGAATAATATTCTTAAGTATGCCCTTTTAATAGATATTACAAGAGTCAAGCAAGATCTTAAAACATCTCCCTTCTTGCTAGTATATGTTCAGGATCCTATATTCCCCATCACACTCAAGTTGCCAACTTACAATTTTATGCAAGAGTATATGGAGAAAGACCAATAATTTGTAAAATCAAGGCTATTAGACATTATTGATATGGAAGATGCACAAGAGGAAGTTATTTATAACTTTAACAGACACTAAACTATAGTAAAGAGGTGGTTTGACAAGAGATTAAAGATCAAGGTGTTCAAATAAAGAGTTTTGGTTCTTTTTTGGAACAAAGCATCTGAGCCCAAGGAAAAATATGATAAGTTCATGCCTCCTTAGATTGTCCCCTATTAGATTGCCTATACACATGGAGATAACACCTTTAGACTCAAAGACCTACAAGGAGCAGAGTTCACACTTCCCACTAATGGGTAGTATCTCAAACATTATTTCTCTATTGTTGCTCCTGGGGTCTTCATGGAGTAAATCTATAAGATGGTTAGAGTTATTTAGGTAGGATACCTAGTTTCCTTTATCTCTTTCCTTCTTGTCCCTTATTTGTACATAAGTATGTATATATTTATTTATTTCCCTTTTTTCTTCTTATTTTTCTACTTTCTATTATGTGTTGGTTTCTTTTTATTTTGTTCTTTACTTCCAAAAAGTCCTTTTGGATAGCCCTCAGCTCAAAGTTCCTTAGCTTTCTTAAAATTTTAAAAGTTTATAAATGCTAATATGAACCTCATATATATGTTGACCATGGATTTGAGATATGATCTTAATGTTATGATTTGAAGAAACTAGTGAGGACCCATGAATAGGTTAACCATTCCATAAGACCTTAAACATTGTATTGACCTAGACTTAGTTTTAAGAAGAATTGAACATGTAGAATGCAAGATTTATCTATTAAGGTATAGTCATGCTTGAACTTAATAAAAATCCTTGCCTAGGACAAAGGTTATAACCATGGGTGATCATCTGAAGATCAAACACTTGACCAAATCCTTAAACCTGGCTATCCTGGTTCCAAACCTTTGTGGAAAGTCTAAAAGACCCCCCAAAAATAAGAACTTATTGCAAAATAAAAAGTTTTTCATGAAAAGGTGATTATGGTAATCTCCATCAGGGCTATGGACACCATGTTGGTAGTGAATCAAGGCTATGAATGGAGCTAAACACATCTCTATCAGGGCTATGGACACTTGGTTGGTAGTAGAGCAATGCGTAAGCCTTCCTTGAACTAGAAGCATAGTTCTTAATGAATATCTAGACATGATCTAAGTCAATGTTAATGATTAAAGGCATGAAACTTAGAGTTTATCCCTTGAATCCTATGTTAAACAATAAGTAGAATCAAATAAAACACACAACATGGCTATGTCTTGATGTTTAATATTAATTTTGCATGTCCAAGGTTTGTTTCAACCATGAACTGATCTTGATAATATCATTAATCAAGTGGGATCAATGACCTAGTTATTTATCTAAACTAGAGTATTTAAGTTATAATATTTTACTATGTTTCCCCTAGAAGTCACCATTTGTTCAGGTCAACATACCCCCATTTCCAAAAAACAAGGACCCTTATGATTACTTTGAACCTTAATTCTAAAATCTTGATATTATACACTTGGTTATAATTTTAAGATCATCCACACCTAATGAAATTGATCCTTTTGTTCATGGTTTTGCTTTAACCTTGCCTAATGTTTCTAATAATTAAATTTTATATCTTAAGTTGTAGGTTTCATGGAGCTCCTTTTATGGATCATACTGAGATGTTCATGATTTTATCCTCATTCAAGGTTTTTCTAGCCTTTGGTCTATAAGATCTCACAGTTGTAATCATGTTATAAAACTCTCTTTCAAAAAACCCTAGCTTGGACCCTTGGTTCAAATTTAAATTTGGTGGGAGAAAATTTGGTAGGAATATTTTAAACCTACTTTAGACTTCAGCTTAATTTTATGTTAAGGCTTGGTCATGTTTTTTATAGCATGACTGAAACTTAGCCTAAAATCATGCCTAGTCCCTTTATGTTTTCCTCATTTTGTTCCCTTTATTTTAACAAAGTCTAAATGTTCATGTTTACAAGGTCCTTTATTTTACTAGCTTGGCCTTGTTGTACCACATGGTCCTTTTTTTACATACTTAGCCTTAAAGTCTTATCCCTAAGACCCTATTTGTATTTATTAACACAAATGAGATCTTAGTCTTAAAACTTTAGCCTAAGTTGTTATGTTTACTTGATCCCTAACTTAAGCATCTTGCCTCATTATAGGATCAATGAATTTTCCTTCATCATAAAGATTGATTAGATGGAGTGAAGGAGACTTAAAAAATCTAAAGCATCTAACCTATCAAACCAATCTTTCATGAGCCCCCAGATCATGATGTACGGTTTGCATTGACTTATGAAAGATGATCAGATGGATCACAATCAACAAAGACTATTAAATGAAACCCAAGGGCCTATAGGAGTAACATGTGGTCAGTGTGCATTTACTAATAGACCATAGAGCCTAAGAGGCCCAAAAAAGGGCCAAGGGAAATAACCATGGGACTTGACTTAAGGTAACCAATAATGATTAAACCTTAGGATCATGATTAATGGCCTACATTGATCCATAAATAAATATTAGATGGTATAAATAAAAAGATGGATTTTCAAAAGACAATAGCTAGTCCCTTTAAAGAATTTATGAAAAATGTAATAAAAGTTTCTATATGGGTGCCATGTAGGCTAAAAATGAGCACAAAAAAATAAAATCAAAGATTTGGTGGGCATGGAAAGGTAAAGGTATAAAGGTAGGGGTCTAAATCAAATTTGAGGCATGAATTTTCCTAGGTCTGAGCTACTATCTCCATTAAAATCTATAGAAATCTCTAGTATCCATACAAAAGGCCCTAAGTTGAACTCTAATCAATCATATTCAATATAAAAGGAGTTTAATTATCATTTAAGAGAGAAAAAACTAACCCAGAGGATAATTGAAACCCATTGGTAAGTAGTTACAAGTGTCATAGTCATAACAGCTTGAGGTCAACAATAAAGGGATGAGACATAGTTATACTTGACTTCAGATAATGAGGGGAGGGTATTTAAGGATACTAAATTTAATATTATGACATTAAACACTAGAAATAGAAAATGGTCTAAGCTTATATGTACTATTGAGGAAATGTGAGCCATCATAAGGGAAGAATAAAAGAACACTACAATTTTGTAGAGATATAATGACCTAGTCTCCATCTAGATGACTAGTCTCCACTATGTTGCTGTAAAACTTGAGGTATTGCAATACATCAACGTTATTACCCCCATTTTCATTAATTGTAAAATTTTATAAGATTGGATAGTCCATAAACATACTTTTAGAAAAGTATCATATATTTCTCCCCTCATATTTGAGAGCTACTACAAGCTAGGTAAGCCCCAGATAGATTTACCTACAATTAGAACATGGACTAGTAAGAATGAATTGAATGCTATCTTTACCCCATGATTGATTAATATAACTCATGTAATCCAAGACCATATTAGGAAGATCTTGATTTCCTAATTTAGGGAAGGGATCAGATTAATCATGACCTTATTAAATAGGTTATCTAGAGCCCCTTCAACCATACATGTTAATAAGATTTGTGTGCCCTATGTATACTTAATGGTAGAGAAGGGACTTACCCCCAAAATTAGTGAGATGATTAGCATTTTTTGAAGAAATAATTCACAACCATTAAGAAGAAAACTAGCAATCATTTTTTCATGATGTCTTATCTCATAGATGCCCTCTTAACTACCACCAAGATCCTAGACATAAAGAATTGGTCACCTGATGGAAGACATACTATCTCCCATCACCATTCCAAGTTGAAAATTTTCAAATATAGACACAACATGAAATTTATTTATGATTATGTATATCCAACTTTGGTATAAGCTATTATAGGATTCCCCATGGGTAGGATCAACCCTCTAATCAAGAAGTATGTAGAGTTAATTGGGTATATTTGGTTGTATCTAGATTTCATGGTTATAATAATGGATGGGACTCTAGTTTAACCCTTCAAGCTACTAGTCCATGTGCTAACTAAATTGGAAGAAAAAAAAATTACATACCAACTTTATAATGGTATAATTAGGGTATGCAAGAAAAAAGGAAGGGCCTTCTTCACCCTTTTCCTTTGACCATCAGAATGACTATACTATATAATTGGGAGCATGTGAATGTCATATCCAAACATAGAGACTCCTTCAACTTAAAATTAGATTACCTAAGGCAATGGGACCCTCATAATAGGGTCACTAAACACTTGAAATCAAGAACAATGAATTACCCCTATGAACATAGACTAGGTGTTTATTACATGATATACATCAGAGCCACCAATTTCATAGAGGTATTGGCTAGGTTAAAGAAACATAACATCAAACTTGAGGCCAAGCTAGCTAAATATGACAAGCCACTTGAAGAGATTTGGTAGATGGGGCCCCTGCAATACCACTTATTTCTTGGACCCTCTTTTAGACCCCCTCTAGATCAACTACAACAACAACCCCAAGCATAAGTGGCATAAGGACATGGAAAAGATAAATTGGAAAAGAGGCATGGGGAAGGACCATCATCCCTAACTTAACCTAATATACCCAAATCCCTAATAGAGTATATTAACATGATTACACTGGCTCCTTATGAGATAGTGGAAGATGAACTTAAGGTGCATAATGAAGCATATGGATTAGATAAAGAAAAAAAATTAAGGAAATTAAAGCCTAAGCCAAAGAAGAAATACAAAAAAATGGAAGCAGATTGTAATGGACCTAGTTCTAATTGCACCCCTAAAGAAGAAGGTTGAGTTGGCATTAGTCCTAGTTGGGAAGAAGAAGCCAAAGTTAACCTTCACCCATCCCTTGAGTGAGTTTAACCTATTTAGTGATGATAATCCTATATATGTACCAATAATCCTTAAATGGTTCATTTATAGGAAAATTCAAAATATTCTAACATTGCAATAGTCATGGGCCTTGACCCAAATAGTTAACATCACTATCCATGATGAGTTAAAGCCATGGATTGTGGATTTAAAGAAAGAAGAAGAAGAAAGGAGGATGACCACTTTATAAAAGTCAATTGGTAATTATATAGACACTCTTATAGCCTTAAGAAACATGTAAATGGACATTCTATAAACTCCAAAAGTTATAGAGTCATTAGTTAGCATGCAGTTCAATCTAGAGACAATAGGTTTGGAGAGGGTGAAAACAAAGAAGACCATGGTTGGGAGTGAGGATTTCACCTTTCCAAGAGTTGAAACTTTTGTGGGATTAACTCCATGAGGAGGTTAGGGACCTATTCAAACCCAATTCATGAATAAAACATAGATGGACTACTTGATGCCCACTTAGCCTAGCTAAAATTAGGCATCAAAGGCCTATATCAAAAAATAAAGAACCTAAAGAAGGAAATTAAGAATCTAAAGACATAGACTATCTTATCAGTTCTAGAAGAGATGATAAATATGTTTGAGGCTTCTTTCCATGAAATGTTAAATTTTTTGAAGTACATGAAGACACAATGGAGTCCATTATCTCACCAAAATGAAGTGGCCAAGGGTTTATTATCCCAATGGTAAAGTTCAAGGGACAAAATGAAATAATTTATTAGCATATTAGTTGAGGGCTGGATTCCTAGGTTTAAGACCACTAGCTTGGCCCATAAAAACTCAATTATGGGAGTAATTATAGAGAAAATCTATGGTATAATGGTTGAAATACTTGGAGAGGCTCCTGAGGGGTGATGAAGAGATGATAAGTAGAATTGAGAAACTTCTTGGCACCATGATTGCCACACCCTCCACACTTAGCTCCCTTGGCATCATTATAGATGATGATTATAATAATAAGGTCACCCTTATTATGCAGGAGGTTAGGGAAAAAAGTCCAGGACAATATGGGAATGACAATAACAAGATCACGGGCATGATTGTAACTACATAGGAGAATATTTATGAAGCTAGGGGCATCAAGGAGGCCATGGATAGAAATGATAGAGATTTTGATGACTTAGTGGACTAGGAGGACAAATGCCTATTCGAGCTAGCAATCAACTTGAGGCTAGTTGATAAACAACATCAAAAATCCATGAAGATTCTTTAGGACTAACAAGGCATTTCTTCACCATACAGCCTACCCAACTAACTAACAATATTCCACTTTTTAAGAAACTTTGTAATATTTAAAAGTAGAATATTCTTTTCTAAAATCATGTGCTAGTTTGTTATCACATTTTCCTATAGGTCAGTCCACTTTGGAAAAGGGAATGTATTCTATAATTGTGTAAAAGGATAATTATCCTTACCTTTGTACATTTTTTTATCTCATGAATGATCGATGTACTACCTTAGTTTCCTATAAAAGGTAGTATCACCATTTAGTAGGGGAGGGAATTTTTAGAGAAAAACTATTTTGTCAAGGAATATTGAAAATTTTCTCCCAATTTTTTTTTATGTCAATTGTTATATGGCTTCTCTCTCATTTATTTATATGGATGTCATAATTTGAATAGTTTTAATTGATTCTTGATATACATATGTGAATGCAGTGATGTTAACCTGTGCTTATGCTAGGTTAATTGAAATATCTTAGATTCATTTCATTTCTCTTACTTCCCTTGTAGATGTGATAGTGTTATTTTCTCGTGAACTAAATCTTTAAATTGGATTTAATTTCATATTTAAATTGTTCCATCCTTTCCTTAGACAATTTCTTGGTACATGATAAGATCTATGCTTAATCTATTTCATGTCATGTATTAGTTTGAGTGTATGTCTTGATGTAATCTAAACTTTATCATAATATTTGGATTGAGAATCAGATAATCTTATTTTTTCCCTACCCTTCCTTTTTCTTCTTTATTGACCAAATCACTCTAGTTTAAACCTCACTCTAAATATCCATTTAAATTAATCTTTAGTTTAGAACTTGATCACAATTACACTAATAATAGCATAGATCTCTCATATTTCACTAAGATGGCCATGGTGGCTCCCAACCACTAATCAATATAAATTTATGGAACATTTTAATTTGATCTACCTCTATTTCACCAAAGGTAACTAGATTATTAAAAATTGATACTCATGTTGTGAATCCTTAGGATTCTAAAATGAGAAGTATTGTTTAAATAATAAGAGCACCTATGATACACTTAGGGGCATCAACACAAATGTTTTATTTTTCCTACAAAAATTTTGAGTGTGCCTAGTATCCCTACATTTGAAGTAATGGAATGGGATATTTTCAAAATTAATAGGTTGATTCAAAAACCACCCTTGGGATTTGATAAGAATATTTTTTGGAATAACATCCTTCAGATCAATCAAAACCCTAATCCTTTCATAAGAGGCCAAAAACCTTCCTTAGTGTTTGGATCTAATTCCAAAAAGGAACCAAGTAGATTTCTTAGAGATGATAAGCATTCACATCTCCATTATTCCATAGGGAAACCAAAAAATATATTCCAGGTGGGATACTTGCTAGGATGCTTTAAAAGTGCATAAAAATTGGGATTCCAAGGTTGGATCCCAAGACAAGCTCCACGCAATGCCTAGTAGGGTTTATTAAAATAATGATCTTTAAGTTATATATTAGGAATGATGGTAATGAAAAAAACCTTCAATATGAATTTGAGTTTAATCTCCCTACTCCAATTTTCTTCCACCTAGGTTTTGATTTCATCAATAGCTAGCCATTTTTTGATGAATTTGCCAATCATCAACCTTTCCTCCATGTGTGAAATAGATTACATGTGTTCTATGGATTCCCAAGTAAACTCTTTGTCTTTACCAATTTTTAAACCTTATCAGGCTTGTGAATCTAGAACAACAAAATCTTTCAAATCCAAAGGCACATTTTCCTCCTTGTTAACTTCAGCTCTAAAGCTTGGTGAATTTATTTTATCCCACCACATATATTTTTAAAATGTTATGAAAACAAAGCTTTGCCTAGACCTTATGAAGTCTCATATGTCTCTTTTTTATTTTTCACTTCCACCTCCTTTACTCTAGAGTCCATTATAAATCCAATCCATTTTTCAATCATGTAAACATCCTCTTCTAGAATCCACTAGCCCATTTTTGGGTAGTGGTGACCAAGCCCTACAATAAAAGTTCAGGATTCTATATTTTTATTTTTCCCCAACTCCTATATCATCTCTCTTCTTAGTCATTTTATGAGTAATTTAAGTTTGAACATTCTCACTGGTATTAGGTTATTAGGTTAATTAGTGGTATTAGGGTGTCTTAGGACCACCTCATACTCTTAAATTTATCTTTATAATATGTCCAATATACTATAAAAATTGATATAGTTTAACTCCCCATGAAGGGTAGTTTTATGCACAAGATACCAGTTTAGTAATGCCAGCTCATAGATGTTAATCTCTTATATATTATTGGGCAAGGGATCTAGTTGGTTATTAGAGTAGTTATATGAGTGATAACACTTTTGATATTGAAATTATTATTGTAATTATCTCCATAATTTTTTTTAGCTACCTTTGGAGGCCCAGTAAGTCATTACTAAGATTTTGTACCATATGTTGAAAGGCATTCAACTTATTCTTAGTAGATTATTGGGGTATGGTTTGGACATTTTTCTTTCCAAAGATCAAAATTTGATGGTGATATTGAGGAATTAATTCATTATTAATTAGTCCAAATAATCCTAAATGATGATTAAGTGTAGCATGCCTTAATGCAATATAGTTTGTCATGGGCATAGGATGTGGCATTGGCACATTCTAGTTAATATTGAAAATATAGGTCAAGGCAAGAAAATTCAACAATATATTTGGGATGTATATTGTCATTTGGTCTTGAGGTTTTAATTTTATATCTAATTTGATGGCCTCAACATATACTAGTTTAAAATATGCAATCAGGGGATCTCTACATAATAACATTATAGTATAAGGATCCAAGGCATTCTTATACATTTATAAAGCCAAATACACATCGGGTCTATATAAAATAATTAATATATTATACATATTATAAAACCTAGAATTGAATAATATATGGGCTTATTTAATTCTCTCTTAATGCTATAAGATGACAGGGTCAATAAATTTCCCAAACTGGCCAATAAGGTATTGTTAAATTATTTCCATCATGTGATGGATTATTTAGATAGGTTTCAAAACTAGTCATAGGCTACATAATTCAATGTGAAAGGAAAGATACTACAAGATACATATTCATGTTAAAAATTAAATATCCTAAGGGATGTCTTATATGAGTTCAAATTCTCCTCAATAGTGTGTCCTCCATTAGGTGTGAATCATAAGAGGTACCTCTCTATATTCTAGGGTAAGTCATGACAAACTTTGGGAATGTTAATAGCAAAATTGAATAAGCATGCTATGGGTGTTGCCATATGGAAAAACCTATTTGGGGTGGTATGTCTAGATGAACTAGATGGGTCAACTAAGGGTCTTAGTTTCCCTCTATCGGACCTAGTCCTTTTATGAAATAACAAGGGTGAGATTAAAAAACCAGCTAGGACCAGACCTAGATCTAGCAATCCACATAAAAGGATCAAAATTATTTTTATCTCAACTATTAGTCTAATAATTTTTAATCAAATGGATATAGAATTCCCTTATTCTAACACCAATTATTGTTCAACCAAAGATCTCATTCTCCTAGATACAATTATTGAGTTAGATGCATTGAGTGAACTTGGGAAATAATTAGGGGACTTTTGTCCTCTCATTTAATTATTACTATTAAAATCATCTAAGGTATGAGTTACAAGTATTGGGCTCCATGAAATATCCTTATTGAAACATATATCTAGGAGATACAATGCTATAACCATTTATTCAATTCCTATTTCCCATCAACACAAAACTCCTTCACACTTAGTTGATACAATTCTATAGGTTTAATCCTAGATAAATTTACTTCACAATTTATGAAATAGGGGAAAGAATTATAGACAATAAATAAACATCAAAAATAAGTGACGGTAAGGTATAAAAAGAATGTTTCTAAGAAAGTTAGATTAAATTAATGCTTGAGACTTAAATATGTTTTATTATTGTTTGTCGAGTTTCACATGAGTTAAAACTTCAACCATATAGAGGAATGAATCAAGGAAAAAAATATATTTTGAATCTCAAAAATTTTGTTTACAAATAAACACCTAATGAATTGTTTCTAGTTTCACACAATGTCACAAGCATCTAGATGAAATGGAAAAAGGAAAAACTAATTAGAGTAGCATGTATCCCATCCTAAATATCATATAAATTATAAAAAGGTATTTAATAAAGTTCATAACATCCACATCATATATTATACCATAGAATATTTAAATTCATTCATGAAAATAAAACATAATAAGATGAAAATAAAACTATGCATCAATCTTTACAATGTTATTTTTAAAAAGTGTTGACCTTTATAGTGAAATACACAACAAAATATATATGAAATGAGATGGGTTACATCTCTAAATATCATAATATACCACTCTTGGACATCATGGCCCAAAATGATTAAAAATTTAATCATTACAATGATGCTCAGAGAAAAGACATGGAAGAGAGAAAGGGCCCAACGTTTTGATAACAGACCCCCTAATCAAGATCACTAGGGTATTCAAGTATATCTCAATGTGGGACCACTTCAAAAATTATTTGAGACATATTAATGATCTTCTAATTCATGTGACACCAATTTTCTATCTTGATATAGCTTTATAAAATTGAAATGTGGAGCTTGGAAGAGTGCCTCTACTTGAGTTAACAACATGTCATGAACTTTGAGAGGGGCTTCCAATGGTATTTTCATCTCATTTAAATGACTAATTCTGGTATAAAATTATGTTTCAAGATACAAGATAGCTTTGGATCCATATATATTGGATTTTAAACCTTGCTCTTCATTACCAGCTTGAAGTGGCTGAGGTGGATCCAAAACATGCCAAAGCTAAGTAAGGTGTCATTTGGGTGGAAGAGAACTATGATGCTGACCTCTATGAAGTGTGTAAGGATATATAACTTTTTATTATCTAAGGTATTGATGGTGGATTGCATGTCCCTGAGCCAATATTCAAGTGAAGTACTCATTTTCCTTGGAACTGTCTAATACAAAATTCAAATTAATGAGAGACATGAGTATGAGCTTTAGGAACATTCCCTTGTTTATAAACATCACCATATTATTGCACTTATTATCCACTTTGATGATCTAGTCCAAATTTTTTTATGTTCTTTGGAAGAGCACATTTCCCTTTGACAAGGGTTTAGTCACCTCCCTGATGGCTATAAAAAAATGTAAAAAATCCTATTCATCCTTGCTAATCATCCTAAGTAGGAACGAGCTCTCACTTGGGACTTTAGGGTCCTAAATTGGTCTCTAAATTCATCCATTAAATTCTATATAATCTCATTTGTTGATATGATTATAGTGCCTTGGTAATCTATAATATTTTATTCTCCCATAATAGTCCTCTCCTTTGTGAGAGAAAAGATGTCTTATTTGTCCTCCATATGATAGAGTTTCCATCCTATGTGAAGGTATGTGTTAACACCCTATTTATTCTATTCGAGTCTCTATAATATTATAGATAGATATATGGTTCCCTAATTATTTACCTTTTCTATCCTTTTTACACCTAAATATTTAATGAGACCCATCAATCCTTCCTTAAGTATGGTCCCTAAGGTAACAGAAGATAAGGTGGTAAGAGTGGTGGCATTTAAAGTGAAAGGCAAAGGCATGAGTGGAGGAGGTAGGGATGAAGGTAAAGGGTGAAATGGAGTGAAGGTTGGGGGATGTGGGATGGGAGGGAAGGGAAGATCTTCCAAATGGGGAGCCTAAGGGAACATGTGAGACCTCAATTGGTCTAGTGTCATGAAGACTTGAGAACTAATTATGCTTAGGATTTGTGTATTCATCATTAAGGAGGATATTGGCTAGTTAAATCTAAATCCTTTAGAATCTGATGTGATTGATACAAGGGCCAAAGAAGGATTTGAAGATGTAGATAGGGGATACACACATGGCTTGGGTGAAATTAAATTTTGTCTTTTAGTAGGCCTATTTTTGGGTCTACTTGTGTTAAAGATTTTAAAATTGAAGCTATCTTAGATGGAGCCTATGGGAGCCATGTGACTATGATTAGGCTTGGTGATAAGTATATCTAGAAATAAAATGTTATTATACATAGGAAACACTAGAATAGGATCTAAATTTGGTGATGGGGAAGTTGTAATTGTAGGGGCCAATAGGAACATAGGAATAATTAGGATTTAGACTACACCAAGAACTAAGCTAACTTACAGGGATGGGATGAGAGTCACTAATGGTGAAAACCATGATAGTGGGGTTGAATAAGTCCATAATTGGGTCATAAGATGAAATTGAGGAATTAGGGCATTGGCGATAACAACTATGGAGGAATCCAAATGAAAGGAAGGGAACTGGGCACTTGTCACCATAGGAACAAAGGGAAACTATTTAGTGTAAAACAAGGATATTAAAATCATAGAGTATATTTATTAGACACATGTGATTTCCACTTATTTTTCCTTTTAAATAATATTATTGTATTATTCAAACTATGTAATCATAATAATATATGTCAAAATGTGAATAATCACTCCTTTTAGGTATATCAAAAGGTTGGAATATGAAGAGACAACACTGGTAAAACATTATATATAAAACTCAATTATATTTATATATGGTTTTCATGTGATAGTGATTAATAAAAAATGTTATAAAATGGTTTTCCTATGTATATTTTATCATTGTATTTTGCATAGTGAGTACCTTGTTTACTTTAAACTACTAATTATATGAGTTTATAATAACTTTTAAGATTCTAGAAAACTTGTGTCTATCCACACATATATCTTTTTTGTATAATTAATGAATATATTTAGTTTTAATTAATATAAAATTTATAATTTTATTATCCATACATAAGTTATCCCTAAATTAGCATTTTTTAAAGGGTTTCTAATAACCTATGTTAACAATTATGTAGTGAGTGTGGAACTTTGTTAAAACATGTTGAGATGGTTTCCAGGACAAATAGATATAGAGATATGGCTTGATGAAATAATTCAAAATTTTTACAAAAATGAAGCAAGAATAATATGGAAAACTATGAAGGAAATTATTAAGGAGCATATTTATTGTCAAATCTATGAAATCTTCTAGTGTGAACTTCTAGAGTTATTAGTGGATTAGTTATCTAGATTAGAGTACTATTGTTTTCAACCATGAATAATTTAATTCATAACCTAGTCAGAGGAAAAGATATAAAACTTATTGTTGGCTCAAAATTTTGTTATGGGGATATATTGGTGACTTTGAGTTAATAGTCTGGTAATTGAGTCCTTACATTAGTTAACAATACAGGAGAAAAGTCACTCTCCTATTAGCAAGTGGAACTACCTTTATTAAAATCCCAAAAAAAATGAACAGTAGGGTAAAATATATTGATATATATTTACAAAAAAACTTTTTCTATGGAGGTTTTGTACTTTTAACCAGAATGTATAGAAAGGAGATAGAAATGAAAATAAGAGGAATGATGGAAATGAGGAGAAAAGGGAGACAGGTATAAAGGGATGATTTTATCTATTTAAACACAAAAGATAATAAAATAACCCTAGGGAAGATGAAGGATGACTATAGGTGACTAAACACAAAGATTCGCTATAATATCCCAAAAGGAGGAGAAACACTATGCTCATGTAAATATCTTCTCATTCAATGGGTGGTAAAGAAATAATTGTACCCTTAGGAATGAAAAACATACACTAAGATGATTATTTGATATTGAAAGAAAACCAAATACAACCATCCCATATTTACTCATAAAAGATAATTAAAATATTACTTAAACCACACCAAAATTTCACATTTTCTAAAATAACAGACATAGTTTCAAAAAGAAATTCTACTATGCAATTTGCACATTAAGATTAATTGATATGAGTTATGAAAAACTTTTGAATGCAAATATTTGAATACAAATGAATCATACACAAATATAATTCATGAATAAAATATAAATACATAGTTTGAAAATCTCCTCCTTTGTAATGATCTTTGTTGAGTTATAATACAATATAACCTTCCAAAAATGTGTCTTAGAGTTCAATTTTTCAAAAATATCCTTTATAATGAGCCCAACACTCATATATTTAACACATGAAGGTGGTTATGGAGTGTAACCACCTTTTTTCATTTTAGATGATGCAAAAGTGATTTTATAAAAAATAACCACTTAAGTGGTGTGAAAGTGTGTCGGTGTAATTACACTACATGAAAGAGTGCAAAAGATAAATTGCATGAAATGAAAAGTACAAAGGTGCAATTGTGTTTTTTGTACCAATTTTAATTTAGACTCATGACTTAAAAAGTTGACATAGTGTATTTACACAAATTACATTTATGAATTTTTACTTAGAAAATTTGCAACTAGAAATTACAAAATGATGCATCTTCCTTGATGGATGCAATTAATTTTTGATATGTATTATGTCAGCCTAAATGATAAAAATAGTGTAAAGAATATGGTATTCATAGATTCTCATTTGAAACTATAAAATTTATATCCACCATAAAGTTTAAATAATATCCATAAGTAATGTAGTCCAAAAAACTATGTTGTGTGCTCATTGAGAACTTATCCACAAATAATTAACTCTTTAATATTTTTTTTGATGATCATGTTTGATTGAGGAAGGAACATATAAATTTTATCCACTCTTGCTTATAAAAGTTTTCTCAAAGTCACCCAATGATTTTTAAATCTTCCCCATCAAATCATGATTTCCATTATTATTGAAATCATAAGATTCCATCATTAATGAATTACCCATACTCCCATCTTATTGTAAGCTCAAATTTATAAGCCTACATACTAGATTGAGATTGCTTCTTTTCACTCTTATCTACTAGTCTCTCATGATGGAAAGGGTTCACATTTGTTACCTAAAGCTCTTGGATAGTATCACTTATAAAGTCCCTCAACTTTTTGTGGCACAACATATGCTAATTTTAATTCATTGAATGGATGCCTACACAATATCCATCCTTCTTCATTTGGTGGAGTTTCCTTCTCTCTGATCATTGCATCCATAAAAGAATACCCTTATCTCCAATACAATATATAACACCATTTTTTGTAGGGAATTAATACCTTTGAGACATCTTTAGATAATTTCATACAAGGATGACCATTTATATTTACCAATTTAAGAACACAACCAAGGGTAGCCTAGGCAAATCATGTAATAAGATGAGTACCAACCCAAAATTCATCAATATGGTGACCTTGTTTATTTAATGTGTCAAGTGTTTCATTATTGATATCATTTCTAGTCATGATTATTTCCTACCCAATATTAGGAATACCAAATTCCTTTTTAATTAGATAAAGGATGTTTTGGGCCTCAATAAATAAGTATACAAGGTCACCTAAATCCAGCCTAATTCCATTTGTTTTATATCCTAACTTGTATAGGGCAAGAGAAACAACATAAAAATGGGGTTCCTCACTTCTCATAACATCATAAGTATCCATAAGATATTGGAACTTTTTTTGGAAATTCTAGATCATATGATGTGAATGCTATCATCTCACTAATATTAGTATCATAGAAAGTTCCCCTTAAAAAATCTATCACCTTCAATTTGCTTAGCCAGTATTGTGTTAAGCTCACAAAATTATCACAAGTGATTTCTCCATCATATCTAAGGAGTTCCCTATCGATAATCTCATCAATTCCCATTCCTTGTCTCTGCCATATCCATTTTGATCCTCTTCATATAGATCACCATGGTATCCACTTCTAGTATTTGAATATGAACTCAACTTGTACATACCTCCAGTTGATGAGGCTCCTTGGTATTTTCCTTTATTAGTCACAACCTTCTCTCTCATTTCTCATATTATTTATTTGTCATTTGATAAGAACAATAGTTTTTTTGGCCTTGTTTCATAATGAATTATCCTTTATGGTTATTCTTTAAATAGATAAAGCTAAAGAATATCTAAATTATTATACTATGTGCCTCTTGCTCAATTAGAATAGGTGTTATCTTGATAATTGTATCAAGATCTTGCCCACTACAATATTCCAATATAGTAAAAAATGTATAGTGATCAATCTCAAAAATGTCCCATAAAAACACAATGTGAATTCTATTGGTGCAAGTTTTATTGATCCATAAAATTAAGCAATAATATGCTGATGTATTTTAATTTTGCTTTACAATATCAATTAATAAAATAAATAAAAAATTGACTTAAAAAACATGAATTATATAAGAATAATTCAAGACATTAATCAAACATTTGATAATAGAGTTCAGCATGAAGTCCTACATCTTCGGGTCCTATATCGACTAATGTATTAGGAAAATGCTTAAAAAGTACTTACAAACATCTCCAAATTAAAAAATAAACAACTGGAAAATTGTTCCTTGGGAAAAAGTAATATAAAATTTTCTTTTTGGAATTTCTCCCAATTTCACCTTGAACTCCCTCTGCAAGCCACACAAACTCTTAAGCTATAGTCTTTAGCTATGCTGCTGCATTTTTTGAATTTTTTCAAATACAAGTTCCCGACTTTGTATAGCCATTCAAATTTGTAGCCCAAGCGGTTGGGTATTATCCATTTTACATGGGAGATTAGGGGTTAGAGACCCTTATTCATTATTTTCAGTGGGAAAATCATATCTTTGTCCCACATTTGGGAAGTGGGATGGCATAGGATATAGTTATACCATGAAAATCATGGTAAAACATGCCAAGTATTTGGCATTAGCTTACATCTCATGGGATTTTTGAGGATTATGGTGGAGTCATGGAATATTAGGTGGATGTGTGGTAATTTTTTGGCATATTGAGGCATTTAAAATATATGTTGGGTGATTCCACATTGAAGTTTGGAATGTGGCATGTGGAAAGTATGTGGGGACATGGATGTCACATGGAAATGGTAAGTGTGAGGACAATTAATTAATTAATTAATAGTATAGTCATTTAAATGAATATTAAAAATGGACCATGGGAAATTAAATGGTGGAAAGCCACATGGTGGCTTGAGGACCCACCACTTGGTCCAATCTTCTCTCGCTACTTGTTATCCACTCACCAATTGTCAATGTCCAATTGGATGTTCCGTCCAAACCCTAATTTTTTTTGGCCTTGTTACATTACATCTGTCAAGGATGACTATATTTTCATGTTAAATACAAATGATTAAAACCCACTATTTTCCCATATGAACTAAATTCCATGTGTCATGTTCTTGTTGGTCTACATTTTTGCCACATCATCCTATTGACCAAGTTTGACCACAACTTTGACCGGCCATATCTTTCACATATGAACTCTGTTTCACGAACTGTAAATTGTGAAAAAAAAATCATGATAAAATATTTGTAGTGGACATATTTTAAAATTATTTCATGATGGTCATTTTCTATAGTTTGACCAACTTTGACTTGTTTTGACTAGTTTGATTGAAACTTTGACTAGCTGCACAAGGAGCATGTGAGCTCTATTTTTTGCATTCCACATACTATTGGAAAGGTATCAATGGGACCTATGAAATGGTGTAGGTTTTGGTATACTTCAAAACAATTTATAAATTGAACATTGGATCATTTATGCATACCACAACTATAACGAGGTAGCCTCTAACATTTTAGGATCACAATGGAGGTAAACTCCACTCCAGGGTAGGAGTTATAGGTATGCAATTTATTTCAACCTATTGATGCAATAGTAGGTATGGAATGTAAGTTATTGATAAGGTTTTTCGATGGAGGTGTGATTCCTATAGGACTAGTGAATCTCTATGTGAGTTTGATGGGTGGATGGTTGCTAATCTAGAGTGGGTAGATCCTAAAAGAAACTCAAAAAAAGGGAAGGGTAAGGTAGAAAAGAAAACTTATATGGTTTTTAGGAACTAATCATCTAGTTATTTTATAAAAGGACAAGTTCTCTAAGAACTTATGCTTGTTTCTAGATGCAATTACACACACATAGTCAGACATAATTAATAAGTCTAAGGAGATAAGTATGTAAGAAATTAACAAGCCTTAGACAAAGGTTGATATTTTTAAGGTAGATATTTCACACCCTTAATTAGGAGATTATGGCTTAGGCTAGTGAAGTATATGAGGTAGTTTTTGCACACACATAAAAAACTACATCCAAGAAAGTACTCATACATAATCAAAATTATGAATCAATTTGAACTTGACTATATTAACCAACATATTTACCAATATGTCAAAACATATTGCACATATATAGATTAGTATATCAATCAAAATAATCAAGAATACATTCTCAAATTTTACATACTAAATATTATTAAAACATACAACCAAAGAAAGTAATAACTAATTATGTATAAATTGGAAATAAAATACACAAATGCATTTGATGATGATCAAAATTGATGTTACTCCTTTATTAAAAAATTATCTAACAAAAATCCAAGTTGGTTTATTAATTTTTATATAGAATTAGGGAAAGGGTCGCTTCATCCTCCAAGTTCATGCAATGTCATTACATGTGATAGTCAGAACATGAGCTTTAATTGTGGTCTAAAACTGTATAAGAGTCTACTTATAGTTATTAATTTAAAATAGCCTCTGCTAAAGCTATGTAAAATGTGCATGTGTATAAATATAGAGGTAATTTTTAACAACTATAGCTTGAACTGATCCAACTTCATAATATGAACCATTTACCAAAACAACACATGCCTACTTTTATAGGTTATGAGAAAAACCTATTGATCTTTTAATTTAGCTACCTTTAAATACAACTCTGACATATGCATGAGGGACCAAAATCAATTTACTAATGTTTTATAAATAGTGACACTACTATTAGTTGGGACTAATCTAAACTATGTGTTGCAGGCTCACCTATGCATTTTATAGAATCTAGATCTTCAATTTTATATTTTCTATTTAGATTAAGACATGCATGTTCATACACCTAGCCTTAACTGTGAGTCTCAGTGTTTCTTGATAAATATAACATAGTCAAAATATCTACATGTTTTATTTATTGATAACTTTTGAAATATGACACATGTCAACACTTGATTGAGCCCAAAATCTTTGAAAAGTCCACCTAAGACTTGCACCATCAATCCTTTGCATTGGTTTAATGTATTTCATTGAATTTTAATGATTTTGTCTCATTGAATCCTATGTTCTTGACACTTATCATTCCCTATTTTTTTCTACTTCATTGTGTGCCACTTGTCAACTGCTTGAGGCTTTTGAGTTATATGTATTGGGCTCCATGATTATTTCCATTGATCATTGGATCTATATTCTAGGCTCCCATGATGGTGACACTTATCATTCTCTTGAATATTTGACATTTCAACTCACCCTCACATCATGCGATCAAATGGGCCCAAGTGGATGTGCACTATAAGATCTTGATTTGAATCTAAATGGGTACTTTATGATGTTAAATTTGATGTTCATGTGATCATTAACTAACATCCTCATGACTATCAAATGACATCCATATGAATACCAAATTTAATTCCATAAATTAACTATTTCCAAGGTTAAACTTTACATTCACACGATTATCAAATGATGTGTTCATGATTGTCAAATTATGTCTACACACTATCAAATTTAATATCATAAATTAGACACATGTAATTTCCTCAAGAATCTTTTCTCCTAAAAACATAAGCACAAAATGACTTATCATAATACTTTTGGAAAATAGGTATAAAGGACTTTACATGAATATTTTAGCCTAAGGTCTTAGTATTAAGAAAAATATGATTTGGGCCTAAGCTAAAATATTAAATTAAGATCAAAATAGAATGAAATGTTGTTTAAGCAAAGATGCCACTTGATAATTTGGTATTTATTTTGGGACAATTGTTGCAAGAGAATTATCGTCAGCTTTCTAAGTGAGGGAATTATTTTGGGTCTTTTGTGAGGGAATTATTTTGGGACTTTTGTGTGGGAATTTGTTTTAGATAAAATGTCTGAAGGAATTAGCTTAAGGACAAAAGGTTTGGGACACAATTTTCAAAGGAATTGGCTGAAGGTAAAAAAGGGCTTGGGAAAAAAGTCCTGAATGGCAAGTCTTAGAGGGGAAAAAGTCTTGGATAAAGTCTCAAAGGGTAAGTGGTCACTTCAAAAAGGGCTGAAGGGTCATGTCTGAGGGGTCAGTTCAAAAATTTTGAAGGGAATTTTCCCTTTGGGAAATTATTTCAGGTCTTTTGTGTCAGAAAATATGTTTTAAACACAAAGCTCGAAGGAATTGGCTTGGGAAAAAAGTCCTAAAGGATAGGCTCAAATGGAAAAAAATACTCGAGATAAAAGTCCTGAAGGGCATATTCAAAAGGGCTAAAGGGTCTACTTCATAGGGTACATTTAAATGGAAAAGGGCCCTTACAAAATTCTTGAAGGGTAACCACAAAAGTCTCGAAGGGAAATTTCAAAAGGCCAAAGGTTATGTTCAGAAAGTCCAAAGGAGTATGTGTCCTTGACAAAACTTCTGAAGGGTAAGTTGGAGGCAAAGGGTCATTTCAAAAGTCCTAAAGGAATTTTATCAAGGGAATTATTTTAGATAAAATTTCTACAATAATTCTTTTGAATACCCAATTATCTTAGAAACAATATCCAAAGGAATTCAATTGACTTAGGGAAAGTGTCTTGGATGAAATATCTAAAGGAATTTATTCAAAAGGGTAAAGGTGTAGGACAAAATTCCTAAAGGAAAAGTGTGGAGGGGTTGAAGGGAAATTACAAAAGTTTAAAAGGAACTCTGTCAGGTAAAATGACCACAACAAAAAGGCCAAAGGACACATTTTACAAAGCCTAAAGGGTAGGTTGGTAAGGCAAAAAGGGAACTTCATAATTCCCAAAGGGGATTTTCTATCTAGAAATAATTTGAAGGGTCTTCTTCATAGGGAATTTATCTTTAAAAAAAGTCCCAAAGGATATACTTCATAAAATTTAAAGGGAAATCTCAAAAAGGTTGAAGGGAAAGTTACACAAATATTAAAGGGTAGGTTCAAAGGGGCCAAAGGGAAATTCTATCAGGAAAAGTGTATCAACAAGATTATCTGCAAGAATAAATATGATTTGGGGAAATTGTTTTGGCAGAATTATTGTGAGGAAAATGCCATGAAGAGAAAATTATATGAGCCAAAATGTTTGGCATAATAAACCCAAAGACCAATTCATGTAGAACACAATTTATGAAGAGAAAATCCTAAAAACATAAGTCCTAAAATAAAAAATTATGAAAAAGATTATCAAAGAAGGTTATTCCATGAAAACATAAGTCCACAACAATTATCTTGAAGTAATAAACCTAATAGAACTGATGATTTAGTCTATGAAAACACAATATCAATGCCATCTTTCTAAAGTATAATAGGCTAAATCATGATATTTTCCTAGAATTTGCATAAACATAAAGAAGAGGGGGTTCAGAATCAAGATAATAATATCAAAAGTGGGTCCCCATTTCCATATGGAAAAAGGGGGGTGTTGGGTATAATAAATGGTGACACACAGGAAAATATTGTTGGGTATTCAAGAACCCAAAACTCTAGTTTACAATCATAAATCAATCATAAAGTGTGCCACAGAAGAATACTTAAATTAAAAACATGAAAGAGACTCCTAAGTTAGTTTACAAAACATGATTTCCTTCTAATTTATTGGATTTGTGTGTGTCAAAATGTGTAGTTTATTTAACCCCTATTGTGATGAGTTTTTCAAAGGCTTTGATGAGGCTATAGGTTTTGTTCTAATATCTATTAAAGCTAAAAAAAAGGGAATATTATGCATTGCTATACTACCAAATAGACATCCATAGCCTTGATAGAGATACATTGGGCTCCTCTTCTCATTCCATTATTTTTTTATCATGATGCATGGTACATTGACCTTATTTCATCATGTGAGACTTTTGATTTTATTTTGATTTTCTTTTGCTCTTTTGAGTCCATTGGTTCTTTCTTCTTTTGTTTTTATTTTACTCTTATTTTATTCTTTAATGGAAAAGAGAAGAGATAGAACCCCAATGAGATGGTATAATTATAAAACACATCATTACTAGAATGTCCCTACCAACCACATCTATTCCTAGAATTGTCATTTCTAATAAGTATTCAATGTGATAAGTGAATTTGATCCAATAAAACAAGAAAAATTTCTAAATTTGTATGAAATAATCTAAGATAAAATTCCACATTATCGATAAAATTATTTAGTTGTGACACCATTCAAAATAATCTATGATTACCTACCTTTATCCTAAAGACTCAAAAAACACATAAATACACCTAATCTATAAACTAGTCCCAAATTGTCAAGATTTTAATTTCCCCTTTTCCACAAGTCATAAGCTCAATTGGTTTGGAATTTAAATTGGATACAGTCAGAGAAAACATAATTTTGATAGTTAGAGGAAAAAAATAACTACTCTAAGAAAGCACTAAAATCTTATCTATAAAACATGAAATCTAATCTATGAAAGAAAAATAATGAAAGTAGGAAAGATTAATCTAATAAAAATAAATGACAAAAAATAGGAAACCTAACCTACTCCTACTATAAATAAAACCCAAAAAAGATGGGGGATGGATTTGGAAACTTTGTTTAGTATTCTTCTCACTCTTTGGTAATAACAAGGTTTTCCCCATTAAAGTTTTGAGATAGGCAGGGACATCCTTATATTATTTTAGTAAAATTTTAAGCCTTTCCCTCATATTTTAGAAAAAAAAATTAGGGTTACTCATTGGGACACCCCAAAAAAATAAAATAAATAACTCTTCCCTATGATGCATACATTCTAAAAGCTCACCCTTATTACTCATGTAATTAGGATAACCTAATTTAGACAAACAATTCTTGAAAGTACCTGTTGAGATAGATATTAGATCTAACCTATAGTCTTAAAAGTCATCATCTTCTATGAACTCATTAGAGTAAATGTCCTTAAATATAGAGTCATAATCATCAATATACAAATTCCTCAAAAACTTCATCTAAACTCTCACTTTGAGTATGACCTTCAATATTTGAATGAACCAGCTCTTGAATTTTCAAATCATGAATAAATTGTTTGTTTACCCAGGGCTCACTATTTGTAATTTCAAGAGTGAGAGATTCATTAATTATTAATTCTAGAGGGATCATCCCATCCACTACATGTTGTTGATACTCTTGTTGATGTTCTTTCAAATAGTTATGCTCTAGAAGATATGCAATTTCATGGGCATCTTATGTGCAATCAAAGGTTTTTGATTCAATGATAAGTAATGTTGATGTCCACACACCTGAGGGTTCCTGGTCAATCACATAATTAACCACAGTTTCTTGCACATTAGATTTAGGCACCAAATTGAATTCAACATCTATCAAATCAAGGCATGAGTATCTATGTGAATTAACTCCATTGAGAGGGAACTCAGAAATAGAATTATAATTATTGAGGGAAACCATCATACCCTTTTCACTTAGCCCATGATAAAAATACATACCTAACTTAGGCATGACATAAAATAAAATCCCAATATTAGAGCCTCTATGATTAGAGGAGAATAAGTTAGGAATATAATCATCAAATGAGTCTTCGTATAGATATTCTAATGCAGACTAATTGTCACATGATTCATCAACACCATCTTTAGATATAATATATTATTTTACAAGGAAAAGTAATTGATCCTTTGCCTGGGCATATTCTATCTCATAGAGCTACTACAAAGGTTGGCAATGTTCTTCTAAATTGAACTTTTCTCACTACCATCATTTCCTTATTCAATTATCTCATCAAATAATCAAATACAGGGATGGAATCAACATGATCCAATTATCCTAGCTTTATGGATCCCTCTTCTTGTTGTTGGTATCTCATTTTCTCTTATAAAATTATAATTTCTTATTTTATGGCTGTAGTAAGATCTTCATTTGGGATATCTTCTTTCTCCTTGTGCTAGATTAAAAATAAATCCTTCAACTATGTTTCTATTTGGGCATAGTAACAAGCTTTCTCTCTGGATCGATTCTCTATAATTAATATCCAACATACTAATAGAAAACCTCATAGAAGGTGTTAAATCATTTTTTAAAGCATGAGCATCAATATTTGGACCAAATTGTATCAAAAAATATTCCTCAAGATCACTCTAACTAATAATAGAACTAGGTGCCAAATTTTCAATCCAATCATGCATTTATTCTCCCAATATGAAAAGGAACAACCTATAGATTACATCCTCAAATTTTACATCCATAACATTAATAACATTTATGTAAATAACAAAATGCCCTTAAGTACATCTTGGGTGATTATAATAAAACATAGGAAGGTATTCAAATGGGTCATCAAGGAAATCATGTTGAATACCTAGGATATTTATAGGTCCTTTGTCAAGCCAATCCATTCTCAAAACTTTTATTACAATTAGAGGTGTTGGCCTTCCTTCTAGCACCAGTTAATTGTTGGTATGGGTTTTATGCACACTATAGATATAATGAGGTAGCCTCTAATGTTTTAGGATCTCAATGGAGGTAATCTCCACTCTAAGGCATGAGTTTTAGGTATGTGGTTTATTTCAACCTATTGATGAAATAAAAGGTAGGGCATTTAGGTTGTTGACAAGGTTTTTGGATAGAGGTGTGGTTCCAAATAGGGGTAGTGAATCTATATGTGATTTAGTTGGGTGGTTGGTTGCTAATATATAGTGGGTATATCTTGAAATAAACTCAAAAAAGGAGGGAAGGTTATGGTAAAAAATAAAGATTCTATGGTTTCTAGAAACTACTCCCTTGGTTGGTTTCTAAAAGGACAAGTGCTCTTAGAACCTATGCCTATTGCTAATAGTAATTACACACAAATAGTCAGACATGGATAAGAAGTCTAAGGAGATAAAGATGCAAGAAATTCACAAGCCTTAAAAAAAGTTGCTCTTTTTAGGGTAGCTATTGTACACCCTTGATTAGGAGATTATGGCTTAGGATAGTGAAGTATTTGAGGTAGTTGTTTCACACACATAGAAAATTAAATCCAAAAAAGCACTCATGCAGAATCATAATTATGAATCAATTTAAACCTGACTATTTTAACCAATATATTTACCAATATTTCAAAAATTGTTGTACATCTATAGATTAGTATATCAGTCAAAATAATCAAGAATACATTCATAGCTTTTCACACTAAAGATTATTGAAACATACAACTAAAGAAAGTAACAAAATACACAAACACATTATCTATAGATCAAAATTGATGTTGCTGCTATATTCAAAAATTCTCTAACAAAAATATAAGTTGGATTACAATTTTGAATATATACTTGGGGAAGGGGTCACCTCATCCTCCAAGTTCATGCAATGTCATTACATGTGATAGTTAGAACATGAGTTCTAACTATGGTCTAAACTATATAAGAGTCTACTTACAATTATTAATTTAAAATATCCTTTGTTGAATCTATGTAGCATGTGCATATATATAAATAAAGAGGAAATTTTTAAGAATGATAGCTTGAATTATATCCAAAATTTAAAATATGCATCATTTACCAAAACTACACATGCCTACTTTTATAGGTTATGAGAACAACCTATTGATCTTTTAGTTTATTCACCTTTAAATAGAACTCTGACATATGCATGAGGAACCAAAATCACTTTAATAATGTTTTAGAACTAGTGACACTACTAGTAGCTAGGAATAATCTAAACTATGTATTACATTCTCACTTGTGCCTTTTATATAATCTAGATCTTCACTTTTATATTTGTTATTAAAATTAATACATGTGTGTTCATACTCTTAGTCTTAACTATGAGTCCCAATGTTTGTCGATAAATATAACATAGTCCAAAGATCTATGTGTTCTATCTATTGCTATATTTTGAAATATGACATGTGTTAACACCTGATTAAGCCTAGGATCTTTGAAAATTACACTTAAGACTCACATCATCAATCCTTTACATTGGTTTAACATGGTTCATTATATTTTAGTGATTTTGGCTCATTTAATCCTATGTGCTTGACACTTATCATTACTTATTTTGCTCTGTTTCATATGTGTGACACTTAGTAACTACTTAGGGCATCTACATTCTATGTATTTGGCTCACTGCTTCTTCTTGTAGGTCATTTAACTTGTATACTAGGATTCCATGATGGTGACACTTGTCACTCTCATAGAGATTTGACATTTCTACTTGCTCTCACATTGTTTGATCAAATGGGCTTGAGTAGATGCACATTTTAGGATCTTGATTTGAATCTAAATAAGTAATTTATGATGTTAAATTTGACATTAGTATGACCATCAACTGATGTCCTCATGACCATCAAATGATGTCTACATGACTATCAAATTTAATTCCATAAATTAGCTTTTATTGAGGTTAAATTTGAGGTTTGTGCGACTATCAAATGATGCCCTCACAATCATCAAATGACATTCACATAACCATCAAATTTAATCTCATAAATTAGACACATTTCATTTCCTCAAGACTCCCTGCTCCTGTAAACATAAGCACAAAATTAATTAGCTTAATACTTTTGGAAAATATGAATAAAGGACCCTGTATGAATATTTCAGCCCAAGGTCTTAGTATTAATAAAATATGATTTGGGCCTAGGCTAAAATACTAAATTAAGCTCAAAACATAATGAAATGTTATCTAAGAAAAGGTGTCACTTGGCAATCTAGTGTTTTTTGGGGGGCAATTATCGTATAAGAATTATCATGGGCTTTCTATGTGGGGGAATTGTTTTGGGTCTTTTGAGAGGAAATTATTTTGAGATTTCTATGTGGGGATCTATTTTTAAAAAAATTCTAAAGGAATTAGCTAAAGGACAAAAGGCCTGAGATAAAATTCTTGAAGGAATTGTCTAAATGGAAAAATAAGCCTGGGACAGAAGTCTCAAAGGGCAAGTCTTGGAGGGGAAAGGGTCCAAGATAAAGTCCCAAAGGGTAAGTGGTGACTTCAAAAAGCACTGAAGCGTCATTTTCAAAATGTCCAAAGGGTTTATTCATAAATTCTAAAGGGAATGTGCCCTTGGGGGAGTTATTTTGGGACTTTTACTTTAGACAAAATGTTCAAAACATAAAGCCTAAAGGAATTGACCTAGGATAAAAGTCCCAAAGGATAGGCTCAAAGGGAAAAAAATAATTGAGACAAAAGTCCTGAAGGGCATGTTCAAAAGGGTAAAAAATTCTTGAAGGGTATACTTCGTAGGCCACATTTCAATGGGAAAGGGCCCTTAAAAAAGTCCTGAAGGGTAACCACAAAATTCTCAAAGGGTACTTTCAAAAGGTCAAAGGGTATGTTTAAAAAGTCCAAAGGAATATGTGTCCTTGACAAACCTTATGAAGGGTAAGTCAGAGGTAAAGGGTCATTTTAAAAGTTCTGAAGGAATTCTATCGAGGGAATTGTTTTAGGAAAAATTCCTACAATAATTATCCTAAAGACCCAATTCTCTGAAACAAAATTTTCAAAAGGAATTTAATTGGCTTAGGTAAAATGTCTCAAATGAAATGTCTGAAGGAATTTGTTCAAAAAGGCAAAGGTGCATGATAAAAGTCCTAAATGAAAAGTGCAATGGGGTTGAATGGAAATTTTAAAAGGTTGAAAGGAATTCTATCAGGTAGAAATAGTTGTAATAAAAAGGCTGATGGAAACAATGCACAAAACTTGAAGGGTAGGTTGGCAAGGCAAAAAGGGTACTTCAAAATTATTGAAGGGTACATTATATCTGGAAACAATATGAAGGGTCTACTTCATAGGGAATTTGTTCATTCCAAAAGTCTAAAAGGATCTACTTCATAAAGGCTAAAGGTCAATCTCAAAAAATTTGATGGGTAAGTTAAACAAAGCCAGAAGGGTAGTTTAAAAGGGGCCAAAGGGTAATTCGATCAAGAAATGTGTATTGACAAGATTATCCACAAGAATAAGTATGATTCAAGGAAATTGTTTTAGAATAATTATTGTGGGGAAATGCTACAAAGAGAAAATTATGTTGGATAAAATGTTCAACAAAATAAACTAGAATATCAATTCATGTGGAACAAAAGTTTTAAAGAGAAAATATAGAAAACATAAGTCCCAAAATAAAATACCTGAAAAATATTCCTAAGAAAGGTTAGTCTATGAAAACATAAGTCCACAATAATCATCTTGAAGTAACAAACCTAATAGATTAAAAGATTTAGTCTATGAGAACACAATATCAATTCCATCTTTCCAAAGTATAAGAGGCCAAATCATGATCTTTTCCCAAAATTTGCATAAATATATAGAAGGGGGTTTAAAAATCAAAACAATAATCTAAAAAATTGGGTCCCCATTTCCCTATGGAAAAATGGGGGTGTTAGGTACAACAAATTATATATTCCCAAATTACATGAAGAATATAAATATATTTCTTTTTTTGCACTCTACTATGGATTCAATCCATGAAGATTACACATGACATATTTGTACTCCACTAAGTCATATCCCTTATATACTTCACTAAAGCCTCCCTTCCCTAGAAGATTCAATAATGCATAACATTGACTAAAAATTGGAAAATGAATAAAATGAGAACCATATTCATCTATTTTTATATTGTTGACATGGACATATAGTTTTACCTATGACTGAAAACAAAAAAGATAAAGTTCTACTCTTTTTTATTTCATGAATATTTTCCTTTATGATATGTTCATATGATATCTTTTGGAAAACTAAAATAATCAAAAATAAAATCTAAAAATTATTTTCTTAATTTTAAAAATTTACTCCCCTCTAATGGGGAATTATACAACCTCTTTGTGGGAATACAAATTAAAAAACAAATGATCAACTATTTGAATTTTTGAATGCATTACCTTCCAAACTCATTAGTTCATATGACCTTATGGCCTCCTTGGTGGCATGTGAAATAAATCAAATAAAAATGAATTCTATTTTTTAACAAAATCTGTCTCCTCTTTGGGCTATATGACTACATTGGTATAAGAAAAACAAAATTTTATTTTTTTATTGTTCACTTCTCCTTGGCATTACTATAAAAATGTACAACTTCCTATGTAGGTAGAAACAAAATTTAATTATGGATCTGGTCTTTTAAAAAAAATTACACTCTTCTCCCTAATTGTACGGTGTCGTACGACTCCTCCAAGCAGGTGAAAAAGAAAAAAAATGAATTAAAATCTATTTTATTTGATTTCACCTTCCTCCTTGGCCATATAATTTTACCTTATGGTGAGGAGAAAAATAAAACAATTTTAAAACCCTTCATCTCCTCTATTGGCTATATGACTTGATTTCTTGGGAACCAAAAAAAATTTAACTTATTATTTCCCTTTCTATTTTCTCTTTGCTTATCTTTCCATTCAAAGGTGACGTTTATTTTACTTATTGTAAAAAGTACAAAGAATGATATTTGGTATATTGTATAGTGATGGGAGAATAAAGTTTGCATTCATGGCAGTGGGAAGGGAAGATTTCATATGAATGATTTGGAGAAGTTCTAAAATAAATTTGCATGACCTGGGGAAGAATATAAGGAAATTGTATGGCATTAGGATTTTAAAAATCAAATTATAAATTAAAATAATTAAAAATTATTTCAATTAATTTATTACTTTTTTAAATTTATAATTACACCACATGCAAAATTGAAAATATAGATTACATGAATTAAAAAAATTTCAAGGCACTTTAGCACAACTCAGGGAAAAATAAAAAGCACTTGCACAACTTGAAAAAGTTTAATGAAATTTTGCATAGTTGCGGGAAAGTTAATGGATTTCTACACAAGGGAACTTGAAAGAGTGTTTGAAAAATTAGGGAAAATAAAATATTTTTTCTCATAATTCTATAATTTTCAATTTAATTAATTAATTAATTTTTATTTTTTCAAAATTTGAAAATTTTAGGCCCAAACCAATTAAGTAAAAATTAATTCAATTTCTGCCAAATTTTTAAATAGAAAAAAAATGTGATAACAACTAGCTCTAATTGAGATTTTGAATCATAAGGATGAAAAGAAATTAGACTCTGGGTTCATAGGTAAATATTTTATCCATTGGGTAACTGAGTCTTAAATTTAGCTATAACTTGATCAACTTAGAGATAACTTATCTTTGATAAAATGATAGATCATCAAACCATCACAATGCTATCACATGTTAATAGACAGTGTATGCAAGGACATCAGGTAATCAACTTGATAAATGCTATCATATATCCCAAAGAGTAGCGTATGTGATGGCATTTTTTCATTATGTTTTCACAAAAACTAAAATGCAAAGAGAGAATCCTCTCCTAAACTTTTTATGACTGACTATACATGTGGTAACAACTTGTCAATCTATAGATTCATTGACTGGTTTGAATAGAATAATTGAAAAATATTACTTATCACTTGAAATAGTGATTTATATAATTCCCATTGAAGGGTAACAATAGATGATTTCCATTATTATATGCCACATATAAAGTGTATTTAACTTGCATTTATGTATCTTGATATGACCAATTGATATCCAGTTTGCCTATCTAAATAATATGAGAAATGAACACACATTATCGAGATAGATCACTTACTTAAAATACTTTTCTTTGTATCTCAATCCAACCAACTGATAACCAGTTTGCCTATATTAATCATGTGATAAATGCACATGCACTGTTGAGGTAGATCTCTTGCTCATAAGAATTATGCATGTTTACCACTTTTTCATATGAAGAGATCCATGAAAAAATTATCAATTCTATAATTTGAGGAATAAACATCCATATCACTATTTTTAATACTAAAATAGTTATTCTCTAAATCTACTATCAATTTTTGTCTTACAAATCTACTTAGCTAAATAACTTTAATGTTTCTTTTTTAAAATATGATTTTTTCATTGACCCTGAAGTAATGACCATTATAAAATTCTTAAAAATCATGTGATTTACCATGATATTTCCCAAATAGCTATCACAGCTAAAATTTGTGTAGGTAGGACCAAAACATAGAGGAGTAACAGACAAACTATTGTATTTATTAAAAAAACACATACACACAAAAATTAAATGGGAAAAGGAAACAAGCCAAAATAGGGAAAACATGACTATTTATAGAGTAGAGGAAAAAAAAAGACTATAAAACCATTCACCAACTGAGAGAAGTACCTACCATTTCAGAATGATGGGTTTGACTTATGAACTATGAACACAATTATCACTCACATAAGGATGATCATGAATGGACAAACCATTACTATCTTCATATCCTGGAATGGAAACATTGTGAAATTTCTAATCTTTTATGATCCTTCTTTAGTAGCATTGGGTTTCACCAATTCTTTCCTAAATATATTTAAATTCATCCTCGCTATATACAAGAACTAAATTAGAGATAAGTCTATTGTTTATTTATTTTTGAGTTGGAACAACACGAGTATCTATTTGAATGATTTGAGTACAGATATTCATTTCCAAATTATTTCTTATGATAGAGACAAACTCATTACCAAATGAATCACCATTATATTCATCAATCTATTCTACATTAATAGTTTCCATTTTGTTTGTAATGAATTTTGGGCACCATTCACTTTATTTTGGCTTCATGTCTTTCTTGATTTCAACATTAGCTTGCTTATGATCTTCAATATTTGTGGGGTTGATTTATCTAGATTCAAGTTCTATGGAGAAATTTTCTTTAGTGAAACTTGAAATTTAAATACCCGAGGAATCTTCATTTTTAATAATTGAGTCTTTCATTTTGATAGAGAAGGGATATTATGCTTGATTGAAAATTGATTTCATATTTTCTTCTCCTTCAGAAAGTAGAACATCATACTCATCATTATTTCTTTTTTCTACTTATGGTTCAACCAATTGTTCCTCAAATAACTCATTTTATCTTAGGACTATGAAGTTATAACAATCTTGTGAAATAGGAAAATCTTTATCTTCTCTAAAAAGGGGGAAGTTAGATTCTTCATCTAATCTCTAATCAATCATTAGTTTTTCCACCTATTCACCTTCTTCCATAATTGTGAAATTGAAACAATCATATGTGACAAAAAGCACTTTATGTTTTTCTCTATTAGAGCTCTATCACGTTTAATCAGGAATTTACCTTCAAAATATATTTTTTGAATGATGATGACTCTTAAATATATTAGGTTTCACTAATTTTTCACTATTTCCAATATTTTTAATATGTTTTGAAACTTCACTCTTTAACATTCTAGACAAAACAATGTCATCTTCAATCTTGATAGCTTCCAATTTGCTAGATTTCAAGTCATTCAGTTTGTTCCTCATCAAGATGAATTTGATCTCTAGATGTATATAAATAATTAATACACATATTTGATTAGTTGGACTTGGTTGATCTACCTTAGGAATCAGTCTCAATAATTTGTTGAAGTGGGATACTAATTATCTTCTTCTCATAATCTTACTTCTAGTTTTGGAAGAAATATGACAACAATGTACATACATCCATAGCTGATTTGAATCTATTCAAGAGATAGTTCTTCAAAGAGTCTCAATCCATAATTCATCCATCTTCTAGGTGATAAAACCACTCATTAGTAGGTCTTATGAGAGTCTCAACAAAAAATGTTATATTGATAGCTTCATGCATAACTTCAAAGATGTTATAGGATACTATCAAGGCAAAGACATAATTATCTACATATTTACCATTTTATCTACAAAACCTTGTAAATTTATTCCTTTATCCTAATATTAACCAATTATATTGGGCCAAATCCAATGGCCTAAAACATTTTCCCCACATGACACAAGAAATATTGGTGTTGGGGTGAACCAACACCATTTATTCAATAAAAAAGATGTAGGCACTAGGAATTTTTTTTAACATATTATCCAACCTCCATTATATGGTAGGTTCCTTGAAATGTATAAAAATCATGTGTGTAAACCACCTTGATCCCCAGTGGAGTTGCCAAAAATTGTTGGCTCAAAAATTTATCAGGGGGACAAACTGGTGACTTTGAGTCAATAGTGTGGGAACTAAGTCCTTACATTAGTAAGAAACATAGGGACAAAGTCCCTATCCTATTATTAAACAAATATAACTTTATTTAAATCCAAAGCAAATGAAAATTAGGGTAAAATCTATTCACACCTACTTATAACAAAAACATTTTTTTAAGGGTTTTATATTTTTAACTAGAAAGTATAGAGATGAGATAGAAAGGAAAATAAGAGGAAGGATGGAAATAAGGAGAAAGGGAGAAATGTAGATTGGGATGATTTTATCTAGTTAAAAAAAATTCTACTAAAATAAACCCAATAAAGATGAAGAATGACTCTAGGTGACTAAACACAAAGATTTACTAAAATAGACTAATAAGGAAAAACACCATGCTCATGGAAATTTATTCTCATTTAATGGTTGTTAAAGACATATTTACACCATTAGGAGTGAAAAACATACACTAATATATTTATTTTATATTAATATAAAAATAAATACAACCATCTCATAATTACCTATAAAAGATAATTAACATATTGCTTAAACCCATGGATATTTCACGTTTGTGGAAATAACAGACATAGATTCATAAATAAAATATACTATAAAATTTACACATTAAGGATAATTGATAAAAGTTATGAAAAAAATTTAAAATTAAATATTTGAATACAAATGAATAATACACAGTCATAATTCGTGAAGAAAAATTTGAATATATAGTTTGAAAATCACCTCCTTTGTATTGATCTTTATTGAGTTGTAATATAATATCGCCTTCCAAAAATATGTCTTAGAGTTATATTTTTAAAAATAACCCTTCTAATGAGCCTAAAATTCATATTGATAATGTGGGAAGGTAGTTACAATGTGTAACCACCTTTTTTTCATTTTAGATGGTGAAAAAGTTATTTTACAAAAAACCACCACTTAAGTGGTGTGAAAGTGCATTAGTGTAATTTCACTACGTACAAGAGTGAAAATGAGAAATTTCATGACTTGAAAAGTGTAAAGGTGAAATTTTTTACTTTTACACCAAGTGAAATTAGGACTCATGACTTACAAAGATGACACAATGTATTAGCATGAATTATATTTACAAATTTACACTTACAAAAGTTGAAACTATAAATTGTAAAATGATGCAACTTCCTTGATGGATGCAATTACTTTTTGATATGCATTATGCTAGCCTAAAGGATCAAAATAATGTAAATAATATGGTAATCATGGATTCCCATTTAAATTTGTAAAATGTATAACCACCATGAAGTAGAAATCATATCCACTAGTAATGTAGTCCAAGAAACTATTTTGTGTGCTCACTAAGAACTTATCCACAAATAACTAACTCTTCAATATTTTATTTTGATGATCATGTTTGCTTGAGGAAGGTACATAGAAATTTTATCCACTCTTGCTTATAAAATGTTTCTCAAGGTCACCCAATGATTTTTAAATCCTGCCCATCAAATCATGATTTCCATTGTTGTTGAAATCATAACATTCCATAATTAATAGATTATCTATAGTCCCATCGTTTTGTAAGCTCAAAGTTATAGGAATCCATACTGGACTGAGATTGTTTCTTTTCACTCTTATCTACTAGTATCTAATGATGATATGGTTTCACTTTCCTTACCCATAACTCCTATTTAGTAGCACTTATAAATTCCCTCAACTTCTTATGGTACAACATATTCTTGTTTTGATTCATTGAATGGATGACTACATAATAACCTTTCTTATTCCTTTGGTGGAGGTTCCTTTTATTTGATCATTGTATCCACCAAAGGATGCCCTTCTCTCCCATACAATCTATAACATCATTTTTAAAGGGAATTCACACCTTTAAGACATTTAGATAATTTAATGCAAGGCTAACTATTTATATTTACCAATTTAAGAACACAAACAAGGGTAGGATGGGCAAAGTATGTAACAAGATGAGTACCAACCCTAAATGCATCAATCTACTGACCTTGTTTATTCAATGTGTTGAGTGTTTCCTTGTTGATATCATTTTTAGTCATGATTGTCATCTACCCAAAATCAAGAACACAAAATTCATTTTTAATTATAAAAAATAAGTTCTAGGACTTAGTAGATAAGTATGTAAGGTCACTTGAATCCAACATAGTTCCATTTTCTTTAAATCTAAACTCGTGCAAGGTAAGAGAAATTAAACAAAAACTAGGTACCCCACTTTTAATAATATCATAAGTATCCATAAGATATTGTAACTTTATTTTAAAATCTAGAGCATATGATGTGAATATTGTCATCTCACTAATATTGGTGTCATAGAAACTGTAGACACCGAAAAAGTGTCTAACCCTTGGTCCTTTCTCCCTCCTAGTCCTTCTTAGTCCCTAACCCACCTAAGTCTTATTAATTGGAAATAATCAACTATTTTTAATTAAATAAGTCCATTTAACCCCTCCCTCCTTTGACACCTCACCTAGGACACCTCGCCTTAGACTAATTCTCCTCGTATGACTCATTCAAGATCTCTCCCTAATTCTTCTAACCTCCTAACAAACTCTCGTGCGTCTTTAGCTTCCCTTCGACCATTTCTCCAACCAACTATGCACTTGGCGGATGCGAAACGGGCTTGCTGGCCCTTTTTCATGTTCTGACCCCGCCGACGTCGATCACCTGTCAGCCGACGCCGGCGGTATCGCCGACGTCGGTTATACTTAACCGACTTGTATTTCTCCTTCTGAGAAAATCACGAACTTCTTCTCCCCCCAGGATCAGTGAATCATAATCATGTTTCTCAATCACGACTGCAAATAAAACTGCTGATCAAGGTTCTCAATCACGGAGCTACTCAGGGATCTGGGACCAACTTCTCTACATCTCTCTCTCTCTCGCATCACCCAAGTCTGCAACAGGTCTTCACATCTAGCATCATCGACAACAGGGACACCAGATCAACACCACTCCTCACCAAAGGGACAAGTATGTATTTTATTTGTTTCATTGTGTTTTCTAGTCTGCTTTTAAAATAGATTTAGCACACCCTCAGACCTGACTGTCACCCAGACCCGGATTCCTATCTCCCTGATTGGCCTCCTTTACCCTTCTGCTCATTTGACTCCTTTGCATCCCATCATAGACCCTCTAACTGCCTAAGACCAGATTCAGACTCGTCCACAGACCTCTCAAACAACCCTGGACCAAGCCTGGACTATCTAAAGACCAGAACCTGCCCAGACCCGTCCAGAGGCCATTTCCCTGACTGACGCCGGTCATTACTCCACCGACGTCGGCAGACTAACAGACACCGGCAGACCTAGAACCATCGACGTTGGCGACTGTGACTAAGCCGACAGCATCTTCCAGGTAAGCTTTTGTTTCCTTTTCTCTTTCAATTTGTTATCATTTCAGTCATTTTAGCATTCTATCTTTTATCAGTCATTATCTTTTTATCAAATAGTGGGTTGACCTCCCTTAAGGAAGTTCTTATACTTCTGGGAACAAGCTTTCGCTTGGCAACCCACCATCTATCTAACGCCTTTTTGTCCAAGTCTTCTTTTTTTGCAGGTGTCATTCCTTCACAGCCAAAGAGGAGTATTCATAGCATCTAGATTACGGTGCGCAGACTTTATCCAGGTACTTCACAAGCCTTAACCATTCTTTCTTTAGTTTCTTAATCATTTGAAATCTGAAAACAAAATTTGAATAGAAACATTCTGGCACTAAAACAAACATAAAACACACTTGAGACAAGGCCCGTCTGGGATTTCATCACCTAGCGGATACCTTACCCCTACCTGGCAATCCTACTTGAATTTCATCTCCAAGGGGAAATCCCACTCCGTTCTCTGGCAGAGTATAATCTCTAGGCGAGGTATATCTTGGCTAAGCGAGACCAGCGAACCACTGGAATCGTGAAGTGAGGGGAGCTTGCTCCTTAGCACCAGGCCACGTACCAGACCTAACACAGACTTTGAGCACCTTCACAACACCTGAAACCATCTTTAGACCACCTTCTTCTAGGACCCATTCTACAGCCAACTTCCCCAAACATTCATCTAAGGCATAAGCCACAAGATTCTAAAATTTAATTCTATGATTTAGCGCTTAGTGTCTGTCTATCTCTCATCATATTTTCTGTTTTTATCTGTCTTTTTTGAGCTGGTAAGGACGTCTTCTTCATTTCCAAAAACTTTTTTTTCTGAGTTTCTGGAAAACACCGTAACCGACATCGGTCCTGCAACCGACGTCGGCAACTTATCATAACCGACATCGGTCATCTGATCGACATCGGCAGTATTCTTAACTGACATCAGTTTTTATACCGACGTCGGTATCTGTCCATTTTCTTTTTCCCAAAAATAGCAATCTAAACCTGATCCTTTGCTTGCCTAAAACCACATTCTGGTTTTCTGAGACTGCAAGAACACAGTTTCTGGAACCAGGACTCTCTTCTTAACCACTTTAGCCAACAACCGCTTTCGCTTACTTCATCCCTAACCAGTCCTATCATGGAGTTTCACTCGGAGACTGAAATAACTCCTATAGGACCAACCCCGACCCAGACTCTCATCATTCCTGATTGCGACTCAAACTTTGACCTTACAGCCCTCCATAACTATCTCGTGAGAAACCCAACGCGAGACCTTTCGGGTGAAATGGCGACGACATCGACACCATTCGCCACCCAACCCTTTATGACCCATCCTTTTGCCTCAAACCCGACCATGGCCAATATGCAAAGTTTGGCTTCCCCGTCCATTTTTAGACCAACCTCCACCGGGGTTTCATTACCCCCTCAACCATACCCAATTCAACCAAGTTCTACATCATATCAAAACTTGATTGCCTTGACCCCTTACACTCTTACACCCACAAATGTAGGAGTGTCTACCTCGCCCTTTGTCAATGTCGTCATGCAACCACCTTTGGCGGTACCTAGTCATCTTCTGTCTTCTATGTCCATAACCCAACCACCTTTAGCCTCCACATCAGCCCATGCGACTAGTCATCCGTACGCTGTACAACCGACTACGTCGCATCCCTCTTCTAGCCTCTTCCAAGCACCTTACAACCTAGGAGGTGCTCAACCCACCAATCCGTCAGCAGATCTCATCAAAATGCTGATGGATAAAATGTCCAATCTCGAAACCTCCATTTCTGGTTCAAGCAATGCCCTCTCTTATGACCAAATTTGCAACAAGCCCATCCATCCTTCCGTCCCTATTAGACCATACCCCAACCAGTGGGAACTTCCCAAATTCTCTCGCTATCACAGCAAGGAAGACCCACAACAACATTTACAGGCATTTAGACATGCCTGTTACCTTATTGCCCATGACGATGCGTTACTTTTACGCATGTTCCCTATGTCCCTTTCTGGCCCTGCCCTTGACTGGTATAGTTCTCTTACCAGACATTCCCTCTTCTCATTTATTCAACTAGCCCAAATATTTCTCGACCATTTCTCAATTAACATCACTAAACAAGTTTCTATCACTGACCTCTACTCCATCAGGGAATTTGACGATGAATCCATAGCCGATTTTGTCGCCCATTGGAGAGGCCTGATCACCCAGCTCTCCTTCTCCTTGCCTCAACCTGAGCTCATTGAGCTCTTTTCTCGAGCATGTGCCAGGCACATCTCATCCACCCTGCAGGTTCAAACCTTCCACACTTTTGATGAGGCCTTCACCATGGCCCGAAAGCTCGAACTCCACGCCCTTGAAGAGGACAAAGTCAAATTGCGTCATACCAACACTAAAACCCATGGCCACTCCTCTTATAGACCTTTTTTTGCCAATTCTGAACCCAAAGGAGTGCCCAACACTGTGGTCGTTAGATCACCATCCTCGACAACAACTAATTACTCTCAACCTTCAACATCTCAAAGCATCACAAAACAATTCCAACAACGATACATGCAACCATTTCAAAACCATCTTTCAACTCAAAACAACGTCCAAACCATGACCAATGACCCTCACAACCATGACATTCATACAATCAACACTATCTTGCCTCTTGTCCCTGACCAACCTCCTTCACAGGTGGAAGACCCTTCTTCCCCTATTTCTCTATCACAGGATGAAGAACTTTCTTCTCCTGCCAGTTCTCCATTGACCTCTCTCATACTGGAGGACGCCTTGACCATACCTACGACATCATCCCCACCTTCATCCGAAGCCCTTGCCTTGTCCACTCCTCAATCGCAAATAGAAGGCACGATCATCCCTGCCATCTACCCTCTTGAGGAGCCGCCCTCTCCTATTTCTTCTCCACCAAGAGAAGATCTAGTCTCTTCACCTATTTCGACCAAGGAAAACCCTGTCACGGTTTCCTCCTACCCTTTACCTGAGGTTGTTACATCTCGCACACCTCCGTCCACATCTAAACCCAAACCCATATCTAACCTCGCCTCGCACAACGGTGGCCCTTGACCCAAACCAACGAAGACCACTAGACCACATCGGAGGACTCATCTCCCACCTTCGTCATTGCCCTCTATTTTGGGCCTGCATCCGTCTATTTTACTTGGAGTGTTTCCTACTCCTATACTTCACAGAGGCAATTTGCCTCCATTACTCCCTCAACCCATTATGCATGTATCAACTTCAATCCATCAACCAAAGCCTCTTAAGCCTCCTAAACCAAAGTCATTAACCCCCACTACAATAAGACATCCAGACCCGTTAGCAGTTTCTTATGCCTTGCTGTTACGGCAATTGTTGCAGTCCACTCATATCAATCTCCCGCCTCTTAGACCATATCACTCTCTCAGACCAAAACCACCATGGTTCGATGACACTCGCATTTGTGCGTATCATCGCACACCTAGGCACGACACTGAGCATTGTCATGCCCTCAAGGTCATCGTTCACCAATGTATGGGGAATGACACCCTTCTTCTCGACCACATTATCAACAAACCTTCAATACCGCCCTTCTCATCAACTCTCGGATCAAGACCCTCTTGGTTCGACAACTCTAAATTCTGTCACTATCATCACACTCCGGGACATGACACTAATCATTGTTGTGCTCTCAAAGCTGTCACTCGTCAACACCAGAAAAAGGACACCCTTCTCACCAAGGATCCTCTTGACCACCCCTTCGAAAAATCATCAACACCAACTCGTGCTTCTCAAACCTCGTCACCTAAATCTAGATCTCCACGCCAGACCATGGTCCCTTTGTCGCCTTTAACCCCCTTATTCACAATCAACACAGTCAATCTAACCACCAAGCCTCAACCGACCTTAACCAATTTGTCAAACATTCTCCCTAGCCACTGGGGGAATGCAGCCTTCATCCAAGCTTCAACCAACCTTTTAACCCTGTCTCGACCACATGTCAATCACTCTTTCAACCTGACCTCGACCAGACTAGCAACTAAACATTCAACTCGACCTCAACCAACCATTCGACCCAACCAAAGACCAACTACCGACCAATCAACCATCAACCAACCATTGACCAAATATCCATTGACCAAATATCAACCAAACATTGACCAATCTTTGACCAAACACTCAACCAGTCTCGACCAATCAGTAATTATATCAGTCAAAATCCTATCTAGCATCAGCCATCATCATGACCAATCTCGAAGAGCCAAGCGGGGCAAGTTTGCTCCTAATTGACTCGGACCACCTCTTACCGCACAAGCATGGCCCAGGGGCTTATCTGACCCTGATCCCTTTTATGCATTGAATCTATGATCATTCTACTGTTAATTGAGTACTCGTCTACTTGACACTGACCTTGAGCTCGTCCCTTGAGCAATCCCTCATCCAGCTAATCCTATTATTTTTCAACCCTACTTCCTTTAATAAATCCTCTAAAACCCTTTTATATAGTATGGATACTTTGTCCTAATAAAAGGGAGCCCTTGAACTTTTATAAGTCTTGTCCATGACTCAAATTCCTATCAACAATCAATCAAGATGTCAAAATAACCAAGGTCACAAAATCAAATTAAAAAGTAGACTGCTCCCTTGAAGGACAGCTGTACTATCATTGCTGTAACTAATAGACTGCTCCCTCGAAGGACAGCTATTCAAAAGCCCTCTTATTAAAGAAAGATCTAGACCACTCCCTTGAAGGATGGCTATGACTAAATCTGGCAATAAACAGCACTATCTTAGAAGCTTCTCGCATCGATCAGCTTCACAACTGACCATCAAGCACAATGACATCACTATACAGGCTTCCCGTATTGATCAGCCTCAAAAAAAAAAAAAAAGAGAGAGAGTCATGGACTTGGCTTATAGTTGTCTCAGAATCTCCTATAAAAAGAGGCAAAGTTATCTCTGCTCTTAAAATGGGTTATCCTATCCTCCTTTCCTATAACTTGCTCAAGGGACTTCGAGCTCACTTTAGTGTCAAAGTGATTCGATCACCACTCTAGCATAACTTATGGTCAACGACGCAACGCATAATGGGGTCTTGGTTCTAATAACCCCTATCTATATTGTCCTTTTGGTCCTTGTCAATGAAAGAGCAAATATGCCTTTCACTTCTCTTTTTACACTTTAGTCACATTCAACCAAACCCTTTTCAACCATAACCATGACTATGACCATAACCTTGACCCTGACTAGACCATCACCCACTTTGACTCTTCCTCCCTTTTGGGAGAACTACATAGGCCTGAGGCCCCTAACAATAGGGGCTATGTAGGCAGCACTCAGTTGACATGGGGTCTTCTGGGGTTAGCTCGGCCACTTTCTTCGTCACTTTCTTCAATCTCCTTCTCTCGTCACCTATCAATCACATCACAGTCAATAAATATATTCACATAATCATTAATATACTCTCATTTTCATTATATACTCATAAATCATTAGTCATAAATTTCATCCATCATAACTTATTAAACATTTGCATAATCCACAAGTTAAACATTCCATATCACATCTATCATTAGCTAATTATCATAAATCACTATATCACCATTAAACATAACATTTACATCATTCTCATCATTAGCATCATCATAATCATCATACATATCATATCAAAACATGCATCATGAAACACATCAAACATTTATAACATCTCCATAACACATCACTAAGCCAAAATCTCATCATATATATCAAAAATAAGTTTTATACAAAAAGACACAACCAGTGTCTGTCTCTCTCTCATCATACATCTCTCGTCTTTGGCTCGTAGGCCGGTATATACATCAAAAAAAATAATACAACTCTGGGGCTGCCCTCAAGGCTGTGGCTGTGGTGGTGGTGGCGGTGGTCGAGAAGAGGCTATATCTCCTCCTCCCTCTGATCTCTGCCATCTGCGTGACCCTGAAGCCATCGCTCGTGACATCGATCTCTGTCTGCTCTGCTCTGCCTTCATCTCCGAGTATCATTGTATATGAGGGATCCCCCTGATGGCCCTCTCATAGTACGCGATCTCGTCCAGCACATCATTGTATCTAACCATAGATACAGTCTGCGGTGGACCCATCTGCCCTGCCCCTGTGCCCTGTCCTGACCCCTGTGGTTGTGGCTGACCTAGCTGCACCGATGCTAATGGTCCTACCCCCTGTGAAAACGATGGCTACTACAAAGGGCCCTGCCCTCCAAAACTCTACCCTGCACATGCCTATGCCTGAGCTACAGCCAGCTGTCCCTGTAACAGAGTGACCTGTGCTGTCAATGCTGCCACCTATCCTGTCACCTCTGCAAGCTGCGTAGTCACTCCTGCCAGCTGACCTTGCAAAATTGAGACCTAGGCCTGAGCCGTGTCTCTCTCCTTGTGGGCTGTATCCTACTCCCTGGTGATGGCCTATAAATCTAGCTGCTGCCTAACCTGTATCCCTCTGTACTGACCTGTCCACCATGCTATGTAGGCCTCTACACACCCTGGGTCGACTATCCCAGGTCCTGCCAGCAACTCCTCAAAATCGAGCTCCTCTGTCTCCTCTGGAAGTGGGAGCGACGTCTCTATGTCATCCCATCTATACTGTGGGAAGGCGGGAGGCACATCCTGTAGCAGCCTGTACTGGTGCCGCACTCTCTCTGCAGGGATCCTCTCGAGCTCACCGGCTCGTCTGCCTCTGACCCATCTCTGGCTTTGAGCTCCAACCAGCTGCTCTCCCTGGTCTCTGAATGCTGGATAGACCAAATATGGTCTCCAGATTATGTCTGCCAGGATCAAACCCTCCAGCACTCCCCTGTAGTGGTCGATGTCTCTGACCACTCCATCCATCCGTGTCTACGCCATAACTTCACGCCATCATCTGAATCTAACTCTGAAGCCAGCCTAAATTGCCACTGGGAGGCCGAGAGGTCGTGTGACTACTATGTGCTCATACGCCCAGCAATGTAACAGGTGGCCCACACATAGACTGTACCACCGCCACTGGCTGATACCCCACAGCTCTCTGTACACCTGGGCCAAAAAGAATAGTGCCCAGGCAAACACTGTCCTCTACTCTATCATCTCTAGCAAAACTCTGGTCATAGCAATCGAAAACCTACCGCCCTCTGCATCCGGCAATGCATATACTGTGATGCCAATCATCATTAGAATCGCTAGCTAATGGGCCTCCTCATCCACCGCGTACAATGGCTCATAGGCAAAACTCGCTGAGTGGTAGCTCATCTCTGCAGCATGCTCTCCAAATAGCGTAACCATGTGAATATCATGCACCTCTCTCGAGCACGCATATAAGTCTGCTCCGTGCACCGGTAACCACAAAATCTGGTAGACGTCCTCAACCGTGACTATCATCTCGCCCATAGGTAGGTGGAAGGTGTTGGTGGCATGGTCCCACCACTCGATCAAAGCCACCATGAGACTCACATCCCTTGCCACTCTATAGTAACGTCTCAGCCCACCTAATCTAACTGCGCTCATTTGTGCCCACTCCTCGATGGACACGCCTCCACACATCCACGTCAGCAAAGTCGGGAGGCGATCCTGCAGCATCAGAATCTGTCTAGCCTGCACCCACCCAAAGCAATCTCATGTTAACATTGTTCCTACTTTTCCTATTTTACCAACCTATTTGATCATCTATGCCTACCTCGATACCTGGGAAGTCTTTGACGTAATTTCAACCCCTCGACTTAAACTTTTTACATTCCTCTTTTAACCAGGCAGCCACTGACATCGGTTAGCGTGCCGATGACGACACTCTCCTAACCGACGTCGATCACTTAGCGACTGACATCGGTAGGCTAGTGACCGATGCCAGTCACTGGTAGGCCGACACCGGCGGTGTCGCCGACGTCGGCGACTGGTTCGGCCCTAGGGCCGAACGGGGCGAGCCCTAATTTTTAGGGCTTCCCCATTTTGTCTCCTAAACTACCCAAAAAACCCTCTAAATTACTTCTAAACTCTCATAGACAACCTACCCACCTTCCTAGCTACCCTCCCCTCCTCAATTTCTGCCTAAAATAACAAAAATTTCAAAAACTAAATTCAAAGTCAAAATGAATCAAATGTGGTTCAAAGACCCTCCTACCTCATCCCGTCGACGCCGGCGTGGTGGCACGATGGGTGCCGCTAGTGGTGAACCTCCCGCGGGCCCTCTACACCCCTCTGCCATCTCTTCTATCCTAATGTCTTTGCACGCTCTTACTGACTCAAACGCGTCCTTGCAGCATCCAATCAGCGCCTTCTCTCAACCAATGCTCTTCTGCCACCTCACACTACTCCCTGGCTCAGCTCAAGGTCACTATCACTCAACAAACTCCAGAGCTCCTTTTTCTCTTTCAATCAAATAGCAAATGACTTTTGGTGGGCCGCCAATCCGGTTTTGTCGGCTTTGGCATGCCGCCGACGTCGGCATCTGCGTGCCCCATTCTGCCGACGTCGGCCGATTCTCGCCAACGTCGGTCTCTTTTGCGCACCGACGTCGGTTTTATAGACGACGTCGGTGGCCTTCAAACCTTTTATCCCTCTTACAAATGACCTAATACATGTCCTTAATCAAGTCAAGTCCTTCAGACCATGTCATTTTGACCCCTTAGGCCACTTTTAGATTACTTTTTGCATCTATCCATCGACCACCAGACATTGGAGATCATGCCCATCTCCTAAATCGCGACCACTTCCAAAGCGTTTGCCTTGGTTGTTTTTACATGTATGCTATTCCACGACTGGTTAGCAAATTTGTCTGCAGACTATATTTTTGGACCCTCACAAGTATAGGATCACACGCCAGTTGATCCGCACTACTTGTGACTTTTTCATGTTTTCAGGAGCACTTCCTAAGCCCGAGATACCTGGAACACGATGACCATTTGGAGCTACAACTACGGTTGAATAACCCAATTAGTAGATGACTACATGCTGGGGCCCGATTATTTCAATTTTGGTACTCCTCGACCCTTGACCTGCGACAATTGACCTGACCATCTCGTGCAGTGGCATGCGCGCAATCATGAATTTTGCAGCATTTTCACTCACTCTTCATCCTTCTCATCCACCTTTTGTCAAATCAGCACTCGATTCCAGGTTCCCTTCCCTCGACTCCCGCTTTGAGGGGGAATACCTCATCCATACTTCAAGGCAATCCACATCATCCCTTACCTGGGGGCAACTAACTCCTGTTTTTGTCTTGCAGTTTGTCCAGAATAACCAACAAGACAAAAAGGGGCAAATGTAGACACCGAAAAAGTGTCTAACCCTTGGTCCTTTCTCCCTCCTAGTCCTTCTTGGTCCCTAACCCACCTAAGTCTTATTAATTGGAAATAATCAACTATTTTTAATTAAATAAGTCCATTTAACCCCTCCCTCCTTTGACACCTCACCTAGGACACCTCGCCTTAGACTAATTCTCCTCGTATGACTCACTCAAGATCTCTCCCTAATTCTTCTAACCTCCTAACAAACTCTCGTGTGTCTTTAGCTTCCCTTCGACCATTTATCCAACCAACTATGCACTTGGCGGATGCAAAACGGGCTTGCTAGCCCTTTTTCACATTCTGACCCTGCCGACGTCGGTTATACTTAACCGACTTATATTTCTCCTTCTGAGAAAATCATGAACTTCTTCTCCCCCCAGGATCAGTGAATCATAATCATGTTTCTCAATCACGACTGTGAATAAAACTGCTGATCAAGGTTCTCAATCACGGAGCTACTCAGGGATCTGGGACCAACTTCTCTACATCTCTCTCTCTCTCGCATCACCCGAGTTTGCAACAGGTCTTCACATCTGGCATCATCGACAACAGGGACACCAGATCAGCACCACTCCTCACCACAGGGACAAGTATGTATTTTATTTGTTTCATTGTGTTTTCTAGTCTGCTTTTAAACTAGATTTAGCACACCCTCAAACCTGACTGTCACCCAGACCCAGATTCCTATCTCCCTGATTGGCCTCCTTTACCCTTCTGCTCATTTGACTCCTTTGCATCCCAGCATAGACCCTCTAACTGCCTAAGACCATCCTAAGACCAGATTCAGACTCATCCACAGACCTCTCAAACAACCCTGGACCAAGTCTGGACTATCCACAGACCAGAACCTGCCCAGACCCGTCCAGAGGCCATTTCCCCGACCGACGCCGGTCATTATTCCACCGACGTCGGTAGACTAACCGACGCCGGTAGACCTAGAACCACCGATGTCGGCAACTGTGACTAAGCTGACAGCATCTTCCAGGTAAGCTTTTGTTTCCTTTTCTCTTTCAGTTTGTTATCATTTCAGTCATTTTAGCATTTTGTCTTTTATCAGTCATTATCTTTTTATCAAATAGTGGGTTGACCTCCCTTAAGGAAGTTCTTATACTTCTGGGAACAAGCTTTTGCTTGGCAACCCACCATCTATCTATCTAACGCCTTTTTGTCCAAGTCTTCTTTTTTTTGCAGGTGTCATTCCTTCACAGCCAAAGAGGAGTATTCACAGCGTCTGGATTACGGTGCGCAGACTTTATCCAGGTACTTCACAAGCCTTAACCATTCTTTCTTTAGTTTCTTAATCATTTGAAATCTGAAAACAAAATTTGAATAGAAATAGAAACTTCCCCTAAAATAATTTGTCTCCTTTAATTTTCTTAACCAGTGTTGTGTTAAGCTCCCAAAATAATCATAAGTGCGTACTCCATCATATATAAGAAGTGACCTATTAATAATATCATTAAGTCCCATTCCTTGTCTCTCCCATATCTATTTTGATCCTCCTCATATGGATCACCATGGTATCTACCAATAGTATTAATATGAACTCATTTTTTACATACCTCCAATTGATGAGGTTCCTTAGTATTTGCCTCTATTATCCATATCCCTCTCTCTCACTTTTCATATTCTCTCTTTTTCATTTGATAAGAGAAATAATTGGTAGAGACTTATTTCATAATGAATTATCCTCTATTGTCTATTTTTAGATAGATAAAAACATAGAATATTTAAATTATATTACTTCATGCCTCCCACTTAGGTAGAATAGGTGTTGTCTTGAAAATTGCATCGAGATATTTACCACTATAGTATTCTAATATAGTATAGAAGGTATTGTGATTAGTCTAAAAAATTTCCTAAAGATGAATTATATGAACATTGTATTCCTTAATTGCATAATGAATATAATTTTTTTTCTTTTATTCACTCCATTGTGTATTCAATCCATGAAGATTAAACGAGTCATATATATACTCTATGAAGTCATATGCCTTGTATAATTCAATAAAGAATCCTTTCCTTGTAAGATTAAATAGTACATAACATTGAATCAAAATTGGAAAATGTTTAAAATGAGAAGCATCTTTATCTCTTTTTCTACTGTTAACATGGTTGTATGATTTAACCTATGACTAAAAACAAAAAAAGATAAAGTTATGCTCTTTTTTATTTTTTGACTTTTTACCCATATGACATGGTCATACAAACTCTTTTAGAAAATTAAAACAATCAAAATTAAAATTTTCAAATTCATTTTTCAATTTTAAAACTTTACTCCCCTATAATGGGGCATTACATAGTCTCTTTGTGGGTAGAAAAATAAAAAAAGACAAATGATTAACTATTTGATTTTTTGAATTTCCTACCTTCCAAACTCATTGGGTTGTATGGCCTCATTAGTGGCCTAGTAAAGAAAACAAATAAAAATTCTTTCTAATTTTTCATATATTCTTTCTCCTATTTGGCCCATTTGGCTTCCTTGTTATAGGCAAAACAAAAAATTTATTGTTATATTGTTATGATTTTCACTTATCCTTGGAATCATCATACAACCATATGGATTCTTATGTAGGTGAAAACAAAATTTAATTATGGATCTGGTTTTTTTTTTTTAAATCACTCTTCTCCCTAACTATATGATGTTGTATAGCTCTAAGTAGGTGAAAAATAAAACAAATGAATTAAAATCTATTTTATTTGATTTCACCTTCCTCCTTGGCTATATGATTTTACATTGTGGTGATGAGAAAAAAAACCAATTTTAAAACTCTTCCTCTCATCCTTTGGCTATACGTCTTACTTTATTGGCATCTAAAAAAAATTTAAATTGCTATTTTTTTTTTAAATTTCTCTTTGCTTATATTTGTTTTTAACGGTGATGTATAATTTAATTATTTTAAAAAGCATGGAGAATGATATTTGGTATGGTTCATGGTGAGGGGAGAATAAATCTTTCATTCATGACAGCTAGAAGGGAAGATTTCCCTTGCATAATTTTGGGAAGTTCCAAAACAAATTTGCACAACTCAAGGAAACATCTGAGGAAATTGCACAGTAGTAAAATTTAAAAAAACAAATTGAAAATTAAAATAATTAAAAATTATTTAAATTGATCTTTTATTTTTTTAAATTTACAATTACACCACATGCAAAATTGAAAATATAAATTGCATGACTTGAAAAAGTGTCAAGGCAATTTAGCACAATTTATGAAAAATTAAAAAGTACATGCATATCTTGAAAAAGTTTAATGAATTTTCGCATTGGGGTAACTTGAAAGAAAATTTTTCATGGTTGACTAAAATAAAATATTTTTCTCATAATTATAAAACTTTCAATTAAATTAATTAATTTTCAATTTTTCAAAATTTGAAAATTTTAGGCCCAAACCAATTAGTCAAATAATAATTCAATTTTTGCCAATTTTTTAAATAGATAAAAATGATGACAACACCTAAAAAACCTAGACATTGATCAAACCCATGGAGTAGACGTCTAAACCAAGACTACCATTGATGATTATATCACCAAATTTATTGTACAAGGTTATTTATCTTTTGAATTTGCACAACAACAGTTTGTCAGGGGAATCTATGGGAGGTTCCTTTAGTAACTACCTAGTTTGATTAAGATGTTGGTTATGTAAAAGGCCATAGTGTACACTCCTACCAACATAGATTAGTCACTTTGGAAATTATGGGGATGTGTGTGATGTAGGAGTGAATGATGTAAAGCTGAGTAGAGAAACTTGAACCCAAAATATGGAGGACAAAAATAGCTAGGGTAAAAAGAAGATTTTGGGATTGAAAAGAGGACTATGATAATAGATAATATGGAAAAAAATTGAATAATATAGACTTAACTATGACTAGTAGTAGGAATAAGGTATAATATGTTGAAGAAAGGGGATCCTAGAGAGAGGTTTCATAAGGTGTGGGAAGTAGAGTAGATGTAGATCAGGAAAGATAAGGGCCTAAGGAGGAAGAAGATAGAGTTTCAAGTATTAAGGAGATGGAACAAAGTGAGAAAGAAGAAGAAAGTATAATAAAGGTAGAGTAATTAAAAGATATAAATAGTTTTTAGCTAAGAGGAAACATGTTTAAAGTAGTGAAAAAATATTTAGAAGAAGAGATTATACAAAAGAATAAAATTATGACATGTTCAAGATCATAATTAGAAGAAGCTGAGGATAGAGACCATTTATTTACTGAGTATGCATCCCCTAGCATAATTTTTCATTAGTAAAAACACCAAGAGAAAAGGAAGGGATAGGTATAAGTTGGTTTAAGTAATTTATAGATAAGTTTGGAAAAATTAGTGCAAAGATAAAGAAGTTCATAGATGAGAAGAGACTAGAAGAGGTTGGATTTGATTTTGAGGCCAATTTTAAGATGGTAGTAAAATATAACATGTAAAATCCTATAGTCATAGTGAATAGTGTGAAAAAACCTATATTCATAGTTGTTGTGTGCACTAGCCAATATTATCCATTACAAGTACACTAAATATGTAATTCAATCTAGGCATGTTTATCATGTTGACACAATATGATGGGTCTATGAACCCTAAATAGTATTTGTTAACCTATGATATGAAATGGTAGGTTATGATAATAACTTTTGATGATGTAAATAAGTGTTAGCTCATAGGATATTTAGCAGGTCATGCTTTGGAATTCATTTTCAAGAGGGATGTTAATGTTCCAGATATGCAATAAGTTAAAAAATAATTAATGGTAGAATTTAAAATGAAAAATTATGCAAGCTAGACTATTCAATACTTGAAGGAGATCTGGTATTAGAGTGAAGAATTTATATGGGAATATAATCGTATATTCTTATATGTGATTAATAAAATTGATTTTATCATTGAGGATAAGGATAAAGCTACCTGATTCATAAAATGATTGTGATTAAGAATTAGATTTATGATTATACAGTCCCAATTCTTGACAAAGGTTAATGATTGACTAGCTTACTTGTGAGTGGAAAAAATCAAAGCTTATGGATATGCTCCAATAATTAGATCCAAATTAAAGGAAAAAATATATGCTTTCATGAAGAGGATAGATGAGATGCACAAAAGTGACAAACCTAAATTGGGTTTATGGTGCATAGAATGTGGTCAAGAAAGACATCATAAGAATGATTATCTTAAAATCAAGATAGATTTTTATGAAATATATACATTACTAGGCCATGAAACTACAAAATATCATCTACTATAATAGTACATTCAAGAATCTTAGAGTTTATACTATAGTTTTTTGTAAATTGACCAACCATGATGAAAAGAGTTGTTGATCCTTGTATGAATTAAAGGAAGATATCACCAAGAATGTCTTTGTAGTTATAACAAATTAGTTTTTGATAAGGTAAGGTGGCACACCAGGGGCCAAACCCTTCACAGAGCAAAAAGACAAGAAGGCAATCAAACAAAATATGCCTTCAGAGAGACGATGACACTCACTGAGAAACAACAGACATAGAAACAAAACACAAGAAATAAAAAGACCAGAGTCAGAGAGGAATCTCCTTATATAACCATTTATTTGAGAAGATCATTAAGTTTCTCAGTATTCTCCATGTTGTCAGCATGCCTAGTATTAGCCACCTCTTTCAGCATAGACATGTTTAGGAGAATTTTATTCCAGAGTCCCTTGGTGAAATTCTACTCCAGCCTCTGAATACGATCCCTCAGGGACCCAATTTTATATTTCTAGTTAGTCTCATTCTCTACTTCCTCGCCAGCTTCCTCAACATACATTTTCCCCTTATTGTCAAAAATTTCCATAGTGTCAGCACCATGCTCCTTAGTAACCTCAAAATCCCTAGTCTCCTACTTCCCTCCAGTGTCTTAAAAAATTTCCTAGATTTCTAGCTCCTTAGACTCTTCCTCCTGGGTTGCTTCCTCTGAATCACTTTCCAAGTAATCAATTAGTCTAGCCTTTGGGGTAGGTTTACCAATAATCCACCATGACCTTCAAAATCTAGAGGAGAAGCCTTCCTTATTAATTTTTGAAGACTTATAAGATTTACCACCTTGGCCCCCCATGGCCCTACCCAGATTTTTGTGGGTCCCCTCCATGGTCTCTCTAATATTCTCTTCCTCCTCATCAAACTTTCTCTTCTTACCCTTCTTTCTCACAAAGGAGCTGGGGGTGTCAACAAGGGTCTCTTTTGGGGTGGAAAAAGAAACATCTTTTACTTTGGTAGGAGCAGGGGAAAAATAGGACTCATCAATAGCATCGCCAGACACTGGATTGGAAGGAATGTCTCCACTATCAATTATGATAGTCTTGGATGGCTCAAGGGCTTGGTGAAATTTGTATAAGAAAAAAATTATCCCCTGGTGTAGGGGAATAGGGTTCATATCCAACTTCTTAGCCATTTTAACTCTCACCCTAAGGATAGAGTGTTCTTAAGAGGAGAGCAGGTAAAAATGGAAACTAATAATAACATTACACTTGAAGTGATTTAATAGAGGGAGGTGGTAATTATAAAACCTAGTAAATTAACCTTTGAGCATGAAGTACTTCATGAGAATGAAGCACACTCTATCCCATGGCTTTGGAAGTTTAGCACGCTTGAATCCTCTTTGATACGGGATGAGTTCTTCTCCCTCTCCTAGAAATAGTTTGTGGCTTGCAAGATCCATAATTTTTGTTTTCCTTTAAAGTTTTATTCCCTGCATGGCCATAGCAATCACCTTTTCAAAGATTTCAAAACTGATTCTGCCCATCATGACCTACCTATTTAACTAGGATCTCTCAAATTGCTCAAACAATTTTTCATTGAACCCATTAAGCCTTTCTAGATATGGGTTGATTCCCCCTTCTTTAAAATAATGCCAAACCAATGGATTATCTTTGAATTTATTTTTGCCTTTAATTTGGATCTAATTATTCTAATACAGTCTCCTCCCATTTTGTATTTGCAGACCCAAATTGTGGAGTTCCTAAATTCAGCCTTCAGCTTTGAAATGGTTGTTAAACCTTGTTTCCATTTATGCATAATGAAGATGTGATGGCTCATTATTTGAAATACCCTACAGAGATGACGTTGTCTACTCCCATGCTTGGAAATTATTTCCCATTGATTTTCATAATGAGACCCACGTGCCTCAACCTCATGATATAATGAATCATGAATGATTGTCAAACAAATAACAAAGTTATCAAGTTCTAAAATCCATGATGGCCCTCTCTAAATGGACTACCTCTGAGAGCTATCCTTGTCATAAATGTGCCTCATCCTTGAAAAGTCATCTCCTTTTGAATAATATCCTTAATGTTTAAGGGAATATGAAGACCTTGTCACCACACCCTCCAACCTAAAAATTGTTGACCAAGATTGGCACAAGCATCAACAACCCTGTTTCCCTCTCTGTAAATATGGGAAATCTCTACTCTAGAGAACTTCTACAAAAGAAATTGAATATATATAATGATGTCTTTTAGCTTAATTCCCACATTTGATGCTTTATTAACTACATCTATGACCATTTTAGAGTCTCCTTGTATACTCAAGTTCTTTATTCCTAGGGATATAGCCAACTTTAACCCCCATAGTAGAGCCATTTCTTCAGCATAGTTGTTGCTCTAGCATCCTATTCCACCAGCATAGACAGTAGTCATCCATCCTTTATCATTCCTTATAATTCCTCCTCCACTAGCTTTACCATCCAACTTGGATGCCCCATCAAAGTTGAGTTTCATCCAATTAGGCTTTTGGGGGATCCATTTAGTATTTAGTCTCTGTAGAATTTTGGAGTTATTATACCTAGGGATCTAGTTTAAAACCTTCCATTTGGCTGCAATTTGGTTTTCAATTTGAGATAGGGGTTTCTCCACAACATGAATATGAGTTGCTATGACACTTTCCATAATGGTCTTAACAAAGGAGTGAAACCCTTGAGATGCATTTCTAGCAATGTCCCTGAAATTTTTTTGGTTGCACTCTTTCCATAAAATCCATCTCAAACATGGTAGAGTTTGCTTCCATAACTCCAAAATCCAAGGATGTGTGAAGGTTAGATTCCAGCTGAGGATTACTTCTATAAGGTCAAAATTATAGACCCATTCAATACCAAATTTATTAAGTATTGTGTCCCATAATTCTTGAGCAAAATCATAGTGGATGAAGAGGTGTGAAACTGATTCCTCTTTTGAACCACACAAAAAACATCTGTTAACTAGGGTAAACCCTCTCTTTTGAAGGTTATCCTATGTTAGGATTTTGTTATGAGTAGAAGCCCACCAGAACATGTTAATTTTTGTAATAAGTTTATAATTCCAAACCTTTTTCCATACATATTTATTCTGAGCTTCAAGAATGACCAGATGGTAAGCAGATTTGATAGAGAATAATCCATTCTTATCTGGCCACTAGTACTATTCATCTTCATAGGGGAAGAGAGGGATTATGATCTCCTAAATGCACTTCTAAATCTCCTACACTCTAGGGAAAATCTCAAGCCGGTGATCACAATAGTCTAATAGATTTTTCTAGCTCCGCATCCCATTTTTATTTTTTATATAATCACTAACTCTATCTCCAAAAAATTGAGTAGCCAAGTTAGCAATCTCTCCATAGTTTCCTTGTGTGATGAGAGCCTTGTACTTTAACTAGATATCATCCCATAATTTAATATGCCAACCATTTCCAAGTTTCCATCTAATTCCCTATTTAAGAAGGCTTCTACTTTTTAGCATTTTATTCCATATCACAGATCCCTAGGGTAATCCCATCTATTGAAGAAAGTTGGAATCATCAATGCTATGCATGTATTTGGCATACATTATTTCCCCCCAATCATTATTTTTATGGATTAGGTTCCAACTAATTTTTGAGAGAAGGGATTTGTTCATGTTCTTGATAGACCTAATATTGAGTCCACCATGAGATTTTGGAAGACACACTTTTTCCCATCTGACTAAAGATATTCTCTATTTGTCTTCCACCCCCATCCATAAAATTTTTCTTTGGATCTATTCCAGTTTATCAACAAAATACATAAGAATTTTAGAAAGAGATAGGAAGTATGTAGGAATACCTTGCAGTGATGCCCGAAGAAGTTGCAATTTACCAGCACTACTGAGGAGTTTCCCTTTCCAACCAAGAAGTTTCCTCTATGTTCTTTCCACAATTCCATTCCAAAAACTAAGAGATACCTCTTTGACCGTGAGTAGGAGACCCAGGTAGGTAGCTAGTAGAGTAGCTTCAGCACATTCTAATATATCAATGATTATATGTCTAAGGTCATTAGGAGTGTTAAATAAATACACATTACCTTTTTGGAAATTTATCCTTTGTCTAGACTCTATGGCATAATTATTTAAGATATTCTTCCATCATATAGCTTCAATCACTGATGAGATGCCAAAGAAGATGGTATCATCCACAAACTACTACACCCCCATAAGATGAAGGGAGGAGGCAGGTTTGATGCCCACTAGCTTTTTTGAGGCTATATCTGCATGTATGTATCTTCCCAGTGCCTCTGCCATAATGATGAATAAGTACAGGGAGAGAGGGTCTCCCTGATGAATTCCTCTCAAAGATGAGAAAAAACCTCTAGGTACACCATTTACCAACACCACAAATTTTGCAGAAGAGACAACATTCCATATCAAGTGGGACATTTTATCATTAAACCCAAATTTTTTGATAACTTGGAATAGAAAAGTCCATGAGACTCTTTCATATGCTTTAGAAATATCTAGCTTGAGATCCATACTAGGGATTCTACTCTTATCCATGGAGTGAATAGTCTCATGTGTGGTGATCATAGCATCAAGAATCTGCCTGCCTGGGATGAAACCTTTTTGTGTAGGAGAAATAATTTTGTCTAGTAAAGGTTGAATCCTCATAACCAACACTTTAGTACATAACTTATAAATAGTGTTGCATAGACTAATGGGCCTAAAATCAGTAAGGTGTGTAGGTTGTGATTTTATAGGAACAAGTACTATGAAGTTATTATTAGCTTGTTTAAAAAGTTTACCTGATCTTAAAAAATCATGAACAACAGCCATAAGATTTGCTCCTAATATCTCCCAATATTCCTAAAAGAATATAGGAGGAAAGCCATCAGGACCCAGGGCTTTGAATGCACCCATGGAGAATAAAATAACATGGACTTCTTCCTCAGATACAGGCTTTAACATCTCCAAATTATCTTCTCCTATTATCAAACAAGGGATTTTATATATGAATTGGTTCATAGGTCTATCATTTCCATCATCATTATTTTCTTCAGTGAGCAGATTCTAAAAGAAAGCCTTGGCTTGTTCCCCTATATCAGTATCCTTGGTTATAATGTCACCATTATCCAAAACTAACTTAGTTATTGAGTTGGCCTTCTTATGTTTCATGGTTGAGAGATGAAAGAAGGCAGTGTTCCTATCACCCTCTTTAAGCCACTAAACACGAGATTTCTATTTCTAGAAAACCTCTTCTCTTTCCATAAGATTCTTCCATTCAGAAGATAGGACATTCTCTTCTTCTTAAGTGTCTTCAGAATCATCCCCTTGAGCCATCAGTTGCTGAATATCTTTGAGTTTTCCCACTATATTTTTCTTCTGCTGAAAGACTTGCCCAAAGCTATATCTATTCCATCCATAAACTTCTTGTTTAATATGCTAAAGTTTTTGACTATTCTAAACATAGGAGTGCCCTGAATAGGAATTTTCCACCATTGGGCCACCATTTGTCTAAAGTCTTTGTGTTTGATCCACATAGCTTCAAAATGAAATGGGGAAGGTCCAGATTGTCCCTGTTCTCTCCAATTGAGGAAGATTGGGAAATGGTTGGACATGGTTCTAGGAAAATCCTACACATGCATATTATGATAATCATTCTAATTACTTGAGACAAGAAATTTGTCTAACTTAACCTGAATCATTTGATCTCCTCTTTTTCTATTGGACCACCCTATTTTTTATAAGGGTATAGAGGAGTGTTAAAATCTCCAGCTAACATCCATCTAGTGTTCTGGGGATTATTCCTAAAACTGCTCAAGTCTATCCATAAATTCTACCTCAAAGCTCTGTTATTCAGTCCATAGACATTAATCAATGACCAATTCAAATATTTCAAAGATAAATTGATAATCAAGAAGTGCTTGTTATAATCCATAAGAGATCCCTAGATTTTAGCACTATTCCACATAGTTACAATCCCCTTGAAGCCCCTTCAGCTGGACTAATGCATAAAATTGCCTTAGGCCATATGTAGTCAACAATTTTTCTAAAACTCTCCTCATTCATCTTGACTTCTTGGAGTAATAAAATATCTAATTTATTATCTAAAATGCAATTTTTAACCTCAAACTATTTTGAGGGACTATTAAAGTCCCTCAAGTTCTAAGATAATATTTTCATTTAGAGGGTTTGAGGGGTTGGGTCTCCAGTGTTTTTTGTTTACCACTGGCAATCTCCCTATAAATTTCTCTTTGTCTTATTTATCTTAGGGTTGGTCTCCCTTGTTTGGGATCAATGCCAACATCTATATATTTTTTACCTTTTCAATTCTTTTTCTTTGGGGTAACCCATTCCTCCTATTCATTACTACCATTATGTCCTATTTTACCTATTACTAAATAATTTCTTGCTTAGTCTCTGACTTCCAAAGCATGGAAAATGTCTATGTTTAACTATAACTCTACTTCTCCTTTAGTAGGATGTATTTCTGGAGTTACTTTTTCCTATCCATCTCTTGAAACTTTGTATTCTGCATTGTCTTCCTCTATCAGATGGGTATCTATTTTGCCTTCCTCAAACATATTAATCTATTTATCTAAAGGGTTGGCTATGTCTAATATAGCCTTCTGACTATCATCTGATACTATATTTTCCTTTAGGACAGCTTTTCCCCCACTACCAGTGATATGCTCCTTACCTGTCTCCTCCTCTACCTTTTCTATATTGTTGGGGTTTTCCATATTACTCCCCATTCCCTACTTGCTATTCTTTTTGTGGTTGAGAGACTGATCCTCCCCTTCAACTTGGGAATCATCTTTCCTTCCCATTTGCTTCACTTTCCATTGTGCCATTAAATGTCCCTTTCTCTTACATATTTGACAGAAAGTGGTAGCATTTTCATATGTGATCGGCTGATTCCAAGTCCCATATTTAGAGTTTAGCTCTATGGACATAGGGAGAGTCCTATTAATTTCAACATTGACACATAATCTAGCATACACACATCTAGACCTTGTTTTGGTTGTGTGATCTATAATGACATATTGGCCAATAGAATTGCTAATAGTTGTGAAAAAAATTTCATCCTAGAATTCCAATGGGAACCCTGGAAGTCTTACCCAAGTAGGAGTAGACTTATTAAGGTCAAAGTTAGGATTAAATCCTAGTTTCCATGAGTATAATTCAAGATAATGTGGGCCATATAGCCATGGTTCTCTAGCAAGAGTAGCTATCATGTCATCCCTATTTGTAAATCTAAAAAGGAATAGGCCTCTTGCCATGGCAGTGATTGATACACTACCCTTAACTTTCCACCGAGACAAAACTCATTTCCTAACCATTTCAATATTAGGTCAGAATGATAAAAACTTACCTACCAATGCAAGGTCCATGGATACCATGATTTCCTCCACCAGATCATCTGGGATATTCAAGACCATGCCCTCAGAGGTAACAGGGAGGCTCGACATGCTTTTCGAGGGACACATCTTTTCACTTGTTAGTGTTTTCTTCCATTTATTAGATATAATATCCTCTATCAAATTTTTGATTGGGTCCCCAGAGGCACTACCACCGGTAGTAGCCTCCATTGGATCCGTGATCACTCTGATCACACTCAGGGGGCCCTACTAGGCGGGAAAAACCTAGTTTCAAATTTTTTTGCATAGATAAATGTTCAAGTCCTCATTATAAAAAATTAGTTACCCACTATAAAGTAATGGATTTTAGGCCCAAAGGTATAAATTATGAGTGTGATTGATTTATTATTTTTGGAAAATTAGATGTTTAATTTTTGAATAATAAGTGGGTCTGAGTAGATAAAATCAATAAATAATATGCAATAATTAAGCCACTAATTTTTGTGTAAACAAATAGTATTTTTACCTTTTCTAAAATAGTAATGAGTGAGAGAACATATGACTTATCTTATTCTAGGCTATTACAAATGAGACAGAGTTTGATAATAAAAGAACAAGGCTGTGACACTATCACAAACTCAGATCTAGAGTTCATTTATTGATTGGATAGGACCACCAAAAATAGGATACCCTACTATTTGATGTTGTAATCCTAATCTTTCTACTATTTTCCAAACTACTCATAAAGATATGATTTTTTTGGGTTTTGTTCATAACATCTATGTGAGCCTATGTACCAATTTTAAGATCCTTGTTATCAATGAAACTCCTTATAGAACTGACTATTTGTGTGCTTGTGTATTTTATGCAATTAAATGGAACTTTGGAAAATAGGGAAAAGGGGTTAGTGTGTAAAGGATACATTGGATGAACTTCACACCCCATGTGTGGGCATGCTACCTACATATCAATACTTTGAGGAGGGATCGAGATATATGTATTTCTCCTATTGAAGTGCTTGGTGTAATAGTGTGATGAAAATGCAAGTAAATGCAAAACTAGGTGTACATAGAATGACTATGGGCTAGTGCAAAGGCTTTAATAAGCTTGAAAGACTATTGGATGGCTATATGTAGAGAATAGGGAATAGTGCTTGAGTAGTCTTGCTTGTATTCTTGCTTCTCTCTTGTAAATGAGTGCCAACCCTTCTAAATGGAATTGGAATGACCTTTTATAGGGGATTTAATGATCATGGGTTAAATTAATTTTCTTTAGGCTAACATGAATTATGATAAGGATCCAAGAGAATATGACTGTTTGAACCAAATTTGCACTTAGAAAATAGTGTTAAAAATAGGACACCCTAAGTTTTAGTGCTATAATCCAAGTTTGGGTACTATTGTCTTAATGGAAAGAGACATGGGCGGATGGATTTGTCATGAAAATATTAGCCTAGGTCAGCAAGGGTTTAGTCTAGAAGGTTATAGATGAATAGGAAACTATAAAAACATGCCTAAGAGGGTCAAGAGAGGAAGCAAAATGGACCTATGGATTAGGTGTCATAATCCATACTCAAGTTACCAAATTTCAAATTTTATATGACTACATGTGGCCACCCTTTATTATAGTGATGCAACAAAGCAAAACACTAGGATAAAGGAAAAATAGAAAGCATACCTAAACTTACTTGTAAAGGTGAAGCTATGTGATGTTGGATGTGAATAGAGAGAGCATAACATGAGGTGTGAATCTACAATAAAAAACATAGAGTAGATCAATCCTTACTAGATATGTTATATCTAAAATAAGAACATACAAAATTTGGGTAAGAGAGAGAGGAAAAGAAAGGAATGAATACACATCATCAGGTACATAAAGTAATATAAAACCTATTGTGATGTTGGATTGTGTTGGGTGTGTGTTGTACCAAAAGTAATAGCATGAATGGAGTTGAGTGCTCAATTCCCTAGAAGTGGCTCAAGAATATAAAGGTAAGCCCTTTGGATCCATCATCAGCTACTGGGTCAATATAGTGAATCATTCATGTGTTAATTGATGTTTAGACTGTGTGTTTAATCCCTCAAAATAGGTATCTCAAAAATATAAAGGCTAGCTAGTCTTTTGGCTCCATTATTGCCCCATGAACTAAAGCTATGAATTAATACCAGTATGAAATAGATGTCATATGAGATGGATCTTGAATCCCATGAATGTAATATAATCTAACAATGTTGGTGTGGATAGCTGAATGTATGCTAGAAACTATGCCACTCTTGGCCATTTGAAAAAATGAAAATTAGGCTTGTATGAAAGCCACTTTGAAACTAGTGCAATAGGATTATGTAGAAGCCAACTTGGGAACTCAGGTGATCGAGAAGTTAAGCTTTTATAAATTCCAAAATTGAAAATGATTCCAACCACCTACATATGAGTAAGGCATGCAACTACTGAGAAATGCTTGGGAAATAAATTGAACTTAAAAAAAGGGGAGGATCAATGTGCCATGCATAGTGCTCCTAATCATTGGCGTCTAGAACATGGATTCTGGTATAGAAGTTATATCAACTACCTAACCTAAAATTGGAAGTAAGAGCCATCATGACACATATGATTCCCACTATATCTAGATTCTCTAAGAAAAAATTATACTAAAACATGTTAAATCTAGGCTATGCTAACAAACCTATGAGTGAACTCACCTTTCTAATGTCTAAAAAGGAGCCTCAAAACTAGGACACCCTACTATCTAGTGTTGTATTCCAACTTTGGCACTATTGTCCAAGGCCAAATCTGATGATTGTTTTGGATTCTCTACTATCTACCTAGTCTGATGTCTGGATTCTATTTTGAGTGTTTTAAAAACTATTATTTTGACCACTAAGAGCTTTGATCTCTATGAAAAAACCATTATTTATTACCCCATATTTTGAGGGTAAGAATGAAGACCCTGTAATGACTACCCTCAAAAGAGATTACCCTGCAAGTGTTTTATATTGCATAGATACATGATATAGCAATGATAATTGACAAGATATCTTGAGATATAGTAATGTTTATATTGAGAGATTGTTAGATTAATAAAGGTATGCCTAGATAGATATAATAATGTAAAATCATGTGCAATGTACTAAACTAGAGTTGAAAGTGTTAGTTATTAATTTTCAAGGAGGGATGGAACATGATGTCCATCATGACATCCAATAAATTAAAATAAATGCATGATATGGATCATGGAATTGAAAATAAGGATAAACAATCAAAAAAGAAGCCTAAAAAGCAATAATAAATAAGCATATAAGGGTGGTCAAGGGGCCAAGCAAACAAGGGACATAGGTACATGTCACTTATACTAGAAATTAAACATACAAGGCATGTTCAAATGTCACATACACATACTATAGTACAAGAAATATTGGCACAAAGGACACACTCCAAAGGTGCACACACATGAATAGAAGAAAAAGACATTAGAAAATGTCCTAAGGCACACATAGGAGATAAGCAAGAACTATAAATGCAATCCAACAAGCTACGCTAAGAAAAAGAGAAATCATGTAATAAATACAAAGATATAATCACATATAACTAATGAAAGAAAAAATAAAAGTATGTAAGACATGTTAGTAAAGACTAGGTATATGCCAAGAGATACACAAGTGATAGATACTAGTGAAATGTTGATATAGTAATCTGTGTAAGCTAGTAATTAATATACATCAACATGATAACTTGGAGTGTGTAGTGTAGGAATGACATAACCTAGATGGTGTAGTCATGTAGAAGATGTCCCTAGTGGGTATGTATATTAATGTGTCTTAAATGTAGAAGTAGGATGTCCTCTCAATAGGTAGAGTGAAGCAGTCAAGGATATGGATGTCACTACACACACTCAAAGAAGATCAAGTGAAGCATGGTAATGTAGACAAATTGACAAACAATATCATGGAATAGCAAATGTAAGTCTTAGCATAGTAGTAGTAATGTAAAGCATATATGATGCATACAATTGAAATATTTTTGGATTTTGAAATGTTATATTGTTTTAGTATTTTTGAAATAAGCTATGTATAGGAAAGATGAAGAAGAAATGATACTAACCAATGAGTCTCAGATGAGACTCCCTATCATGGTATCTTGTATCAAATAAAGGTATTGTACATGATTATAAAGCATGATGAAAAGGCTGAGATTGTGATTTTAAAAGCTATGTGTGTTGTAAATGTTCTAAAATCTCTAAAGTAGAAACTAATTATGGGTCCCTCTATAAATATGAGAAGTGGATACAATTTCATGGATTTTAGAGACCCATATAGAAGTAGGAGAAGCTCTCTAAACATGTGATCTATGTGTAGACACATGATATCTCAATGACACTACTCTGGGTGTGAATACTATAGCTAGAAGCTATCTAGAATTCTAAAGCAGTGGAGGTGTATGAACCCTCTATATTAGTGATGAATGCCTCAACTTTGTCTGAATCTATACCAAAGGAAGATTTATAACTGGTGGGGAAATTGAAACTGGTGGAGAAGTTATGACTAGTGATTGTAAAAGAGATGGCTCTAAAGTGGGGAGTAGTAAATCATATGGAACTCCACCAACTATAATAACCTAATTGGTTTGAATTAATTTCATGCATATATGAAATGTAGATGGTATTTCTCAAATTTTTTCAATCCATGGGTGACCATGTAACATATCAAAAACTCTTTCACTAGAAACTATGGTGAAATGTGTGGTCACATGTGTTGGCCCAATGTATAAAGGAAGTAAAATATCACCCAAATGAACTTTGTATGTTCCCATTAAATCCACTGATAATTATATCTATCGAAGTGTCATCCTACTTTGAATAGCCCAAATGTTTCAATAATGTAATGTTGCACATGTTGACATTGGAACCATTATCAATAAGATCACTGTGAATGCGCCAATTATGAATATATGCTCTAGTAAAGAGTGAATTATAATTTGAATTATCCTTAATAATATAATGATCTAAGAATGATATTTAAGGTCTAATTGGAACCATAAACTCTTACACACCTATCATACTACTCAAAAGATGTGACTCAATTGAAGGTGCCTGGTATGTAGCTGGTGGAGGATGTGCATGGTATGTGTGGTGAACACCTAATGTAGGATGTTATGGAAATGGATCTAAGAATATTTTCAAATATTTATCTTATGTTGGATTTTCTTGTGGAGTCTCAACTAAAGTTCCAAGATCAAGTAGGTTGTCATCTATTATGTCCTGTATCTTATGTCTCAAACTAATGCATCTATTTGTAGTATGGCGTAGTGCCCTATGAAAATCAAAAAATGCATGTTGATCATATCCTCATGAAGGAGGATTTGTTGGGTCAACTTCTTAAATAGGAGGGAGAGTGATGATGTTACATTTTAATAACTATTGTAAAACTTTGGCTAGACAAATTGGTAGATTAGTAAATGCACACTAAGGAGGTGCTGATAAAACCACACACTAAGGGGGATCTGAAGCCGCATTGACTATTGGTTGATTATGATTCTTGTTATCATTTAATTTGACCTTGTATGAGACTTTGCTATTAATCTTATTTTTTGTGTCCAAGATGCTTGTATACTTGAGTTTTCCCATTGAAATGAGTTTTACTTCTCTTTCCTTTAGTGTATGACAAAATATAGTGAAGGAAGAGAATCTTTTGAGCATAATAGATTCATGCAATGCTAGTAGAAGGCTCTATTTGAAGAGATCTTGTAACTCCTGATCTACCATGGGGCTAGTCATCTTACCCAAGATGGTCTTATATCGAAGCACATAGTTTGTGAGATGCTCATTTTATTTCTATTTTTGTTGTGAAATTTGTGCATAAGAGACCTTATCACCAATGTTGATACTAAAATGTGCTAGGAATATGTCATCTAAAGGATTTAATGCATTGACCATCTGATTAGATAAATTTTAGAACCATTGTAAAGCATAATCATTTAGACTCCATGGAAATATCTTGGTAAGTAGCCAAACATTTGGTACATAATCCAAGCATGCTACTTGAAAAGATCTAAAATGTGTCTCTAGATCACCCTTGCCATTATAGAGAGTAATCTTAAGTTTAAAAAAACCTTATGGCAAGGGTGTAGAAGAAATGTGATGTGCTAATGGTGTATGCAGAAGAGCAAAAGAATCCAAATCTTGCATAGGTTTAGTGGAACCTTGCTTAAGATATAACACCTTGGATTGAAGAGATCTTATCTCTTGATAAGGGCTACCACATTAGGAGATAGGGATGTACTAGTTATAATTGGTGGCGTAGAGGTAGGTTAGGTTGTTATAGGTGGTTGTTGAGACATAGTTTCCCTTTTAGTGTCATTTTTAACTAGTTACTCTATAGGAATGGAAAACTTAACTTGTTTAGCCTTTTTGCTTTCCTTGAGAGATTGTAATATAAGAGTATGATCTTGAGGTTGTTCCTTGAGTATTTCTTTGAAACTTTGGAGGATCAAATATTTGTTGAGTATAACTTCATTATCAATAATGGGTGGAAGTGGATCAGTAGTCTAATGTGGTGGAGCATGAGCATCAGTGTGTACATCATCATTAGTATTTTCATATTGCTCATTATTTGAATCATTTTGATTGAAATTGATGTAATTTGGATATGTAGAATTTATAGCTAGAGTCTAAACTAGTTGTTTATCCATAGTATATGGTCAAATAGAAGGAATTTGGGTGAATTCAAGAGGATTTCCACTAAGTCCTGCACCTCATTTTGAAGGAAGATATGCAAGGAACTTAGGTGGCATAAGGAAAACAACTTGGATAATAGTAGAAAAGAATAAACTGATATAATCTAAACAAGGAACTAGAATATCAATAAAAAGAATACAGAGCTCCCAAACATGTAAGGTGATACATCAAGAAGCAAAATAGGATCTAGTATATTCAACTAGGGATTTTTCAAAATATTTTATACAACATACTATGAATTTTTGAATTTGAATTTGAATTTTTGAGTTAAATATACAAGAAAAATCCATAAATTTATGGGAAAGTGCTTGATTCAATGGGACCTAGTAGATGCAACTAGGATTTTGAGATTTTTTTTTTTTTCAAAATTACAATGAACTTTTGAAATTTGAATTGATTTTTTTATTTTAATATGCAACTAAAAATTCAGAAAATGATTACAAAATTACTAGGAGCTAGTTGATTCAACTATGGTTTGAAATAAATTTATTTTAAAATTGACAACAAAATTTTAAGATTTGAGAGGAATTTATGATTTTAATATTCAAGAAAAAAAATTCAAAAATTAATGGGAAAAATCAGCTAGGAATTTACCCTAGGGGTTCTAGGATTTTTATGCAAAATTTGAAGTTAGGTTCACTAAATGATTTATTATTTTTAGAAAATTAGATTTTTAATTCCTAAATAAAAATGGGTTTGAGGAGATAAAATCATTAAATAATATGTAATAATTAAGCCACTAATTTTATGTAAACAAATAATATTTTTACCTTTTCTAAAAATAATAATGAGTGAGAGAAAATATGACTTAGCTTATTTTGGGTTGTTATGGCTGAGATAGAGTTTGATATTGAAGGAACAAGATTTGGAAACTATCATAAACTAAGATCTAGAGTTCATTTCTTAATTGGACATGATCATTGAAAATATGACACCTTGATATTTGTTGTTGTAGTCCTAGTCTTGATGATCTTGTCCAAACTACTCATAGAGATATGATTTTTTTGGGTTTTGTTCACAACATTTGTGTGAGCCTATGTACCAAATTTTAGATCTTTACTATCAATAAAAATCCCTATAGATCTGATTCTTCATATTATTGTGTATTCTATGAAATTAAATAAAACTTTAGCAAATAGGGAAAAGGGGTTAGTGTGTAAAGGATACACTAGATTCACTTCACACCCCATGTGTGGGAATGCTACCTACATACTAATACTCTAAAGAGGGATCAATATATATGTAATTTTCCCATTGAAGTGCTTAGTGCAATAGTGTGATGAAAATGCAAGTAAATGTGAAATTGGGTGTACTTGGAATGACTAGGGGCTGGTGTAGAGGTTTAAATAAGCTTGAAATACTATTAGATGGTTTTATGTAGAGAATAGGGAATAGTTCTTGAGTAGTCTTTCTTCTCTCTTGTAACTGAGTGCCAACCCTTCTAAATGGACTTTGAATGGCCTTTTATAGGGGATTTAATGATTATAGGTTAAATGAATTCATGTTAGGCTGACATGAATTAGGATAAGGAACCAGGATAATATGATTGTTTGAACAAAATTTGCACTTGGATAATATCACAAAAAATATGACACCCTAAGTTTCAGCATTGTAGTTCAAGTTTGGGTGTTGTTGTCTTGAGGGTAAGAGACCTAGGGGGATGGATTTGTCATGGAAAGATCAACTTGGGTCAGCAAGGGTTTAGTATAAAAGGCTATAGATGATTTGGAAATTATGAAAACATGTGTAAGAGGGTCAAGAGAGAAAGCAAAATAGACATATGGATTGGGTGTCATAAGCGATACTCAAGTTACCAAATTTTGCATTTTATATGACTATAGTGACAAAATGTAGTCTCAAATAGATACCTTCATCGACTCAATATCAATATCAACCCTAGGATCTGGTTGGATGGACACCATCATTTCCATAATAATAGTATTAATCTTCATGGAATAATGAGATACCATAAATATAGAAATCAAATTGGGCTCTAACATCACTTTAACATTAATATTGTAGATATAATGTAAAATAATAATGAGGATTTATTGGATAATAATCTCATGATTGGGGATTTCAAATGAATATAGGATGATACAAAGGAGGATATTAAGGTGGTTATAAAAATAATAATAGAAAAGTTTGTCATCCTATCCAATGTTGTTTATGGGGTGTATAATCATTTATGTGAAATTGTCACATTAATCTTTAGATAAAGGTATATTACATTTATTGTAGAGTACAAAGGCAACATCAAATTGAACATTTCTTGGTCTTGGAGAATCAAAGAAAATAAAATCTAGTACATAATGTGAACATGATTAATACATAGCCTAAAGAAAATGCATTTATGCAATTAATTACTAGACAACATCATATAAAGTAAGGACTGCCTATATTAGAAATGTGAAAGGTGTAATGAAATAAATATCTTGATCCTATGATAGATAAGGGCTTGATGTATCAATATGTGTAGGTATTTAAGGATATTTAATGGTAGATTGTGTCAAAAGGAGACACCAAAAGCATTGATGCACATATGTGTGGTAAAATTATGTGAATTATGAAGCAATAAGGTGTTGTGACTACACTAACTAATTTATTACAATTTTTCAGCACTCTATGTAATCAATATATATCCCATAATATTAAAAATATTTTTCATAATCTTTTGGAATTTATATAGTGAGGATATCTATGAACTTACAAGGTGGTTTGGTATGTTAAATCTAGGAAACCATGGGATGTGGACTCATGAATGGACACTGAGATCATATGATATAAAATCCCTAATTAAGTATTTGACTTTAATTGTAATGTTAAAATGACTCCTAGATATACATGGAAGGCTATTGGTAGTCCACACTTGAGATATATTCCTATCACTCGCAGTCTTACATACTAGGGGAGGGTATAACCAATTGAGTAGAACCAATTGGCCTCCTCAAATATGTGGAGATTAGAGTTATTTAGCTAGGTTTGTAAGGTGATTTTGAATTCTTTGACACAAATACATAAGAGACCCATTACCTTACCTTGATTTGTAAGAAATGGGATTATAATGGTCAAATGACTATTAATACAGTGTGTAATCAATTAGAGGTTCATCAAGAAGATAATATAGTTTTCATCCCTTTAAATAAACTAGATTATAATCCCTATATGATTCCAAAGTAAATAAATTCATCGTATGCCTATGGTGATAATAGTTGGTTTAAAATTAATAAATATACATAGATATATGATTTAGGACCTATAGAATGTCAATTTTTGAAACCAAAACTAGATCAAAACATACAAACTTAGACAAAAAATTAATCAATTTATAATTTGGCAATAACAAATACTTTAGCTCACTAATTTTAACTTGAAGGTTGTACCTCTCCATTAGTGTGATTTATAACTAAGTAAGAGGTATATTTCATATATGATATAGGTGTAATAATAATGGATTATACAACACCCACTCTAGAGGGTGTCTTACCTTGGGAAATAACATCTTCATTAAGTGGTGACTCAAACACCCATATGTTGAAATGGGCTATGAGAGATCATGAGATAAGGCATTTTCATATGGTGTTTGCTATTAGACATTAATTACCTCAATAATTTGAGACAAAGGATATTAAACCATTTATATTTAGGTTGGAACACCATGTGCCATATGTGGATTGAAGAGTAAATTCACTCAACTATGCATTTAAATGAATTATTGTGACATGGTGGGTAGTGAATAAAGAACATGAATTAGACTAGGAAGAAACATTTGAATTTTTCCATGCATAGTTTTAGTTACCTCTTATTGTGAAATTAGAGTGGCCATATTTTTAGTCACACACTAATGTTACTTCAGCCACTTGGTACATGCATCAAGAGTATAGGAGGGAGAACAAAAATTGGGCACAATTGAAACAAGACTTTATTTAAACTTTTATGTTTGAAAATTACAATCCATTGGTACAAAATGCATTGTATAAATTGAAACCCTTTCTATGATATGATTGGGTAGAATATTTAGGAGTTGTGATAGATTCATCATCATAATAGGAAGCAACTCAATATTTAAATCTTGAAATTCATTATTAAAAATCTAATAAAAAATAACAAGATCTTATTAAGCCCTGTAATAGAATTAAATACAAGTCAAAAAATATAGTCTTAGTGATGAGAGCCTAGATTTAGAATGTTTTTTTGAAACAAAATGAGAAACCAAACCAAAAAATATCCTAAACATAGGATAAGTTGAAGAGGAAAAACTACACAATGTAAACATTCTATAATATGAAGGATAACACACTCCACAAGAAGATCTACTCAATGGATTGAATAAAGTCTATCAAGAACCACTAAAAAATATTGAAAAATAATTGAAACAGGGTCTATGCTTAAAATTACAAATGTGTGAGACTACTAGGGGTAGAATGAAATCTTAGAGGCATTAGAGCTATTGAGATGCTTTAAATATGTATTTTTTACCAAGTTTTAAAAATTGAAAGGTATAAATCCATCATGGGGGGAGATTCACATAGAATTGAAAGAGTGTTCTATACCCATTAAAAAGTGCCCATATAGAAAAAATTCAAAACATTAATATTGAAGTAAAGGCTCAAATGGATCACATGTAAGAATCAAGGATCACTTATCCAATTGAAAATGCAAATTGGGTGAGTCCTTTAGTTATGTATCTAATTAATTCTAGTGAGGTTCGTATTTATGGGGAATACCATGCACAAAATGATGCCTACATCAATTATAAATTTATAATACCATCTACATATTGAGTTCTTATGTCAATCATAGGTCATGAGGTGTAATCATTCATAGATGGGTTTAATGGATACCATAGAATTTTGATTGTAGAAGATGACTAAGATAAAACAAACTTTGTAACAAAATGGGTATCATTCACATATAAGGTAATTACATTTGGTCTTAAGAATATGCCAAAAAATTTCTATAGGGTATGATAATTATATTTAAAGATTTAATTCATGATTTATAAAAGTATATTTGGATAATTGGGTTATCTTCTCTTTATTTAAATAGTATTTGTTGAAGCTACTATCAAAGCCAAAATAGTGTCAAGCCCTAAAAATTTAATTGAATTTGAATAAGTGGTTATTTTTCACACATTTAGGTGTTCTTCTGAGCCACATCTTATGCATTGATGGAATCTTGGTATATTAGGCTAAAATGTTAATAATAGTGGGGATGCCACCTTTAATTAGTTCTACAAAATTTCATGCCTTTTTGGGTCATGAAATATGCTATATAAAATTTATCAAAGGATACACAACCACATCCAAACTATTGGAGAATATATTACACAAATATACAAAGTTTTAGTGGACATTATAATTCCAAACAACATTTATTGATCTCAAATAAAGGTTAGTAACAATGCCTATCTTAGATTTTCCTAATTGGAAGAAGCCATTTTTTATACATGTAGATGTTTCTTGTATTGAAGTAGGATCTATCTTAACACATCCAAGGTATGGTGGGTTAGAACATCTCATACACTTTTTAGGTAGGAAAATATCAGTAGTAGAGAAAAACTATACAACTATATAAAGAGAGGCATTAATTATGGTGTTTTCCTTACAAAATTTTAGACATTATCTATTAGCTACACCATTTGATATTTTATAGATTACTAGGCTTTGTGATCCTTGGTTAACATGCTAATGTTGGGAGGATGGAATTATATGTGGTTAATGCTATTTCAAAAATTTCAAATCTAAATAAATGGGAATCCAGGTCAAGAACATGTGGGACCAAATCATTTGACCAAATTCCAAAATGGGGAATAACTAGAGGAAATATAGGATGAATCTCTAGATGCACACTTATTTAGGGCCACTACAATCCATGAAAACATGGATGATATTGTAAACTTAATTAAAAAAGGAATGTTACATGCATACTATGTTGAAAGGGATAAAAATCAAATGGTCACACAAGCTATTCCTTATAGTCTTATTAATGGATTCCCTTATAAAATTGGAAAGGATGATGTGTTACATAGTGTAACTTTAGAACATGAGTGACCATAAATTATTCAAGAATCACATCAGGGAGTTAGAGGAGGTCATTTCAAAGGAGAATCTATAATGAGGAAGATAATTTAAAATGGTCTTTGGTGGTTGAATTTATTTCAAGATGCACATAGGGTGGATAAACATTAAAATGTTTGTAAGAAAATGGGAAAACCTAATCAGTAAGATGAGATGCCATTGGTATTAATGCTATCAGATAAACCATTTAAACAATGGCGAACTTAATTTTTAGGATAGATAACTTACCTAAGAAAACTTAGTCAAGTGTAATATATCATTACTGCAATTGACTATTCTATGAAATAGATGGAAGCTATTGTGATACCAAGCTACATTACAAAGGATGTCACTAAATTATTATATGATAATATCATAAAAATTTTTGGATGTCCAATCAATTTGGTTAGTGATATAGGTAATAATTTCCTCAATATCAAAATGAAGACTCTCACTAAGGAGTTTATTATATCACACCACAAGATAATGAATTATCACCCACAAGTAAATGGGCAAGCTAAAACATTGAATGAAGTATTGGGTAAAATGCTAATGAAAATATGCAATGTTTAAAGGGATGATTGGGATTATCACATTCCTATGATTCTTTGGGCATATAGGAAAAATTACAAATGTGCCATAGATTCACTCCATTTTAGCTTGTTTACAGTCTTGAGAAATTTATACTTATGGATTATATTGTTTATAGTCTATGCATTGTAATGATTATGAGGTTGGCTGATCAAGACTCTCTAAAAAAAAATTTTATGGATTTGGTCAAAATGGAATAAAATAGATAACGGGCATAGTGAATATAGGAGATTAACAAGTTAATTCAAAAAGCATGGCATGATCACAACTTGTAATCTAAAGAATTCTATCCCAAAAAAGTAATATCACTCTATGATAGCAGATTCAAAGCATTTCCATGAAAGATGAGCATGAGATGGAAAGGACCCTATATTATTCATGATGTTTCATAATATTTTATCATTGTTTTAAAATAATTTTAGCTAGGGTGCATCAATGGTTTTAGGCTTAAGCCTTATTGCTAATAATCTCTATCATACATCATTATAAATAAGAGAGGGTGCTATGTAAAAACATCTAGTTTGGAATTTTATTTAATATTGTTTTATTTTATATTTATTTTTAGGGTTAGTGTGTTTTTGTAGTATTATCTTTGGATTATAACACATTAGAACAAATTTTGGAATAGTCAACATCATAGGCTATGATTAATATGTAGGGTCATCCTAAAAGGAAGATAACTAGTAACTAAAACACAGTGGTGTAAAATTAAGTCCAAGAACATGGTTTTAATAACATATGTATGGTGAAAGGTTGATGAGTGGTTATTTGGAACCATTAATGATTATTCACTTGGGACATTACATCTTTATTCGAATTATATCACATGATAAAATGACAAGATGGACCATAAAATAAATTGGATAAATGAAAGGATGACATGACACATCACATACCCACCAATGGTTGGATAAAATAACCTTGATGAAGAATAATAACCATCATGTTAAACAATATTTGATTGACATAAATGTTGGAGATATGTGTAACTAGCTCAGAGCATTTAAAATCATTAGATCAGAGGATGTAGATAATAAACAGACATTACATACTCTTAAAACTAAGAAAACTTTGTTATCTTCTTTTAAAACAATTTATTGTGCATATTTTTCATACTAGAGCCATACTAAGTGAATAAAGTGTTCAATTTAAGCCACAAAAACAATCATGGATAGGGCATAATTATTGATCCCACTTACATATGTGTAGAAAGATGAAATGGGGATTAACCTATCCTAAGGATAACCAAATTCCATGATCCATATCCATTTTATTTCATTTATGTGGTCGAAGATACTTTGTTTACCCAAAACCCATATGGATTAGCATAGGAGGGGCATTAGTAGTTCAACATCTATTACAAGTCTTATGTGCTAAATGATTGATCAAACTACCTACTTTTGGCCAATTGGATTATGTAATGATTACCCTACTAATTAGGTACAATGAAGGAATAATTCACTTGTCACAATATGTTACCATATTTGTAACCCTTGAGACTATGGCAGGAGCAATAGGGCTTCTAGATCATGGTAAATCTCTCTTACCATACAAATCCATAGCTCCACCAATGCACTTTGACACTAGAGAGAAATATACTACAAGGGTAGGAAGGGGAATCCCTATTGATTATGTGGATGATTATTTAGTTCAAATTCTTATTGAATTCATAACTAAAATATTTTGGCAAACAAAAAAGGAAATAAAGTAGGAAATAAAATTAGTGGTAGATATTGCATATCACATGATATGCTTCTATGAATATTTTAATTGACCTAAGTTTTTGGCTTCCAGGTTCATAAATAATTTACAAAATATCCTCAATCACACTATGTAAACATTACAGTACCAAATTTTTTTATTCCTACTAATCTACTTCACACAATAAAAATCATTAGAAGGCCTAGTCAATACTACTTTAGATTTTTGGCTTGCTGCTACATTTGCCAACATTGCATGGATGAAAAAAAGGAAATACTTTAAGATAGGGAGGATCAATTCATGGAGATTTTAAATCCAATCCATGATCAATTTATACCAAGGGTACCATAATATGTGATGGATTATCTAAGGCAACATGCATCAATGACCAAATTACATAGTGATATACAGATCAAGGTGTATAAGTTTCCCTAAGAAACAATAATATCACTAAAATTCTTCATCTCCATTTTGGATGTGTAGGCCTAATTTTTGAGGAAAAAATCCCTCATAGCTATATTAATGTAACATTTACATTCCATATCCCTAGGCACACAACAACTAGTGCAAACACATGCATAACCTCAATCATAACTACAAGCATAATATCAAGCACAACTATAGACAACATTGAAACCAACAATAACTCTAATATAGGTGGATAAGGGAAAGTGAAAGACACCAATGTGATGAGATTCACCATCACTATTAAAAAAAATGACATGACATGCAAAGTCCTAACTCAACAACAAACACATTCTAAAGATCACAATTGAATTGACTTAGTAGAGCTAAGAGTTGGAGAGTAAGAAGTTTTATAATCCATGCTCACAAACATCGATAATGATGTTTGAGTAGGATGAGGAGATATAATTATTCTTCTAGAAATTAGTGTATACCTATTATGTATAAAATGAGGTAAGGTAAGATTTGTGGGTGTACATCACCCAACCTCATCTTTATATTTGTATTAATATTATAGGTGAAGAAGCATCTAGACAAGGGTTTTAGGTCCAACTATTCCAAGAATATCCAACTATAGGATCCTCTATTGTGTATAAAAAAACTATTAGTAAAAGAAACCTCAACACCACCTTTGATTCACAAACCTCATACACGTACTATAGCTCAAACCTATCTAATGATCAAGGATAGAATAGTGTCTTTTACATAATGAACTAAAGAGAGTGGTTTGAAATAAGCACATGAAACAAAACTACAACTATATTTTTAGGATATAAAGAGGAAAAATAAGAGCCCCATCTTACCTCCAACCTCTAGAAATAAGATAACTATGTGATAGGGTAATATCGTAGAATCATCTACTTTAGAAGATTCTAAGTCAGTTATAATTCTAGAGTAATCTACCCCCATAGACATACCTGAAGAAACCAACTTGCCATAACCAGAATAAAACATGAAGCTACACATGAATAATAGGATATGTCAGAAGAAAAAAAGGAGGATACAAGGAAGTATAAGGAAGAGAGGAATAAGTGAAAGGAAAAGTGAAAATTTTTAGAGGAAAAAGAGATACACAAACAATAATCTATGGGTGAGGAGTATAGGAAAAAATCCAAAGAAGTAGAGGCTAAGAAAAAGAGTTGAAGAAGTAGATTTTAAAAATAAGAAAGCCAAAGAAGTATAGGCTCAAAATAAGAGAGTCAATGAAGTAGAGGCAAAGAAGAAATCACAAGAATAAGTGATAAATAAAGAATAATAAGTGTAGGATACATAAAAAAAGAAAGAAGAAGTAATGATAATTATAAAGGCTTAAGTAGAGTAAAATGATAAGAAGGAGGTTGTAGAAAAGGATTTGAATACAAATCTAATACTATAATAGAAGATAAAGCATAACTTAAGACTAAAGCTGAAGTGGATGCCAAATCTAAATTTGAAGCTAAAGCCAACGCTAAAGTTGAATCCAAAGCTAAATCAAAGTAGGAGGGAGAGTAAAAATACAAGAAATAAGCACAAAACATAGTGAATTTGACATTTAAAACACAAGGAGGTGCACAAAAGGAGGCTTCTTAGCCTACACCACAAATAAAAAACCAATGGATATGGGATGTTACCACATCATCCACTCAATGCACCACCTTTTCACTATCATTGGCATAATTGATGATAGCCCCACAATAACTACATCAACATCCATGGATTTGACTATGACTATGCAAGAAATATCTTTAGATGTTTCTCAACTAATGCTAACTAAGAAAATAAGAGGTGCAATTAATTTTTAAGATTCAATTACATATAAGGATTCAACCTTAGAGTAGGAATTATTACATCTATGAGAGGACAATACAGACTTGATCCTTTTATTCATCAATGCAAACAAGATTATTAACACCAACTTCCCTACACTAGTGACCCAATTCTTAGGTAAATAGGTGATGTCTAAAGACAAACAATTCTCAAATTTATTAGTATAACTCATGAAATACTATTTAGATGCATACAAACTAAAAACTCTACAAGCACAAGGGAAAAATATTAAGGTGGAAATAAAAGCCACATACAAGATATTATAAGAGTAATAACAAGTGATATGCATAACTACACTTCAAGATAAGAAGATATCACAAGGTATGCTTAATTGGAAGTAATAATTGAACAACTCTTTAGCTATAACTAATATAGATTTCAACATGATAGACAAAGACAAAGCTATCATGGAAGATCACATAGATAATTTTTAAACAATGAAAAAGACACTCAAGTAATTATTAGATTCAAGGGACATAACCATGAAAAAAAATCTAGACTTGGCACAATGAGACTACACAACTCATTTATAGGAATTTAAGCATAAAGGCATGCAAATCAGTTAGATGAATGATCAAAAAACATCCTAGTCAAAATGTCAAATGCTAGGTTACTCATCACCATTATCGATGATGAAAATATTTAGAATCTAATGGTGACTCAAGTCCCACTATGTTTATTAATAACAATAGTTTAGGATGTGATGACTGATTAGAATATGTTAAAGTAATACTTGTCTTAGCTTGATGCCTCCATTAAAAAAATTGTTGATGAAATGAAATACATTCCCTCACAATAGTTGTAACAAATACTTCAACAAAATAAGAGTTCCACAATAATGCAACTAACTATCTAGAAACCACAATATACTCCACTAGTAGTTTCTCTAGGATCAAGTATTTCATCCACTCTGCTAGTAGGTCTATCATTGTAACAAATTTATATGTAGCTAACATAAAGTATGCTACCAACTACATCGTAGGTAATGTGAAATTCTAATTTTTTAGTTTTCACAAATTTTTGGCACAATTTTATAGGATGAACTTAAGCATTAGGAGTGGCACTAGGTTGGTTGCAAACCTATAAAGGGAGGCAACCTAGTTAAGGCAGTTTATTGAAAAACAAAAAGGGTGGTAGGCTAGTATGCTAATTAGTTGAAAACCTGAAAGGGTAATTAAGTAGTGTGAAAAGGGTGAAAATTGATAAATGATACCTAAAGAGATAACCATGAATCTTATTTTTGGTTCATTTCCTTAACATGAGCTTTAGATCAGGATCTTGTGCTATAAATTTGTCTCAGAATGAGACAAATTTTTAAGTCTAATAAAGTGTTGAGTGTAAAATAGAACTAGTAAAATCATAGAGTATATTTTTTAGACACATGTGCAATTTACACTAATTTTATATTTTATATAATCCTTTTATATGTATTCGACCTATGTAATGATAATGATAGACATCATAATGTGAAGAGTCACTCATTTTTAGGCATATCAAAAGGATAGAATATTAATAATATATATAACACTCAATTGTATTTTTATATGGTTCTGATGTGATAGAGATTAATACATATTGTTTTGAAATAGTTTTCCTATGTATCTTTTATCATTTTTCTATTCACAATGAGTACTTATTTTTTTAGTCTGTTAATTATATGATTTTATGCTAGACAGTTAGGATTCTAAGAAACTTGTGTCTATATATGCATTTATCTATTATGTTTGATTAATGAATATATTCAGTCTAAATTCCCATCATATGTTTAATTTTGTTATCCCAAACACAAGTTATCCCTAAATTATCATATTACAAAGGGTATCTAGAAAACACTACTAGCTAGGGAAGGAACCTCAGGGGAAGTCATATATTGGTCCCTAATGGGACTATACTCCTTAATAATTTTAAAGTTAAGGTTGTTAATTGTCTCAAGATAGAATAACTAAGGAACTAATGTGGGTGGGACTGATGTTAGGGCTACTGGAGTAGTGGAGGTAGTTGGGAATCTAAGAAAGATTTACTGGGTGAGCCTCTTTGTAGTCATTAGACACTTAAATAATAAACTTTGTGGGGATTACTATGGAGGGGCTACCTTTAATGGAGGTGGTTGTGGAAGATATTAAATTTATTTGAGTGTGAGTTGAGCTTGAACCTAGGCCTTATAGAGGGTGATGACCTCTACCTTTATAATATCTCTAAATAATTCATTGATTTGAGATGAATTACATCCTATTTGTGGTTGTCATGGTGATATGTGGTGTTGAGGTACACCTAAGACCTCTTCACATGAGAATGTACCAAACCCTAAGAATTGCACTATCTATCTTTGGCCTTGCCTATGTTATAAAATTATTTATGTTGAGACATTAACTATAGTGATTACATACTCTTGTATTCATGGTGACTAATAACCATGGGGAGTTCTAGGTAGAAATTATTCCTTCTATCAAGGTAAAAGTATAAGATGCCATTATCCAACTTCTAAGCTATTTATTTTTGTATGTGGTCTAGGAATATTTATGGAATCAAAAGAGGATCCCCTATAATGGCTTCAACCTTGATTATGATATTATCCTTTTAGTACCAATAAGTGCCTATGGGTTTGAGTGAATCCCATATCTCCTCCCCTAGCCTTCGCATTAGACTATAATTTATGGCATGATACATGATGAGGTCTAAGTGGTCACAAATATTTAGGATGGGATTTAAAAATTTGTGAATGTAAATTTTTTAAAGTACTAAATACACCATAGACACTATTGGTACCCATGGTAGTAAAACTATGTGATTAAAGTCTAGTGTGGCATAGACTACATCCAATATGTTAGAATGTATAAATTACCTCAAGTGTGGGATATTTTCACCTATTAATTGAGGTTGAATGTGATGATGCTTCCAAAATTTGGGATCTCATCTCCCTTCATGATGATGCTAAGGAGGGTAACCTAAAACTTATTGATGTGTACTACATCACTTTCCCCATGTAATTGATTCAAAAATAGCATACCAATGCACACCCCTTATAATGTTCTAATCGTGTATGAATCAATGTACTCTTTATTGACCAACCTATCTATGTTCTCAACCTAATATATTAGAACCTCATAGATTTTATGAGTTTATACCTAGGTATCTACAAGATCCTTATTGTAGGTGACTTTTTATTTTATGAGGTTGTAGTATTTCTTGAATGTAGGCCAAATATATATGTAATTTTGAACTTGGTGTTTAATGATCACACAATATCCATACAAAAATTATAAGATAGAAGTATGTTTTTAAATATGTCTACACATGATAATGTTTATAGTTTGTTTACGACCTTGTGAAGTCCAAAAGATTTGATAGTGACAAGATAATCTACATACTGTATATCATCATCATTGGCCTCATCATTAGTATCTAGTCTCTAGATGTCCTTGATTATTTTGAAAATATCATTTTTATTTTTTAATCAATTAATACCCTACAAGAATTTGGTGTCCTATAAATCTAGTTCTAGTCTAGGATTAGAATTTTAGGTGGCCATTGTTAGGCTGAGTGATATTTTGTGTGTATAAATTATTAAAGGATATTCTCTATGCTTCAAAGTGAACTCAAGGAAAAGGGATATAAATGATTGAGAAGTTAATAATTGATAATAGTGAACCAATTATTGATGTGACCTTATAAGGCTATATGATATTTTCACAATAATAAGTTTGGTGATATCATGTTTCATGAAATAAAATATGAGTTGATGACATGAACCTCAATTAGTTGTTTCCTAATTTGGCATTAATTTGAAAATTTTGAAAACTATCCCTATTTAGATTGGTTGGTAATGATGGGGCTGCTCCATCTATCAAACCATGATTACCTTAATCAAGCTAATAAACATGAGGGAAATTATAGGAACACAACTAGTTTATCCCTCATGAAATTATGAACTTACTTGGGTTGGCCACACATCAGTTATAGAGTGGTGGGATCACTAAATACTATGAAAAATAGGTGTAGTGGGGAGATAATTACTTTGATATCCTTTCCTATATGAATTAAACACTTAAGTGTACAAGGTACATGTGGAATTATGTGATTAGGTTATGGGTTTGACATGTACCTTTTCATGACTCCTTTAGGGCCTTACATATATTTATGCCACCTAGACATATATAGGTACATGTATATTTTTATTATTCATATAATATTCTCAAGGATTTGAGAGATATGACACATCTAAGAGCATAGAGACACATTATGCCTCTTCTTTAGTTTAGGCCTCCTAGGGCTTTGACAATTATGACACCTTTGGGTGCACAAATACACATGGTACATCATTATTGGTTTGGGCCTCCCTTGACTCTAATAAATATTACACCTTTGGGTGCATGAAGACATATGGCACCTCATCATTGGTTTAGGAATCCTAAGGTGCTAACAACATTGAAGCCTCTAGGTGCATAGAGACACATGGCACCTCCTCACTAGTTCAGGTCTCTCAAGGTTCTAATAGCTCTGACACTTTTATGTGCATAGAGAAACACAGTGCCTCCTCATTGAATAAGGTATTCTAAGTAACTAACAACTTTGACACCTCTAAGTTCATAGAGACATGTGGTGCCTCCTCATTTTTTTAGGTCTCCTAGGAATTTGACACCTTTATGTCTTAAAAAACTATATGAAAGGGGACAAGTCAACCCAAAGTGATTCATAAGAAAATTTCAGATTGCCTATCTACCAAAAGGGATTTAGGAAATATAGCAAATAATTTAAGACTAAGACTCCAAAAAAATGCATACATAATATTTTTTTGCATAAATATTTAGCACCCAAAAAAATATAAAATCATTTAAAGAATGTAATGTGATTAATTATTTTGAAAGTGAATAGATTTAAAAGATATTCAAACATGAAACAAGGGATACTATTAGGGTCATACAAAATATTAAGTATTAAAATGTTATTGACAAAGGGCCAAGAATTTTTGAATTTTCCATGATGCATAGGTCCCCTCTTCTTCTATGAAAAGGGATGTGTTGGTCACAACATATACAACCTAACCTATTATATTATGATAATGAAAAAATTGATGATATCAGTTTGAAAATCAAATCTTATTATCTCCCTTCACACATAATTACTTAAGTACCTCCTTTATGACCTCAGTCTTGTCAAAAGACAACAAATAAATTTTTGCTTCCATAGTGATTCCAAAAAAACCCATTCCTCATCCTTCCTTGACCAATAAAATCATCAATGATTTTAATATTGATCTTAATAATCCTTATTATGATTATGGATATTCATTAGATGATCCATTTTTAGCTGGATTTATTCAAGCTAAAGATGCAAAAATACTTAGATATCATTATTCTTTAGAATAATATTTACATTTACATAGTATTAGTTTTATTAGTGTAGTTCCTTCTTATTCCATCTCACCTAACATTATTTTTTCTTCACACCATGTCCATAGTTTTTAAATAGGGTAGATACTATCACTTTTGATCCTCTTTGGAGTATGCTTCTTGATCATGCCATGATGGGATCATATCAATTCACCAATTTTTTGATCCTTTCAGCATGTTCCCACCTAAGATGTCAACCACATTATGTTGATCTACATTAAGATCTCCCATAGTTGTTGATCCTAGTTTTAATCCTAATTTGAGTTGTCCAACTGATGTTAATGGTATATTACCTTTTCCAAAGCTTGATCCCATACCTACATGATGGTAAGATGATCCATATTGTAAATTACATAAGGTTGTTCGTCATTGGACCAAATATTATCATGAAAATAATTTTTTTTAACGTAATATAAATCATTAGGCTCCACCTGTATCAAAGATATCCAACCTCCATAATCAACTAATCATAGATGCATTTTTTATTTTCATGGAATGAACATGCACACCTATACTCATTGTTGATAACTTCAATAGGACATTGATGTGCTTCATCCATAAACCATACAATATTCTACTGATAAGAATCTACCTCCACCTATGATACTTCTAGAGCATATACCTAAACATGGGATATTTATTGAATTTGGACTCAATGTGATACACATCATATAGATAAGTGTAAATTAATACAACATTTTTTATTATTTATGATAACTTATGCTATCACCTTATTAGTAACATAATCAATGTCATTCACAAATGAAGGCTCAACCTTTCCTAAAACCTACATCCTACCAAAGATATAAGGATATTAGTCACATTTCATTACTAGTTCCTCACATTTATTACCCTTCATATGAGATTCCACATGCTCATCTTCCTTATTCTAACCTACCTACTTTATACATAAAGATAATGCATCAATAAGTCCTTAAACAAATTTATGTGAAGATAGATGAAACTATAATTAAAGTTAAATTTCAGTTACAATATGATTTACTCAATGTTATTTATGATACATGTGAAATTTATCAACATTCATGAACACATTGTTATATTTCATCACATTATTATTCACATTTTCATATGATTTGGATTTGATATTTATATTTCACTATAAATTTGTTATGCATTATTTGTATTTGTTCTCATGATGGTTCTCTTTAAGTATTCATGTTTTACTTTATAATAGTTTATTTATAATTTAACTTTACAAAATTAATCTTTGGTCTATATAATTGTCATTTATTTCCCCCCATCTTGGGATGATCTTTCCTTAAATTTTTGCTTGTATTAGTTCATTTTTTGAATAGTATAGTTATTTATGTAACATGTCTATTATACCACACCCAAAACTATCATATTTCCCTTGTGATCAGATATAAAGCATATTCATCATTGTACCATTTATTAAATAAATGGATTTTTTTATGATTCTCATTTATGCCACATAATTATCTCATTTAAATCATGCCAAGGTTAGTCTTGAGATTGCACACTTGTAGGAAAGTTTAATAATATTTTAGATGACATAATTATTAGGTAACTAGGTTTCACCCTTCTTGAAGAATAATATTCACATCCACCTCAAACCTAGACTAACATTGGATTAACCTATAGGTTGTAGGCTACCTAAAATTTAGGTCAAACTTTATATTTTTGATGGGGTTATCTCCCTTAATTTATGACTTTAATTCTCTAAAGTGGTGATACACCAATGATTAAATATCATCTCTTCATCTATCCTTTGGAACCCACTAATGAACTTGATGAATAATATAATTGATCAAACCTCTTGATGATGTTATAATCATGAATGTTTCATATGAATGTTAAATTAGAGATCTAAAAATTGAAGGACAAAGTCCTAGATTTGCACATGACACTATTAGCTTATTGACACTTCGAGAATATATCTACTTACCAACACTTCATATAACCTAAATAGACTAATAACCTAAATTTAGGTGAATGAAAGGACCTAAAAATTATAATATCACTCATAAATTCTAAAAATAAACTCTCATAAAGAACACTAGCATTCAACCAAGAAATCTTAAAGTATTCTTCTATTGATTCAAAGAGTACAAGGTAATTTTGGCAGAGCTTTGCTACACCTAGCTGAGGGATTCTAAAATGAGAGATAAATATCTAATAAATTATAATTTTTGAGAGATAATAGATAATATTATAGGTGTGGGAGAGGCCATAAATTAGGCTAAGGTGGTATATGATAATTACAATAGGCATATTCACCCCTGTCATGCATTGACACTTCTTCAATGAGTCTACTTTGGCATTGAAAGAAGGTGTGGAAGTTATAAATCACTAATTTGAATTTATTAAGGATATAAAAATACTAAAAATATTCCAATATTCCCTCCAATTTTAGTTACATAATGTAAATGGGGTGTGGATAGTCCTCCAAGAGGCATTGAAAAGCCTCTCTTTCAATGTGCACATAGACTTGTCCTTGAAACTGCCTCTACCCTATCATAATGGTATTAAATTTGGGATATTATCACTTGAATTATATTTACCAATTCCTTAAGGTGATTCATCAATGCCATAATTTTTTTCTATGCCCATTAGAGCCTTCCATTTTCAAATTAAGTAGGCCTATTTGCAATTTCTTCATTTTTTTCATACTCATTATTTGAATGATTAAGGTAGTTGAAATAGGACTTCAAAAAATTTAAGAGGAATTAAAATATACTTGATAAAATCCTTGTATCAAAACTTAATCCTTTTCTCAACTATCTTCCACCTACAAATGCATCGACCTTGCTAGACTAGGCCTCTCAGACCAATCCCATAGACTAAATATTTATAATGGGATAGCAAAGATACTTGAAGGCACCCTCATGAATAATTATGATATTATAGAAGTATAATAATAATTTAACTTAGCTCTCTAATAGTTTATAACTTTTGGTTAGGCTCTTTAACACATCTTATACCCAACACCCTACAAACTTACACTCTCAGGAGGTGTCTGCATAGACTCTATACCATCAGGTGCCATACACATGAGCCCCTCTAAGTTGGAAATATGATCCAAGTGTTATTCAAGAAATTCTTGAGTTTTTTAATGCATTTTCATTAAAACTTTCTATTCAAGTCACTATTAGGGTTTAAGAGTGCCTAGGGGTCTTAGGGATGGTTCAAAGAGACCAAGGCTTAGATATATAAACTAATTATATGAAATACAATCCAATAGAACTAAACACATTCCATAAAGTTTTGGTATCACCATGTATATCATACAAGTTATGATGAGCATTTGAAGTTGTTCCTAGGGTGAGAAATGTGCTCACTACATAGCTCCTAGGTATCTTTAGGTAGAATGACTAACTATAGAGGATATTCTTCAGATCTAAATTGTTAAAGATGTGTATCAACATCATGATGGACCATAACTTGAAGGTTTTAAGTGTTATTTATAATCAAATGGTCCTTTTCTTCACCTTCTTATGGAAATACCCCAAAGTGGGTTGCATAATAGTCTATTTACACACATGACCCTTTAAAATTAGCCTAAACCTTAGGGTTGTGAACCACTCTTATACTATATTCAACCTTAAAATTACCTTAGAGGTCATATGGAGTAGAAAAATTAGCCTAATTAAGCCATTATACTTCCTCAAAAAACACATATTCATCTATCTTAATACTTATTCTTATCTATTTATTGAACTAGTCATGGAGGTCACTTTGATGACTGATAGAGGGATTTTTTAGATGATCTAGGACTAATTTTCCATCCTTGAATTAATTTTTTACAAAACCACTCCTTAAATATTTTATCTTCATCTCAAACTAACACTTATAGGCTTATTTTATAAAATTTGACTCCTACATGTGCCAACCAGTGAGTCACTATGATACTTATAAAGTCTAAGGAGACCTTAAAGGTCACTTCATGGTTAAACCACTTCATATGGATGGGTTTTGGGGCCAAAATCCACCATCAATTCAATTCTAGAGTTTATATAAGGTTTAAGATGTCCAAAATATTAACAATGGATCATATCATATGGACATCAAAACTAGAAACAAATCCCATGAATCTATAATGCATTGAACTCCTCATCTTCCATAAATGGCATAGTTTTCCATGCAAATGGTGTGTGGAGATAGGAACATTGGAAGGTGACACTAGGGTTATCTATATACCAATTCTAACAAGTTATTTTATTAAGGAATGTGCATAAAAGTTAGCCCCAAAATTCCAACCAATCCTTCATGGATCTTCAGTCTATAGGGAGACTTAAACTTCCCTAAGATTTTTGGCCTTGAGTATCTATGTGATGAAGTGTGTGAACACTTAAAATTTGAGCTTCGAGTTGACTATGTTAAGGTTATAAGGATCAAGTAGGGTTTTAAAGCCACATTAACTTATTTATCACTTATTTTCACTTGAAACCTCCTTATTAGAGTCTTAAACATCTTTACACAACCCTCATTAGCCATACAACTTGTTGTAAGAGCTTGGAGGAACCTTAAGATGGTAGTAGGCTCTATGAGCAAGTTTTTGTGCTTGTCTACACTAGCTTATATCCAAGGGCACCTAATGTATCTCTAAATTCTAATCCATTTTTATGAATTTTTAGGACCCTTATCATCATGTTGGAATGATCCAACACCATCTATGAATCCAAATCTATTTTCAAACTTTCTAAGACATGATTTTGTTCATCTAGCCCCTAGGATTTATTGTCACAGATAGGGCTTGGTCTGAGACAAAACAATGAGTATAACCACAATTTGTATAGATCAAATGGATAAATTAGTGACTTAAAATAGTCATTATGACCATTTTTAATAAATTTGAAGGCTTTTACATGCCTATAAAGGCATCACATATTCATTTTGCTTAGATTAGTAGTGACCTGCCTGTTGATTGAGTGACCAAGCATGGAAATTATGAGTATGGTATTAAATATTCTTTATTTAGGTTATCATGATATTTATATGTCCATAAAATTATTTAGGGGTTAATATACTCTCATATAGTGACTTTTCAACCTTCACTCTAATTGCATACACTCCCCTTCATAAGCTTAGGGCTTATGTAATCTTAAGCATGTGTAGATGTTCCTTTTCATTCTTATAGGTTATGAACCATAATAATACTTGTATGAGTACTAAATTTTTAACATAATAAATTTATTTTTTTTCATATGCATCAACTCTATTATAGGTATACACTCATGTATGCTCACTATGTACAGGGTTTTAATATCATGTTTGTATGAGAGAAGAGTGGTCTATAATTACTCAAACTCTAGTAACACACTCATATATTCACTCATATATTTGGAATAAATACCCTCTAATTCTCACACCATTCTTCATTCATTTGAATGGTCTACATGGTGCTCATGGAGAATTTCACATAGTAGGCTCAAGGTCATTTCTTGTAGGTGGTCATTTGTTGCTTTAATAGGGTACATGATCTACATATATATTAATTTTACATGATATTATGGTCCTTGAGGTTCCAAGGGGAATTTAGGGATGTTTTACATTTCTTAGACTTGTACTGAAGGGTTGATTAATGGAGGATGGTGATATTGGAGTGATATGGAGTGTGGGACATGAAAATAGGGTTGACACAGTATGGATGGAAGTAAAAACCATGTAAAATGATAAAAGTATGAAAATGGAGTGAGATGGAGTGTGAGAACCCTTAATTAGAAAACCTCATGAATATTTTAGACCCTCACATATATACCTAAGAAAATATGTCACTTTGGAGGTATAAATGAAGCATATATAGTCAAAATATGGAATCTAGAAATCTCTAAGGAACCTTAATCTTTGAAAAAAACCTAAAATTCTACTAAAATTGTCTGTGTGGTTATATGATCAAGGGGATGGTTTTTAAGTCTATGAGGCCACCATGTAGGTTGGAAAATTTTATCATAAGTCTATGATGACAACCTACCATGACTTTAACACTCTATTTCCATCTTCTTGAGTTGCATTAGAAGGCTCTGTAGATGCTAGTAAACCACACACAGTTCTCACCACATAGTGGCCCTCAAGTTTGTATAATAAATTTATTCTTGGAGATAATTTGAAGTGAAAAAAACATGTTATACCTCCAACCTAAGGAAGGAGGCATGGGGAATACTCCACCAAATCTTTAACTCATCTAACAAATTCTGATGAGGGTATTCAACCTTTGTCTATTACACAGACCTGCCTGTAGATTGCACACTATGCTATTATTGAAGATTTTATAGCTATATGAGATCACACATGTGAGTCACAGACTAAAAATGTTGTGATAGGATCCTTAATTACCTAAGGAAACACCATAAATCATTGGTTTGAGTAGGCAAGCCAAAAACCCACGAAAACCATTTTATCCAACTTTTCCTTTGCAAGTGAAGATGGCATACATATTCCTTAAGTTATTAATGAATTTTCATATAGCTCATGAGACTAATCCTAATACAAATACCAATGGGTGGAATCTAGCTGAGCATACTTCCCCTGGTTAGGAGTTTGGACCTCCATTCCCTCTCCTTTATATGGTACAAGCATAAACCTGAGGAGATCTCTAAGTTTAATAATGAGATTGAGTGGAAGATAGGATGGTTTGAGCTTCCTTTACACTAAAACACTTTGTTTTCTCTTCCACTTGTCATCACTAACCTCATTATGCAAATCCCTAACTTCACATGAACTAGTGCATACTATAGGGATATGTACCACATGAAAAACCTCTATAACCTATAATTTATCTACATTTCTTCTTGTTTTAGATGAAAATAAATCATTAGTAGGTGTTTTTGAGGGAAAATAAGGGTCATGTGACATATTAAACCTGATGGTACAGATTAGGGGAGTTGAAAAGACATTATCTAGCATGGGTGGGGCCCATTAGTTAGGATTTAGGCATTGAATATGATGGTAATAGACTTAGTGAGGAATGAAATGGTCTATAAATGGATTGATGAGGCTTATTTAGGTATATTAAAGGCATGGGAGGTGACCTAGTGTCCCATAAAGGTAACATTAGGCCTCATTATGATCAAAAACATTGATTTAACACACATACATGACTTTAAATGGGTATATCAAATGAATATCAGGTCAATATATTATGAAAATACCATTATGATCTATTTGAGACCTCAAATATACCCTAATATACTTTTCATGATGTTATTTAAATATTGAAAGTGAACATACCTCATGTTATTAGATAGTTTAGAGATGCTCAAGAATTCTCACTAGAATGCCTTCTCAATTTACCTTCACCATGGCATTTTTTAACTATTATAGCTCCATAAAAGTGACCAATGGACCTTATACATGATAAAACACTTGATTTAATTTGGAAAGGAGACATGAAGTATCACAAAGAAAAGTTATAACATGATAAAATAGTGAACTATTTAAACACCCCAAACTCATAAGAAGAATACAACCATAAGGGTAAATGTTCTTGGATTAGATTTAAAGGGTTTGAGGTTGATAAATTTATAGGTTCTAGTATATAAAGTGGTAAAAATTTATGTTTTCTCATCTATCTTGACTAGCTTTTTGGTCAAGGAACTTAGAACTCTTAGACTTGCTCTTGATGTCTTAACAAATGAAACTTGACTGCACATGAAATCTACCTTATACTTTGCATACTTTTAAATAATGAGACACAAAAAATTAACAAGGGAGAAACAATAAAATATAACACACAGCTACCAAAAAAAATACCAATAAAAAAACATAAACATGTGCAGAATCACTTAGAAGGAGGAAACAAACCCTAACTACTATGTATAAAAGGGGCATGATGAAGACCTAGTAGAAAAACTTGAGGAACACCCCATTGATAGGGATTAGGATTTCCACACAATTAAATTGGATAGTTGAAATTAATTATTTTATTTTTATCTTGTGATGATATAAGGTCTACTCTAAAGGATTTCAAACTTGGAGTGTTTCCCTGGATTTACATGGTCTTCATCCCACTTGAACACTATATCTCCTTATTGAAATGTCTTAGATGAAGATTTTTTATCAAATGAAATTTTTACTTAGTTCTGATTGAACCACATGTCATGCATGTAATTATCCCTTGTCTCTTATAACTATCTCATCTCATTCATTCTCACTTTCATTGCATCATCTTCTAAGAGCTCAAGTTGATAATAAATCTCTAATGCAAGTAGTTCAATGGAAATAGGCAATATTGCCTTTCTACCATAGATAATGAGGTATGGAGAATGTCTATTAGACCTATTAGGTGTGACTCTATCTATCCATAAATTAGTCCTCAAACTTATATTCCATTCTCTTTGAATATCCTCCATGGATCTCTTGATGATCCTTATCAAGTTCTTATTTATGGACTTTGCTAGCCCATTACCTTGTAGGTAATAGTTGGAGGAAGACTTGAGGTAGACTCCATGGTTACGAGACTACTCACATACCTTATCACACATAAAGGACAAAGCATTATTAAATATAATTATTGAAGTTACACTAAACCTGGTCAGAAGATTGTCATAGAACTCCAAGACTGATTTCTCATTAGCTTCCTTAAGTGAAGCTACCTCCACCCACCTTGTGAATTATTCAATGGATATTATGACCCAATTATGTAAATCACTATAAAGGGTATAGATAATTACTATGAATTATAAGCCCCAATGCATGAAGGGCTATTCAACTTGAATGGGTTTCAAGGGAAGGGAAACTAACCTTTATTTACTAGTGAACATGACACACTTTGAACACTTTTTGACCCAAGTATGTGAGTCTATAAACAAGGAAGGACAAAATTAACATTATATAATGATTTTTGAGGATATGGTCTTGGTATAAAAGTTCCCACTAGTATGTCCATCATGAAATTATTTAAGTAGTTTGTCAACTTGGCTTAATTTAACACATCTTCAAAGCATACCTTTTATATCCTTCTTAAAGAGAAATCCATCTGTCAAGACATAGAGTATGGTATATAGTCTAAAATTAATTATTTTGGTCCTATATAAGCCCATAGGAAATTGGAATATTTATATTAGCTTGACCACATCATTGGTCTAACTAAGAGGAGTGGTGTTACCATCTGCCTATTGACTATCAACACTATGTCTTTATCTTCTCCAAATTTTGTTGTAATATGTTCACATAGACCTATACCTCTGATTAGATTCATATCTCTCACCTCAATGTCATATTACATACACCGTGTTACCCACCTAGGTCTCTTCTCACTTAAATCTCTATTGAGTATGAACTCTTTGATGCTTAGGTGCACTACAATCAATATAAATTTGTTATTAGAAACAATGTGCCTAAGCTTCTTCAATCCTCTCATAACAAAAAGTAAATACTTTTACAAAAAGCTATACCTTTCTTCATATCCTTCTAAGGCTTGAATAAATAAATAAATTGGTTGTTCTAGGCCTTCATCCTTCTGCTACATAAGCATAGAAAAAATTGCATCAGTTGTGAAGAATGCATACAATAAAAATTATTTGCTAAAGTCAAGGAGTGTGGGGGCTTGAGAGATGGACTATTTGATGACCTCAAAGCTCCTATTTCCTTCCTTGTTTCATGTGAAATATTTGTGCTTCTTAAGCATATGAGTAAGAGGCTTCACTAATTTTTTAAAACCTAGAATAAACCTCCATATGAAGTTGATCTTCCACAAGAAGCTATACAAACCATTCTTGTGCTTGGGTAGGGGTAATGCTAAGATTGATTAGACCCTCTTAGGTTCAATTGAGAGGCCATAATTTGACACCACATTTTATAAAAATCTTCAATCATGAACTAAAAATATGCATTTCTTGGGATTTAAAGAAACTCCAAACTACCTGCACATATCAAAGACTAACTTCAAATGTGTTATGTGATCTATTGGGTCTTTTGAAAATATAATGATGTCATAAAGATATATGAGAACCATTTAATATATTATCCCTTCAAATGAAACATCCATTTCCATTTATAAATTTTCCCTTGTATTGGATAGTCCAAAGGGAATCTTCATGTATTCATAGGTGCCCCACTTTGTACTAAAGGCAGTCTTATGTCTATACTCCTCCATGACTAAGATATGATTGTATCTAGAGTAAAAATCAATAAAAGAAAACCTCTTATAGCTTCAAAAATTATCAAGGATTTGATCCATGGATGGTATTGGATAATGGTATTTTAAAGACACCTTGTTAAGGTCTCTGATCCAGGCAACAATTTAGGCGACAATTCGGGTGACAGTGCCACCCCAATTGATGACGAAACTTTTGGGATCCATAACTTTTGCACCATAGCTCCAATTGACTCGCCGTTTGAACCGTTGGAAAGATAAGAATGAGGAGAATGTCATGAAATGGCATTGAGCTCTGATAAATGAAATTTGATCCCCGAAAACCCAACGGAAGTGACTCAAATTTCAATTTTAATAGTGTAATCTAAAAATAGTAAGTTTATAAAAATAGTAATTCCTCAAATTTTGTATTGTTTTAAATATTGGAATTCATACCACTTCATCTCCATCAATATTGGTGACCTTACACATCCTCCCCATGCTTTAAAATTGTGTATAAATGAAGAGGTAACCTGAAATGTGAAGACAGACATCTCTTCCCAGAGATAAGCATATATTTGTATTGCGATCTTGAGTAATACTACATCTCTTCTCAGAGAATTCATTGTTACTGTGTTATTTCTATGTTATTTAGATATTTATCAACCAGAACTTTGGATTTTTGGATCAGTCTCTAAAATCAACACATAGGCATGTCTATCCATTATTGTTCCTCATAAACATAAGTTTTACCACCCATGAGGAATGCTTAATAAGAAATATAATATTAGATTCAATCAATTTATATAATTCCCTTCTCATGATTTCTTCCACCTTAGGGTTGACTGGGCTTTTATTCTACCTTACCAATTTTGCATTATCTTCTAACTCTATGGTATGTTGGGCTAACTTGGGGTCAAAGCATTTTATATCATGGTGTTCCCATGTAAACACATCTTCATACTCCTGACACAAGGCTATGAAGGCAACTCTCTCTTCTTTGGTGTTCACTTTTCCCAACTTAATCAACTTGTCCTTAAAAATGTATATCTTCTCATAGTGTTCTTTTTTAGTTGAGATACTCACCTTGTCCTTACTTAACTAATGATATTTATTGAAGATGTTATTTAATGTCACCAATCCCTAGGGAAAATTTCTTAGTTCTTATCTAGATAATTTGATCATCAAACTAATGCTGCAACCTACCTTGATTCTTATGATAGAATTCTACCTCATGCATGAGAAAATAAGTAGTCTACTCATCACTGTCAAAGACTTATGAATTAAAATCATTATTAGGTATAGATGGCTTGCATAAAAAAATGATTTGTGACTGTCCTTAGGTGCCCTTGACTCCTAAAACAATGTCATATTATGCACCAATAGTTTCAAGTATATCTACATGATTATTGGACTCCCTTGGTATAGAACGAATGTTAAATGTTAGGAATTTATCTAAGAGATCCCAAACTTAGTGCTTATAGGCATTTAAAAGATTATTAACTTCATTAACACCCATCACTTTATATACTACTACCTCACTACCACCTTTTACTTGCAAAAAATTGATTTCTCTTCTTATTGCCCATTATAGCCCATGCATAAGGGCTTCATATTATGTAGTGTTTGAAGTACAAATGAATTGAAACCTTATTATAAAATAATACATATAATTATAAGGGGAAACAAGATTTACTCTAGCCACACTCCCATTCTTTGACCTTGATCCATAAAAGAACAAAGTCCATATGCCATCATGCTCTTGAGTTGGGCTTACGAGACTAGGTATAACAACTCCTTCCTCATGCATGCAGTATACACCTTGGCCCACCTTCTCAATGGTTTTATAGGGGTAAAAAACATGGTTGTAAAATTTCCATTTATCAAGGAGTAGATTTGAGATGCATTCAATATGATCTTTGGGTTCTTTCTCACTGATATTCTCATCCTCATCTAGGATAGTGCAATTTACATTGGATAGGTTGGGCATATATGGTTCTAAGTGTAACCTATAAATAGGTTCAAACCTAATAGTGACCCTTGTCCCATATCTGGTCCTAAATACCATGTATGACCAGCCAGATGAAAGGTATCCCTAAATATTTGTCATGAAATTCCTAGACAGACATAGGGAAAAATATGGAGTGAGATCAACTACCATGACATCTTGTGAGATAGTACAATTGGGATTTTGAGATCTTTTAAGACACCTAATATATTTAGGGATACCCATATAATTGTAAAAATCCTTTCTCATTGGGTTCCTATTATGATAAATAAGTAGAATGGAGGTGGATCAACTACCTTGGGAGCTTGGACTTCACTAGGTTGACTATCATCAGCGTAAACTACACTCACCTTATCTTTTTTCTTATTCATGAGAGGAAGCTTGGAGATCTATTGTTGAAAAATGTCTTTCTACCCTATAATGAGTAGAGAATCCCACATAGGAATTCTAACATTAGACTTCTTCAAGTAGTCTATAATGTTAAAGGGAGAATTGGTAATTTTGGGTTGCAACTTGGAAGTATAGGCATCAATTGACTTATGTAACTTGTGGAATGAAGGGAATATTCTACTATTTCCCATGTGTCTACTATGTTGTAGATGTTTTGTTGGTTTTAATTTGAGTGTTATGATACTAATTTACTTGTGTATGTGTTATAGTGGCCTTAGGATGACCCAAACTATCTTCCAGCATCCTACTCTTAGAACTTTTGTGGGTTGCAATTGAATCATCTAAATTTAACACATTATAACATAAGTTTATTTCCACTAGATCAAAAGTTTTTTCACCTTATTTAAAGTTTGAAAATTTGGTCTCAATAGGTTCTTTTCTTAGATTCCCTCCTTGTTACCTTGGTACTTCAGTTGGTGTCATGAAAGCAATATCACCATGAGGTACTGGACAACCTTGTTGTGGAAGAGGCATAGTGTCATGTACTTGAAATATAGGACCTTGTTTCATATAATAATTATGACATAAATACCCATTTGTATACATCATCATCTCACCTAATTATCCCCATGGAGTAGACCATTGACATTATTATGCAAAGTTATTTTATGTTGGTACCAATGCCCTTGAACTACTTGCAACATTGGGGTTATAGCTATTCTAAGGTATGGCATATGTGATCTACCCTTGATTTTTTTGGTTGGGTGGATAAGGGGGTCTATGATATAGATGATATGGATATGGATCTTGATAAGGGGATTGGTAGGGTTTATAGGAAGTATGCTTCTACCTCTCTAAGGCTACCAATTTGTTATTTTGGGCTTTAAGTAACCACTCAATATTACCAAGCCTATCTACTTAGCTATCATCATATTGGTCTTGGTGTTTTGGATATGGTAATGGAGAAATGGAGGGGGTAGTGGGTTAGATCTCTATAAATAGGGGCATGAGGGGCCTATGAGTCAAAAATTTTCTTGAATCAAGTAGTTTTCTATTCTTAAAGATATTTCATATGCCTTTGGAAATGTGGTCCCAACCATGGACTATATCATTATAGAAACATAAAAATTCAAGGCCCTTATGTAGTATAACAATGTGTAAATAGGTGTAGGTTTAATAATGACATGGATCCTATCCCAAGTTTTTTGAATTTATAGTTAAAATCAGCCATAGATTATTGGGGTACCCTCTTAATTGAGGTGAGTTTCTCAACTAATGAAACATGATCACTTATATATTTAAAATTCTTATAAATACACTCATCAAATTCATACCATGTGTTTATGGAGGCAAGAGTGAGACCCCTATACCACTAAAGATATTTGCCTCTTAAAGAGGTTGCCAATAGTCTCATGGCTACATTTTCTTGGGTGATGTTGTGTAATGAGCACAACTTGGATATATTAGCTATGTGTTCCACATGAGTGGTGGAGTTTTCCCTGTTAGGGATAGCCTAAAGTTAGTGCTAACATTTATGTTTTTACTATTAGGTAAATTACTATTTATTGAATAGTATTTACCTCATAGTATGTCATTAGTTAGTTATTAATAGTTACGTTAATATATTAATAATATATCATGTATTATTAATAGTTAATTTTTTAGTATAATTTATTATACTAAGATTTGTGATAGATATTGGTGGAGATTATATCTTACCAATTATAAGAATTAGTTTTCCTATATAATTTGTATCTCTCATATAGTTCTTAACATGAAATATATTAGAGGAAATATTTTATTGTTTTTAAATTTATCTATGTGTTCAACTCTTTTTATTATGTAAATCTTAACCAGTTCTATCATCTGGTATTAGAGTAGGATGCTTTGATGGATAATCAGAGGATTATTTGATGGGGAATTAGAAATATTGAGGGATAGTCCATAATTATATGTTGCCTCGGTTCATGGTTTCCATATTGGAGGTCCTATCTACAATTGCTCAGATGTGTTTTTTACCACTAACATGATCCTACATGATTAATGTCTCATCCAAAATTGTTCATTGTTCCATTAAAATAAAATAGATACTCTCCTTTTGTGCATTGAATTTTATTTCATATCAGATCTGATCATGTCGTATCTATAGGCCTACATACATATGGACATTTCAAGTTTTTTTAATATATATAGAGACCTATATGATTTTGTTAATAGTTTAAAACATGTATGCAAAGAAGACAACATCTTGATATCATGACAATATTAATTATAAGTTGATATTTGTGCCCAAACTTTTCATTTTATTAGACATAGGTCAACTTTCATTAGATATTACCTTACTTCATAATAAACATTAACCAAATTAATGTAGACTTGATTTAGCTTGGTGTATCTAATTAAATATTTGGATTCAATTCTCTACATTATGACTACATATTAGTCACATTGATAATATTATGGCATTAGCTATCGAGTTTAATCAAAGAGATCAAATATTATAGTAGGACTTTGTATGGGTTCTCACCATCTAGGCTATCATTCAAGCTCATAACCTATCGTATTATAATAGTTTTTAGATTTCTCCATATCATGCTAAATTCAACATCAATCTACAATTGTACATTCCTTTTCAAGCCTCATACTAGTCTATTTAATGCATGATTACTTATTTTGCATGACAATTTGCATTAAAATTGGTGTATGTCAACTTAGAAGTTTGCATCAACATCATCTAGATGCACACACCTAAGATTTGAATCCAAAAATAAGTGGACATGTTATTCTTCTATAAATGCATTAATATTTTCATGCATTCTATTATGCAGAATTGATAGATGTCTTTTCTTACTATAGGATATATTCTATGACACTATTCTACATTGGTTATGCCACCACCAGTTCATGGTCACTGTTCAATCTCTAAATGATTTATGTCATTAAAAGGCTAAAGTTGATTCATGTAAGTTATGCCAATTATTTTTGTTAAGTTATTCAATGTTATGTTATTTAAAGTCTGATGTGTGTAATTCTATAGGTATTTTAATTTAAAAGTTACTTTGAGTCATATAGTGTTTTAAGTTTGAAATCCAAGTTCATATGTTAATAGTTTGTATTATTGGTCTATGTGTTTAAATATTATTTTAGATTTGGTCTAAATATCTCTAATTTGTGTCATTGTGTCATTTTGGGTCAAAAGAGAAATTATAGTTTTGATTATTATATTTGGTTTATATGTCAAAAAATAAAGCTAAAAAGATTTTGATTTATTTTTCAATGAATGTCAAATTTGTTAAAAACTCAAAAGTTATTTTTATGAAAGAGTCAAGTCATAAAAATTCAAAGTGTCAATATATGTCATTAAAATTTGTCAAATAATTTTTCTCAAAATTCATATTATATAGTTCAATCATTTAGTTCTTGTCAATAGTTTTTAGTTTATTGTATGTCAATATTAAAAGTCAAAGTGTTAAAAAAAAAATGTAAAGGATGCATTATCGCTTGTATGTGACATGTTAATTCAAATGGGTAATGTGTCAGTATTGTGGGGGGACCCCATTCTATTCAATATGACATGAAATTGAGATTAATGAATTATTTGATTGAGTGAATTATCTTTATCAAGTGGAGGAAGGAGGAAATAGAGGTTGGAGGTTCCATATCCTCTCATCAGTGACCAACAATGGGGTCCAAAATAATTTGGTGACATATATAGTATGGTGTGATTTTCATATTTTTCCATTGTGTGTTGAAAATAAAGACAAAAGTACATACCTATTCAAGTATTAAAATAAGTGAGCATTCATTTTTGTATTTACCCTTGAGGTTAAATAATGACCAGGACTAATAAAATGTTGTAACATTGTGTAGGTTGTGGGTTAGCCTATAAAACCTTCTAGATGTTTTTTTTATTAGTTAACCACATGTAAAACCATCCTTTGTCTATAGGTTGGTTGTAAACCAAGTATAAAAACATCTATTATTTTTAGGTTATTGTAAACCAAGTGTAAAACCATCTTTTATTTGTGGGTTGGTGGTAAACCAAGTATAAAACCATCTGATGTTTATAGTATGGTGGTTAGCTGAGTGAAAAACCATCACGTGAGTTTTTATGAGAGTTATAGTATAGAATAATGTCTTACCATGTTCACACTAATGGGGGGAATTATAGGGATATCCTAATGTTAGTGTTCATATTTTTATTTTATTGTTAGGTAAATTACTATTTACTAAATAATAATTACCGTATAGTGAGTCAGTAGTTAGTTATTAATAGTTACATTGATATATTAGCAATATATCATGTATTTTTAATAGTTAATTTGTTAGTATAAGTTATTATAGGGAGATTTGTGAGATATATTAGTGGAGACTATATCTCCCCAATTATAAGAAATAATTTTCCTATATAATTTGTATTTCCCATATAGTTTTTAACATGTAATATATCAGAAGAAATATTATATTATGTTTTTAAATTTCTTTGTGTTTGAATCTTTTTCTTATGTATATCTAAACCAATTATATCATCCCCTATGAATTATAGTATAATTTTAAAGGTATCATCTATAATATCATAAAATAGGTTAAAATTTAAAGGGTTACCACCATTAAAGGGTACAAATGCTTGCATTCTAGGCCTTGCCATTGGGATTAGAGGACTTTCATCACACTATGTATAGAAAAAATTGGTAGAATTGAGAGACTTGGGAGAATTAGGGGGTGTAGGATTTAGGTTAAACATAGGAAACCTCTTTATTATTTTAATGTCCAATGATAACTTAATAAATTCAACCATTTTACCTTTTGAAGATGATCTAGTGGACACCTTTTGCATGAAACTACCTTCCAATCTAACACTAATTATCCTTAGCCTTCCATATGTCTTCCAACATTGTCAAGGCTTGTAAAATAAGGCCTTTAAGGAACTGGTAGTTGGTCCCATTGGGTGTGGTATAACTATTAGGTAAGTAGGTTGCACCCTTCTTCATGAAGACTATTCATATCCACCTCAAACCTAGACTAACATTGGATTGACCTAAGGCCATGGGCTACCTAAGATGTAGGTCAAACCTCTAGTTTTGATGGGGATAAATCCCCTAATTTTTCACTTTAATTATATTTAAGACCTAATCTTAGTGTAATGAAAAGGGAAAAGAGATGAAAATTGATAAAAGAACCTAAACTAAAGTGGTGATGAACCAATGATTAAAGATCCTCTCTATTTAAGTAGTTTTTCATTTAATTACTTTACTAAAAAATCAAATGAAAATAAGGTTTATGGTGAATACTAGTGGATTAGAAGATGTTGTACACTAATTTGAATCTAGTGATTGTGAGATATTCTTTTTGGCTAGGAAAAATAATTGGCACACATGTAAACACTTAACAAAATAGATTAATAGATAATTGGGTGAGCTGCTTGGTTAGAAAACCAATCTCAAGAAGTTTTGAGATTCATCAAATGGATGTAATCTTACTTATTTACATAATAAAGTGGATAAACAACATAAGAAATTACAATTGATAAAATATATGATAAAAATGATAATTAAGATTTTGTCCTTGATTAAGCTATCAATATAAGCATAATATTCATCCCAATAACTCATGGTAGCATCCACTTCATTATATATGACATCTAGTTGGTCCTCAGTGGCTTAAAGAGAGGGAAATAAACAATATATCAAAGAGCTAACTCAAAATATATGTCACTCTAATTAGTAAACATGGGTTGGGTTAATATAAGGAGATATGTGATATTGATTACATCATGTACTATGCCTAGTATAGTCATCTACACTAAAAGGCCATATTCAAATGATAGGAAATTAGTAAAGGATTATAGATAGGGGTCTAAGATTAGGGTCTTAGGTTTTGTAAATTAAACATAGTGGATTGATGCTGATCTTAAAAAGATCAATGCTGATATGTAGAATTGATGTTGATTCAAAATGAATAGGCATCAATTCTATTTATGATTGAGCTTAATTAAAATAGAGAATAATCAAGGTATATTAGATGACAAAGACTAATTAATGAAACTAAAGGCTATGGATGATATTTTAAATATTATATAAGCATATAACAATAAAATAATTGATAGAAAATAAAAGAAATAAAATATGATGACTTACCTTGGACGTGATTGAAAACATAATGAAATTCTTCTCCAAAAATGTAGGCAGTTTCTTGGGCTTGTGATAGAGGATGTGGATTAAACACAATAGAAATTTGATAGAGTATCATTAAGGATGTCCCTAATTCTCTAAGAAATCTAGTATAAATTATAGGTTATAAGTTTTTAGGTCTAGAATACAAAGGTTAGCTGGGTGTTTATGGATCGACACTGATCCAAAGAATAGGTGTCAATCATGGGAAAATCAACACCAATTCACCCAAATTGGCACCTTTGTTTCAACCATGGGTAAAATTGGCTTTGATACATGTGGAGTTATTGGTAACGACACTATTTATGGGTAAAGTGGTTATGGGGGTAGATTTCGTAGGTTATTAATGGATTTAAGAGGTTAGTGGGGGTAAAAGTTAAAAGTAAAGACAAGTTATTGGGTTATCAAGGGTAAATATATTAAATATTAGGATAGGGATTATTTAGGAGATTAAATAAAAATAAAGACCTAAAACACCTAATTAATCATATATAGGGTACTAAATTATAGTTTCTACATTTATCCCTTTTTATGGAGTGATATAAAATACATGCCATGAGATAAAAACCATAAGAGGTACACTACCCTAGGTTTATGTTAGGATATATCCCCCCTCAAACTAGGAGTAAATGTAGGATAAGGAGTGGGTGATGGGTTTTAAAAATGGAATAATAGATGGGATGGGTATATAAAAATTGAGATATAATAAATGTGGATGCATAACATGAAGTATATATTTTGCACTAATAGGATGTAAGGTAATACAAGAAAAGATGCCTTGAGGTAAATCCCATAATAAAATACAAATACAAATAGGTGGTATTAAAAAAAGGTAAAACAAGATAATAAGTGATAGAGTTTGGCTGACCAAAGTATATTATGTGCTATATAATGTGTGTGCTACCTATAGATAGTTATTCTTAAGAGAAATACACTGTCAAGACCCACTAAGGGGAGATACCCAAAAGAGTGCATGTCTTATGTAGGCTATGGGACTAATAGGGGGTTAAAATACACAAACTTGAAATGGTGTGGAACAAATAGGGTAGGTGTGGTAAGGTACCAAGATAAAGCTAAGGAGTAGGGATGGATTTACATAAAATTACAAGTAGTGAAAAAGAGGGCAAATTGGTGTTGATCTAAAATGAATCAGTGATGATCCACCAAATCAGTACTGATCCAAAACTAATCGGTACTGATATGAAGTCAAGTATATGAGTAAGTCCAACATAGAAAAGGGCTCATTTTCTATTGGGAAAAATAAAATGGTGCTTGATAGCTCAAACAATGTTTTTTTATACAAAATGAGATGGAGGCTAGTGATAGTGGATTAAGGTGATGATGATGCTCACAGGATGAGGTATGTCTATTATTTTATTAATTTTTTGAATTTTTATATTTTTAGGCTTTTTGAAGGTAGGATAGGGCTAGGATTATGGGAATATGGAACCAATTTTTTTTCTAATTCAAATGGAATGACATTGATCCATAAGGGATAAGTGCTAATTCACATAAAACATGTGAAGGGATTAGATTAGAGTCTAGGATTAGGACAAGTTAGATTTTTTCGAAGATTTTTAGGCTTACAAGGGATATTGGTGATAGGAAAAAATTATACAATGGATGTGGGATAGAGTTCCACCCTTAATAGAGTGAATATGAGTTTAGCTAAGTGATGACAACTAGGCCCATTTGGAGGCCATAGGCCTAGGAAGGGTGCATCACTATAGATCCATCAATCGAGACATGAGCTTGCTAGTTGTTTTGTTGGAGTATTGGGATATCAATATCAAGATGTTTTGGATTTCAAATAGGGAGATAATCATCACAAAGGAGGAAATCTACCAAATTCTATGACTTTTAATGTAGGGAGTACCCATACTACCTATGGATGAGTAGTGGTGAGGATCAACGTTGACATGCCTATACAGTGGTGATGTGGAGGATATCATATTTTTTCTATTAGGTTCACTTTTGAGCCTTTATATATAGTTGATATATCTAAGAGAGGCATAATAGTGATGATGTTATTATCTATTTCCTATTGTGCACTCCTAGACTCAAGGGGAGGTAAATTTATATTAACTGGGGTGGTGGTAGACATGTTAGATCACTAGATTTTTTTTTTATGGGAATCTACTTTACTAGCATAAGTTTATAGGGATCTTTATGAATGGAGGACCTAGAGATGATATGGATTATATGTCATTATCATTCTACAGTTCTAGGTTTATGAGCACATCTAGATAGTGTATCCCATTGGTACCCTGTGGATATAGTTGTATGATAAAGAGTACAACATGGCCTTCCTCTGATAGAAGGTTGATCTTACATGAGGATTTATAGATGGTATTTTTTGGGACCTCAATTAATACAGAGGGTTGTAGAGGGACTAAGGGATACATACATTATTTAGAGACCCTATCTAATATTCATTATGTGGCTTATGGTGGAGGTAGAGTTGTTAGGTATATGGAAGGAGAGATGGGTGATGGGGAGATAGATGTATTTCTTAGAGTACCTCTATTTTGGATAAGTGCGGTGGTATTTTGGGATAGTACAAGACATACCATGGGCCCCACATGTATACAAACAAGATGAGATAGAGCAAGATCTATTAGGACTAGTCACTAGGGATGTCCTTGAAGAGGAAGAGATAGTGTTAGAAGGAGAGAACATGGAGGATACAGGGTACACTCTAACATATACATCATGGTGGTTTGAGTAATGGAAAATGAGGTAAGATAAGGTGATGCATCCATGCTAGGAGAGAGGGTTTGAGGAGATGGGAGATGAGGAGGATGTGGAAGAGGATGTGTGATAGGAGGAAATAGATGTAGTTGAGCTTATCATGGAGAGGGATACATTGAGGGCTCAGTGTAATAATTTATAAAGACAACTAGCTTTAGTACATGGGGCTCTAACTATAGTGTAAATAGAGAAGGGTACCCTTCAAACCCAATTAGATTCACTAAAAGTGGGGTATGACTCATTGTAGTTGATTCACGACATGGTGGTGGAGGATCAAGATCGATATTGGATAGAGAGGGATAATCTAAGGATGGAGGGAGAGAGAGTCTCAGTACCAATAGGTAGAGAGGTAGTGAGGCCAAGCACTGGATAGGAGGGGACTATGAGCATTGAGAAATATAAGGAGCTACTGTCTAAGATGAGATATTATGAGCAGATCATTTTAGATTAGCTTCTGAAGACTCCTCTCTATGCTACTCATATAGTTATATAGGGTAGGTCCTCCAGGCACACACATACAAGATCAATGAGCATGGGGAGTGTAAGTTGGAAGAGAGATAGGGATAGGGAAAAAATGGATATGGGAGAGGAGATGGGAGAAGATATGGGGGTGGATCCCTTCAGAGCATTCATCTGAGTAGGCTACAATAGGCTATAGTTTACATAGGAGCCCATTTCTTGATGTATTTATATTCATTGTATTGACTAGAGAGGTATAGACATGTATATAGATACTTTGATGTCTAATGATCATTATATTTATATATATATATGGTTCATGATTAAGTTGTTATTATTGTTTCTATATGATATTTTTGCTTTCACATTCAAAGAGAGAATAAGAAACTAGAAGAAATGGTCTAAGGCTTGTATGTACCTGGATGAAGTCATGTGCATCGTAATCTAGATGTCGTGAGAACTCCTCTTTGGTTGTGGAGGATAACACCTGCAAAAGAAAGAGACTAAGACAAAGAAGGCATTAGATGAGGAGATGGTGGGTTTCCAAGCAAAAGCTTGATCCCAAAATTACAAAGACTTCCTTGAGGGATGTCAACCCACTGATTGATAGAAATAATGTCTGATAAGAGCAGAATGATAAAAGACTAAAATGATTAAAGACTAAAAAGGAAATGGAAGCAAATGCTTACCTGAATGCTGGTGTTGGCCTGGTCACAGTCGTCGGCGTCGGTGGTCCTACCGACGTCGGTTGGTAAAGGTCTGCCGACGTTAGTTAGTATGTCGACGTTAGTTGGGGTGGTGGTCTCTGTGGCCGGCGTCGGTCAGGGCAATAGTCTATGGGCGGGTCTGTGGTCTGTAGATAGGTCTAAAAAGGGGTTTGGATGGGTTTTTGTGCTGTTTGGATGGTATGAGAGAGTCTAGTTTTGGTTAATGGTCTGTGCAGAGGTTTTGGGTAGAGTTGCAGGGACAATGGATAGAGTGTATGGTCAGGCAGCAGACAGAGGCAATAGGGAGACAAAGAAATAAGGATTTAGGTCTGGTTTGGTTAACATTTTGGTCTAGGGGGTGATATTACTGGAAAGAAATAACTGAGAACATAATGAAAACACAAACAATATACATACCTGTGCCTTGTTGAAGGAGTGTTGCTGATCCCTATACCTGTTGTTGATGTAGCCTGTGTGGAGGACCTGTTGCTGGTGTAGAAGCCTACTGTGTGAGGGAGAGTGAGAGGTCTGGTTTGAAGATTGGCAGATTGATTGGTAGAGTGGCAGATGGTCGAAGATTGAATATTGAAGGAGTCGATGATCAGAGGTCAGGTGATTGAAGGTCAAAAGAGCAGATCTATGTTTTGGAGGTGGAATACAGTCTTGAAGGCTGTCGATGGTGGCATAACCACTGATGTCAGCCAAATAATGACTGAGGTCAGCAGCCACAGAATGGGGATAGAGGCTAATTTTAGCCTTTTGCCTATTCTTGCATGCCGCCAGGTCAAAGGGCCGTGGGAAAATGGTTGAGACGGTCTAACTAGGCATGGGAGAATGAGGAATAGGCCATAAATGGGTCATGGGGGGATGAAGGGAATCCAAAGAAGGGCATCCTAGGGTGGTGAGGTGGCAAGGGAGAGAGAGAGGGAAGGAGAGAGAGGGGAGAAATATTAATTTAAAATAGATAATTATTTCAAATTAATAAAACATAAGATAGGTTAGGGATGGAAGTGGAAAGGGACCAAAGGGGACCAAGGGGGGAGAGAAAGGACCAAGGGGTAGACACGATTTCAGTGTCTACATTTGCCCCTTTTTGTCTTGTTGGTTTTTCTGGATGAACTGCAAGACAAAAATAGGGGTTGATTGCCCCAGGTGTGGGATAAGGTTGATTTCATCTTGTTGGTTGTTCAAGTGAACTGCAAGACAAAAAAAAGAGGATTGGTTGCCCTGATTATGGATGAGGTATTCCCCCTCAAAGCAGGAGTTGAGGGAAGGGAACCTGGAATCAGGTGCTAATTTAACAAAGAGTGGATGAAAAATGGTGAGTGTGAATGCTACAATAGTTGTGATTGCGTGTATACCACTACACGAGATGGTCAGGTTAAAGTGTCGCAGGTCAAGGGTTGAGGAGTGCCAAAATTGAAGTAACCAGGCCCCAGCATTAGTCATAGCTGATCGAGTTATTCAATCTAAGTTGAAGCTCTAATGGTCATCGTGTTCTAGGTATCCCAGGCTCAGGAAGTGCTCCTAGAAACACAAAAAGGTCACAAGTAGTGCGGATCAACCGGCTTGTGATCCTATACTTGTGAGAGTCAAAAATAGGCTGCACACAATTTTGCTAACCAGTCGTGGGGTAGCATACATGCAAAAACCAAGGCAACATCGTCTTGGAAGTGGTCAGAGATGGAGGAGATAGGCATGATCTCCATGGTCATTGGTTGAGGTGGATGGATGGATGAAATAAAGTGGCCGAGCTAACCTCAGAACATTGAGTGCTGCCTACATAGCCCTTGTGTGAAGCGCCTCAGGCCAATGTAGTTCTCTTAAAGAGGGAGGAAGAGTCAAAGGTATGGATTGGTCTTGGTCGAGGTCAAGGTCATGGTCAAAGGATAGAATGGTTTGTCCATTAGAGAGATGAACAAATGAGGGTGGTCAAGCTAACCCCAGAAGACATCGCGTCATCTGAGTGTTGCCTATATAGCCCTAGTCTTAGGGCCTCAAACCAATGCAGTTCAGACAAAGAGTCAAAGTGGTTGATGGTCTTGGTTGAGGTCAAGTTCATGGTTAAAGGATTGGTCAAAGGAAAGAATGGTTTGTCCATCAAGGAGATGAACAAATGAGGGTGGTTGAGCTAACCCTAGAGGATGTCGTGTCAACTAAGTGCTACCTACATAGCCCCAGTCTTAGGGCCTCAGACCAATGTAGTTTAGACAAAGAGTCAAAGTGGTTGATGGTCTTGGTCAAGGTCAAGGTCATGGTCAAAGGATTGGTCAAAGGAAAGAATGGTTTGTCCATCAAGGAGATGAACAAATGAGGGTGGTCAAGCTAACCCTGGAGGATGTTGTGTCAATTGAGTGTTACCTACATAGCCCTAGTCTTAGGGCCTCAAACCAATGTAGTTCAGACTAAGAGTCAAAGTGGTTGATGATTGGTTTTGGTCATGATGAAATGATGAGGAGAAGAAGATGTTACAACCTTTTCCAAATGGTGTATTCTATAACATTGGTTGAGAGGTCTTTCATCCCTAGCAATTTTCCATATTTGTGATGGATGTATGATAAAAATGAATTGAGGTCTATTTATGCTTTAGCAAGTATTGGTTTATGCTTAACATAAATTGTGTCTAGTCGATAGTTTCCATGTGTATTGGTGTCCATAGAAACTATGTGAAATGGACTAGGTCATGTCGGTGGTCTAAAAATGTTTGATTGGTTTGGGTTTGGTTGGATAGATAATGATTGGGTTGAATGCGTGACCAAGGTGTGAAAAAAAGTGAAAGGCAAATTGCTCTTTCATTGATAAGGACTAGAATGATGGCATGGATAAGGGGTTGTTTAGAAACAAAAACCCCATTTATGCATTACATTGTTGACCAGTGGTTGTGTTAGAGAAGCAATCAAATCACTTGACGTTAAGTGAGCTTGAAATCCCTTGAGTATGCAGGGGTGATAGGTTTGACTATGTGAGATGGATGGAAGGGGGAACCCTTTTTGGCAGGAACAACTTTTCCCCTTTTATAGGTGACCCCGAGAACGACTATAGACAAGTCCATGACTCTAAAGTTTTGTCAGTCAGTTTTTTTTTTTTTTTGAAGGTAGACTGATCGATGTGGGAAGCCTGCGATGGGATGTCATCTTGCTTTGTGGTCATGTCATGAAGCTGATCGATGTGGAAAGCTTCAGAGATAGTGTTGTGTATGTAGCAAAATTTAGTCATAACCATCCTTTGAGGGAGTGGTCTATATTCTGCTTTTTATGTTTTTGATATGACTTTGGCCTAGTTATCCTTCAAAGGAGCAGTCTAGTAAATACAGCAATGATGATGTAGCTATATTTCGAGGGAGAAGTCTACATTTATAGTTGTATGACCTTGGAATATGCATCCCATTTTTATAGCTTTGTTAACTAGACTTTTGGTCATGGACTTGACTATAAAGGTTTAGAGGGTTTCCCTTTTATTAGGACAAAGCATTCATGCTTGACAAAAGGGGTGACTGATGTTTTCAGGGTCGAGGGTTGAAAGGAATAGGAATGACAATGGCAGGGATTGCTCAAGGGATCGAGCTCAAGTTAAATGTCAAGTGAATAATTACTTGATTAACAGTGGACTGGTCAAAGATGCAAGGCATAAAAGGGGCTCAGGTTCTGACAAAGTTGTGACCCATGCTTGTGTTATGATGTAAGGTCCGAGTCAATTAGGAGAAAACTTGCCCCATTTGCTTCATTCCAAATTGGTCACATGTTGATTGATGTTGAAGGAGTTGGTTGATGTGGTCGCTGATTGGTCAATGTCTGGGGTCGATGTTTGATTAATATGATTAAAAAGTTGGTTGATGTTTGGTTGGATGATGTGATTAAAAGGTTGGTTGAGGTTTGGTTGAGGTTGGGTCGATGCTTGTTTGAGGCCTAGTCGAGGTTCAGGATTAAAAGAGTGATTGATATGTGGTCGAGACAGGGTTGAAAGGTTGGTTGAGGCTTAGATGAAAGTTGAATTCCCCTAGTGGTTAGGGAGAATGTTTGATAGATTGGTCAAGGTCAGTTGAGGCTTGGTGGTCAGATTGACTGTGTTGATGTCGAATAAGGGGGTTGAAGGTGGTGAAGGGACCATAGTCTGGCATGGAGATCCTAATTTAAGTGATGAGGTTTGAGAAGCATGGGTCGGTGTTGATGATTTGTCGAAGGGGTGGTCAAGAAGATCCTTGATGAGAAGGGAATCCTTATTCTGGTGTTGATGAATGACAGCTTTAAGAGCTCAACAACGCTCAGTGTCATGTCCTAGAGTGTGGTGATAATGACATAATTTAGAGTTGTCAAACCAAGATGGTCTTGGTCTGAGAGTTGATGAGTGGAGTGGTGTTGAAGTTTTGCTGATAGTATGGTCGAGAAGAAAGGTGTCTTTCTCTAAGCATTGGCGAATGACAACCTTGAGGGCACAACAATGCTCAGTGTCGTGCCTAGGCGTGCGGTGATATGCACAAATCTATGTGTCGTCGAACCAGGGCAGTTTTGGTCTGAGGGATTGATATGGTTTAAGAGGCAGGAGATTGATGCGAGAAGACTGCAACAATTGCCGTAACAGTAGGGCATAAGAATGTGCTAATGGGTCTGTGTGTCTTGTTGTAGTGGGGGTTGAGGACTTTGGTTTGAGAGGCGTAAGAGGCGTTGGTCATACCATCATTTTCATGGGTGGTGTAACCACACGTGGAGATGGCACTTTGGTGGTGATAGGTGTTGGATGTTTTGGAGGAAATATATGTTTGATGGGTTGAGGGAGTAATGGAGGCAACTTGCTTCTCTAAGGTATGGGAGTAGGAAGCACCCCTATTAAAGTGGATAGATGCGGGCCCAAAATTAAAGGTAATGATGAAGGTGGGAGAGGAATCCTTTGGTGTGGTTTAATGGCCTTCATTGGTTTGGGGTGAGGGCCACTATTGTGCGAGGTGAGGTTAGATACGGGTCTGGGTTTGGATGTGGATGGAGGCGAGTGAGATGTAGCAATCTCGGGCAAAAGACAAGAGGAAACCGTGATTGGGTCTTCCTCGATTGAAATGGGTGAAGAGACTGGTTCTTATCTTGGTGGAGAAGAAATAGGAGAGTGTGGCTCTACAGTTGGATAGAGCGTAGGAATGGTCATGGTCTCAATGTGTGGTCTAGGCGTGGGGAATGTATGATCCCCCATTGATGACAAAAAGGATGAGGGTGAGGCAACTGGTGTGGGTGCCATCAAAGCATCCTCCAATATGAGAGAGGTCAATGGAGGACTAACAAGAGAAGGGGAAGAAGGGTCTTCCCCCTATGGAGGAGGAATAGCAGAAGAAGGGTCTTCCACCTGTGAAAGAGCTTGGTCAGGGACAAGAGAAAAGACAGTGTCGACCGTGTGTATATTATGGTCTTGAGGGTCATTGGTCATGGTTTGGACATTGTTTTGAGTAGGTGGGTGATTAGGAAAGGGTTGTTTGAAGATGTTAAGGTGTTGGTTGGGTGGGGCATTCAAGTTGTCCAAGATGAGATCACCCTTGTCTAGCATGTCTTGGACAATGTTTTTGAAGGTTTGATAGTTGTCCGTGTCATGGCCTTTGACATGGTGATAGTTGCAAAAGTCATTCTCCCTATACCATGCAGGGATAGGTGTTGAGGGGTCGAATTGAAGTGGTTGAATTGAAGGGAGATTAAGGACCCCCTGCTTGAAAAGTTTATCTAAGACAGAGGCATATGACTCTCTAATTGGAGTGTATTGGCATTGTATGGATCGACGTTGGAAATGTCTATTGATGTAGTCTGATGTTGAAAATTGAGGTCGGTTGGTTATTTTTGAAGATGATGGTCTAAAGATGATAGTGTTTGTCAACCCCTTGGACTGGGAGTGGGTAAAAGAAGGTTTGGATGAAGAAGGGTCATTAGATTTTGTGTTGTTATTATGCAATTTGACCTTATTTTCATTGATGGCACAGAGTTCAAGCCTTCTTGCCATGGTGAAAGCTTCGTCAAAGGAGCGGAACGTTTGAATCCGCAAGGTAGAAGAGATGTGCCTATCACATGCTTGAGAAAAGATCTCGATGAGCTTAGGTTGAGGCAAGGAGAAGGAGAGCTGGTTAATCAAGCCTCTCTAACAGGCGACAAAATTGACTATTGATTTGTCGTCAAATTGCCTGATGGAATAGAGGTCTGTGATTGAGACTTGTTTGGTAATGTTGATAGAAAAATGGTCAAGAAATAATTGGGCAAGTTGAGTGAATGAAAAGATAGAATATCTGGCAAGAGAGCTATACCAGTCAAGGGCGGGGCCAAAAAGTGACATGGGAAACATGCGTAGAAGTAACGCATCATCATGGGCTATGAGATAACAAGCGTGTCTGAACGCTCATAGGTGTTGTTGTGGGTCCTCCTTAATCTAAAAATGAGTAAATTTAGGGAGTTCCCACTGGTTAGGATAAGGTCAGATGGGCACAGAAAGATGAATGGGTTCATTGCAAATTTTCTCATATGAGAGGGCATTGCTTGAACCAAAGATAGAGATCTCGAGACTGGACATCTTGTCCATCAGCATTTTGATTATGTCAGCTGATGGATTGGTAGGTGGGGCACCCCTTAGGTTGTAGGGTACTTGGAAGGTGGTCAAAGAGGCATATGACGTACTTGGTTGCGCTTGTGTAGGTGCAACATAAGGGTAGTGCATCATAGGGATAGATGTCGTGGTCAAAGAGGCTTGTGTCATGAAGATGGAGGACACAAGTTGACTAGATATCACCAGAGGTGGTTGAGTGGCGAAACTAGTAAAAGGATAGGTTGTCACTCCCATGTGTATAGGTGCAAGAGTGGGGGAGGTCAAGACAATCAAGTTATGGTATGGTGTAGAACTTGGTTGAATTGTGTGTGGTTGAGGGGGCAATGATACCCCGATGGAGGTAGGTTCGAAAATAGATGGGGAGGCCAAACTTTGCATATTGGCCATGGTCGAGTGACTAGTCGAGACAATAGGCTGAGTCATGATGGGTTGAGTAGCGGATGATGTCGATGTCATTGCCACTACGAGTGAAAGGTCCTGCATTTGGTTTCTTGCGAGATAGGTTTGGAGGGCTTTGACATTGAGGTCCAAGAATCTTTCGAAATCTTGGTCCCCTTCAAGGACAATGGGGGTCTGAGTTGGGGTCGATCGAGTAGGAGTTCTTTCAGTCTCTGAGTGGAACTCCATTATATGACTGGTTATGGATGGGGGAAGCGGAAGCGGTTGATGCCTCGCTTGGTCAAGAAGGGTCAAGTTTCAGAAACTATGTTTTTTCAGTTTCAAAATGTGGTTTTTGGTAGAAAAAGGGTCGGGTTTTAGGCTGCTAGTTTGAAAAAAAGAGACTATGATAGTGACCAACATCAGTTGAAAAATTGATGTCAGTGAGGAAATTTGGCCGACGTCGGTCAGATAACCGGTGCCGGTGAGAAAGAGTTGCCGACGTTGGTGATAAAATTGATGCCGGTGACTGTGGTTTCTAGAAACTCAAAAAAATTGAATATTCTTGGAAAAAAGGAGAAGAACGTCCTCACTAGCTCAAACAAGCAGATAAGAATAGAAAAATAGAGATGGAGACAGGTAGACCCTAAGCATTAAATCTTAAGAATCAACTTTTAGAATCTTGTGGCTTATGCCTTAAAGTGATGTTTGGGAAGGTTGACTTGAAGAATGGGTCCTAGAAGAGGTAGTCTATGGATGGTTTCAGGTTTGTTTAGGTGCTCAAGAGTTTGGGTTAGGTTTGGTACGTGGCTTGGTGCTAAGGAGCAAGCTCCCCTCCTTTCACAAGCCCACTGATAAGTTGGTCTCACTTAGCCAAAATATACCTTCCCTAGAGATTATCCTCTATTAGAGAACGGAGTGGGCTTTCCCCTTGGTGATGAAATCCAAGTGAGATTGCCAGGGAGGGGTAAGGTATCTGCTGGGTGATGAAATCCCAGTCAGGCCTTGTCTCAAGTAAGTTTGATGTTTGATTTGTGCAGGTGATTCGGATGTGTAACATAAGTGTGATTAATTCATGATGCAGTCTAATTACTAGATGTGGACTAAGAAATGCAAGTAATCAGAAATGAAATGCAGTGTGTTTTAAGCCCAAGTCAAAATGTTAGTTCGTATGAAGACAAATGGAGAAAGGGGTGAAGAGCATGATTTTTGACTAGTCTATGATGCAAGAAAAGAAAGAAGAGTTCTTTTTAATCCTGCTTATGATGTCTTTTAGAAGAGAAGAAAGAGGTGAAAAGGGAGAAACCTAATGCACCCTATATGAACAGAAATAAAAGAACCCAAGGAAGATCCTAGGGTCCCACCGGGTGTGCCAAAATTTTTGTATATGATATTTTCAGTTTCACATTCAAAGAGAGAATAAGAAACTAGAAGAAATGGTCTAAGGCTTGTATGTACCTAGATGAAGTCATGCGCACCGTAATCTAGACGTCGTGAGAACTCCTCTTTGGTTGTGGAGGATGACACCTGCAAAAGAAAGAGACTAAGATAAAGAAGGTGTTAGATGAGGAGATGGTGGGTTGCCAAGCAAAATCTTGATCCCAGAAGTACAAAGACTTCCTTGAGGGATGTCAACCCACTGATTGATAGAAATAATGTCTGATAAGAGTAGAATGATAAAAGACTAAAATGATTAAAGACTGAAAAGGAAATGGAAGCAAATGCTTACTTGAATGCTAGTGTTGGCTTGGTTACAGTCGTCGGCATCGGTGGTCCTACCGACATCAGTTGGTAAAGGTCTGTCGACATCAGTTAGTATGCCGACGTCAGTTGGGGCGGTGGTCTCTACGGCCGGTGTCAGTCGGGGCAGTAGTCTGTGGACGGGTCTGTGGTCTATAGATAGGTCTAAAAAGGGGTCTGGATGGGTTTTTGTGTTATTTGGATAGTCTGAGAGAGTTTGGTTTTGGTTAATGGTATGTGCAGAGGTTTTGGGTAGAGTTGCAGGGACAATGGATAGAGTGTATGGTCAGGCAAAAGATAGACACAATAGGGAGATAGAGAAATAAGGATTTGGGTTTGGTTTGGTTAACAGTCTGGTATGGGGGTGATATTACTGGAAAGCAATAACTAAGAACATAATGAAAACATAGACAATATACATACATGTGCCTTGTTGAAGGAGTGTTGCTGATCCCTATACCTGTTGTTGATGTATCCTATGTAGAAGACCTATTGCTGGTGTAGAAGCCTGCTGTGTGAGGGAGAGTGAGAGGTCTGGTTTGAAGATTGGCAGATTGATTAGCAGAGTGGCGGATGGTCGAAGACTGAAGATTGAAGGAGTCGATGATCAGAGGTTGGGTGATTAAAGGTCGAAAGAGCGGATCCGCATTCCGGAGGTGGAATTCAGTCTTGAAGGTTGCCGACGGTGGCATAACTGCTGACATCGACCAAATAATGACTAACGTCAGTGGCTGTAGAATGGGGACAGAGGCTAATTTTAGCCTTCTTCCCATTCTTACATGCCGCCGGGTCAAAGGGCCATGGGAAAATGATCAAGAGCGTCTAAATAGGCGTGGGAGAATGAGGAATAGGCCATAAATGGGTCATGGAGGGATGAAGGGAATCCAAAGAAGGGCATCCTAGGGTGGTGAGGTGGCAAGGGAGAGAGAGAGAGGGAAGGAGAGAGGAAAGAAATATTAATTTAAAATAGATAATTATTTCAAATTAATAAAACATAAGATAGGTTAGGGATGGAAGTGGAAAGGGACCAAAGGGGACCAAGGGGGGAGAGAAAGGACCAAGGGGTAGACACGATTTCGGTGTCTACAATTATGTATTTTATTATGGATTATGGATGTTCATGGATTATGCTTATATTTAGATTATAGATGCTTACATTGTATGGATTATGTGATTATGGATTTAGATTATGTGATTTATTATAGTTGTTACATGTGATGGATTTAAATTTTTTATGGATTATGAGTTATATATATATATATATATATATTTGACTACTAATTATGGATTATATTATTTATAAAATGATTATGGATCATGATTATTATATTATGATGGATATGATTTTGATTTAGGTAATGTTTAAAATGTTTAAAATTAATATGGATGTAACTTTTGATTATGTGATTATGTATTAATTATTTGATTATATTATGGATTATGGGCTTTTTATGAAAAAATGCTTATGGATGTATATTTGATTATTTATGTATAGATTATATATTTTATGCGATGTGATTATGGATTATGGATTATGGATTTTAGATTACACTAAGGATTATGAGAAAATTTTATGGATAAGAATTATTAGGGATGCCATCTATAAATTAGAATATTTTTTGATATTATCACAAATTTATTTTATAAAGGGTTTTATTTCTCGTTATTGGCTTGTACCATGACCCAAGAGAATTGATTTGAAAGGAATGAATATGCATCCTTAACCAACTGTAAATAACTATCCTAACAACTTTAGGTCAACTAAGTTTAGGATCTTATTGATTTTGAGATTTGTTTCAGGATTTATATAAAGTGGATTCTAATAAGAAGATGCTTCCATCTTGCATACCCAAAACTAAGGTTAAACCTAGAATCCTTTTGTGCCAATCCACATAGACTAATCAATGTAGGAAGTCTACCCAATTAAATAAAGTTGATCAATACAAGAAGTTTTCTAGGGATATTTTTATGCATGATAGCCATCCTTAAAGGGAGTGGTCTATATTTTGAGATATGATTTTTGAAACAACTATCCTTCAAGAGAACAGTCTGTGCTTTTGATATTTTGTATATTTTATAGATTTCATAGCTATCCTTTGAGGGAGTAGTACATTTATTTTGATTTATTTTATAGATACACTATTTTTATTTTTGATCCCAATATTAATCTTTCATTATGGATTTGCCTTAGGTATCCTATGATAATTTCCTAAAGCTTTGATACACAAGATAAAACACTTATTCTCAAAATGAATTAGTGATAGGGAGAGATTTCAAGAAATAATTATTTGGAGTTCCTTCTCATTATAGTAAAAGCTTATCCAATTAGAGCTTGTTATGAATAGATATAGGGTATTCATATTCAATTTTAAAAATGGGAAATGCTATCAGATAATCACATGTATTTATATATCATTATTTGGTATAAGAATAAGAGGGATATGAGACCTAGAAACTAAGCTAAGCAACCCGAGGTGATTAATATTTATTAATAGTAGAAAGGATGCAAAGACAATGCATTAAGAGGTTCTCTAAGAGAGGCCAAGCGATATGACCCAAATCCATACTTATGGGTGATGATTTATGGTTCAAGCCAATTTGGAGGAATTTTTCTCATTTTGATTTTTTCCATATTAATGACATGTTGATATTATTTTAAGATAAGGTCATCGATATAAAATTAATGTTATTTTAGATGTTTATTATAGGTGCACTTTATTCATTCCTGATATACATGTAAATGGTCAAGGGAAATTGAGTGATGATCATCTAAGAGTTCAAGATGGGCTAATCATTTCTAATGGAAGTAATCTTTAGAAATGATATCTTTAAGGGATATGCAAAGGGAAGGAATATGGACTTATATAGGAAGTACAACTTTAGTACCATAGACTAGGCAAAAAGGAATAACACCTTTAAGGGTTTGAATACTATTTTGATAAGCCCATAAGGCAAAGGGAACATAAAGATGTTAGTTCTTTTCTACTTTATTAATGACTTTAGTTAGGATTTTGACCAAAGTTTTATTATATGCATCAACCTATCCATTAGCTTGAGGATAGTAAGGTGAGGAAAATTTGATCTTAATTATAAAATAATCATAAAGATCTTGAACTTTTTATTCTTAAAAGTTTTTTCCATTATCTATGATGATATTGTGAGGGATACCAAAGTGACAAATAATATGTTGACTAATGAATTCAATAATTTTATCTAATTTAGTTGAGATAAGGTGGATACCTCCACCCACTTGGTAAAATACTAAATGGTGGTAATGATGAATTCATGATGCTATGAACATTTAGGATTTATTTAATCTACAAGATTGATCCCCCATAGGGAAAAATGCTAAAAGTCTTGAGCTACCTATAATGCTTGACTAAGGACATGGTATAGGTTGGCATGCTACTAACATTTGATATATTTATTAATGTATTCATAATAATCCTAGTTTAAAGTGGGCCAATAATATCCCAACTATAAAATTCTCTTAATGATGGTGCAACCACTAAAATGTCTACCACATGACCCATCATGAGCTTCGTTGATAGCAAGGGTAGCTTCATGATTCTAGAGACAATGAATAAGGGTACCATAATAACCATGCTTATAAATAATACCCCTAGTATGAAACAAATTCATGACACAATTATATAAATATTTCCTAGTATTTGAAGATAGATCTAAAAGAATAGTCCCCCTTGATAGGTAATCAAATATCTATGTATACCAGAGATCTGATGGGTTTTCCTCCACACTATGAATGGAAGGAAGGTAAGTTTTATTAAATTAAGGTTGATTAATATTGTGTATGAGGAAAAAAACTTATATTATTGAGATAAATATGGGATAAATGATGCCAAGGAATCCATAGTATCCACAAACTTGTTAGTTGATCGAGGAGTGTCTTGGATATCATAATGCTTGAACATGGCTAGTAACTGATTAGGTAGGGTTTCATAATTATAAAGGGTGTCATTTTTACATTGATAGATGCCATTAATTTGATTGACCATAAGTTAGGAATCACCATAGATATTAAGTGTTTTAATACCCAAGGCTAAGGTGGTTTGGAGACCTATGATTAAAGCCTCATATTCTGCCATATTATTAGTGTAGTCAAAATCAAGATTAAAGGATAAAAGGATAGGTGTTACCCCAAGAGGGATTAGGATAATTCAAGCTCCTCCACCATGTTCTCACTTGGATCCATCAAAGAATAGAGTCATTTTATATTATGGATCTATTTGAGATGTGGAGGCTATAGATTCATTTAGGAATTCATAATTAACTGGTTGATTATTAGATAGAGGTGATTCAACAAACTGATCAGTAATGATTTGACCTTTAACTAATTTTTGACAGATAAACTCCAGATCAAATTCTATTAAAATAATAATCCATTTATTCGTTCACTAGTTTTGATAAGGCTTGGAGTGCATAAAGTTTAGGGGATCAATGTTTATGACCACATAGGTTTTGTGATTGAGTAGATAACTTCTAAGATTAAAAGAAAAAAAGACTAGAGCTAGGCACAATTTCTCTATATAATAATAATGTGTCTCATATTCAATAAGTGTGTGAATAATAAAGTAAATTGTCTACTTTTTATGTTTCTCATCATGATGGGTAAGCATGGCTCTAAGGGCATGATCAGTAGCATAATTATACAAGAAGAATGGTTATCCTTCTTTTTGAGGAGTGAGAATTGACCATAATAGAAGGTAGCTCTTACGAGCTTCAAAGGCCTCCTAACAAATAGAGTCCCACTTAAAATGGATATCATTCTTTAGAAGGTGATGGAATGGTTGACATTGATTAGATAGATGGGAGATAAAATGACATATAAATTACAATTTACCTTGTAAACTATGAATCTAATTAGGATTAGATAGGGGTGGCATTTATACAATGGATTTGATTTTGGTAGGGTTGACTTATATCCCATAGATGGAGACAATAAAGCTAAAAATATTACCCATTAATACTCTAAAAATTCATTTCCTGGAATTTAGATGGATACAAAATTGGATTAAGCAAGAAAAAATTACTTTTAACATTGAAAGGTGGTCTTTTCATAATTTCAATTTACCAAGGAGGTCATCCACATAATCCTTAATAATTTTATGGATGATATCATAGAAGATGTAAGTCATGGATCTTTGAGAGGTGCCCCTTACATTCTTAAGGATGAAAGGCATAACTCGATAGTAGAAGGTTCCTTAGGGAGTAATAAATAAAGTCTTATGTTGATCTTCTGGTGTGATAAGGATCTATTTATATCAAGAGAAACCATCTATAAATGATAACATTTTGTGCCCAATGGTTAAATCTGCTAACTAATCAATATTGGGGAGAGGTAAATCATCCTTTGGACAAGAAAGATTAAGGTCTTAAAAGTTAGTACAAAGGCATAGTCCCCCTATAAGCTCGGTGATAGGAATGATATTAGATACCCATTGAGGATAATCAATATGCTAGATAAATTTAATGGATAAGAGATGTTGTAACTATTTTTTGACTAAGAGATTAATACAAGGATGCATGTTTTAGAGCTTTTGTTTTATAGGTTTGGTATCAAGGAATGTGACAGTGTTATGAATGATGATAGAAGGATTGATACCTATCATATCACTATAGGACCAAGTTAATACTTCACTATGATCTAGTAGAAATGAAGTGAAATCTTGGTATTCCTTAGGATCTAAAGATTTACTAACCTTAACTATTCATAGAGTCTCATGGGATCTTATGTTAATGTCAATGGTGGCATCATTTAATAGACTAGAGGTTTTAGTTGGAAGGGATTTACATAGATGGGAGTTATTTATGCCTAAATCAGTTAAGATCAACTCATCATCCTGGAATTAGAGAACATGGGTGGTAGGAAAATCCTACCCTATCATATCTGAGTAGGATAAAAAAATGGTTCAAACCTCCCCATTATGATGATAGATGAGAGGTTCTATAATAATGGCATTAACTAAATTTTTTTGGGGGGAATGGAAATGATATCATCTATTGAAGAAGGGGTGATGGATGATGAGGATGGTGTTTCCTCTTCAAGGATGGGAAGGAGAGTAAGATCTATGGTAGTTTTAGGATTTTTTCTAAACCCAAGGCCATGTTTTTCAAGGGGTTTCCTAAAATCTCATAATGCAACCTCATGTGGGACTTTGTTGTAATGTCCTATGCCAAAACCCTTCCAAGCACACCATTGTAGGTATGTTTTTGCAAAGTAGGGTTTATCAAGGAATGAATTTTTTTAGATAAATGGTTTAGTATGTATTTGGTTAGAAAGGCCTAAAGAAAGCTAATTGATCCCCCCATAGATCAAATTGGTATGGAGGAAAGGTGGACCAAAGGGAACAATTTCTCCTAAATTTTTATAATAAGCCTATTATTTGTCTAGATGTCTATATTCTTGGGGAGTAGGGAGAGTATTGAGTGTCAATAACTAGTACTCACTAATTAGAAGTTGCTAAAATGTAGAATCAGTAGACTCTTTATTGATTCTTGATACAAGAATCATCATACTAGTTGATGCCTCATTGGAATATGATGGGGTAGTGCTTTGTAATGAAATTAAGACATCATTTGGTCTAAAGGTGAGGTTGTAAGATTTGAATAGGTGAGGATCAATTGGGACATTATGGATTTTTCCTTCGTGTTTGAATTTAATACATAGATGTAAGGTAGAGGGGATGTAGTGCATAGCGCATATCCATGGATGCCCTAACAAAATTTTGTATTAAAACTCCCCTTATATTACATAAAATATTTACGAGAGAACATGCACACCTACTTGAATGTGAAGGACTATGATTCCTAATTTAGGGGTGATGTTATTATTGAAGGCTCATAAAATGATGGGGGATTGGGTTACAACTATTTTAGGTAGCTAAAATTGTTTAAATGCATGAGAGGAGATGATGTTTATATTGGCACCATTATCAATCATGGCTCATTTGATTTGAGTTTCATCAATCTAGGAAGTGATAAATAGTGTAGGATCCTTGTCATTAGGCTATAAGGGTGGTATTTCTAAATCATGAAAGGTTATGGATAATGGATTTTAAAGTGATGCATTAAAATCTGATAAAGGTTGAGGTTCATCAACTTGTATCTTAGTGAATTGTAAGGCCTCTATCATGGCCTCATAGTGCTATGGAAAATTTTGGAAAAATTTATATAAAGACATCTTAATTGGAAGCGAATGAAGTTATTTTAGAAAATATATCTGTATGAATTCTAAATAATTTTTATTATGTGCTTTTCTTAAAATGGAAACTCTAGGTTTTAGGGTAAGCATTATTGGGCTATTTATGGTGGGATTTGGTGCTTTGGTAATAGTCACTTTGGCTTTTTCATGATTATGGGTCTTATGACCCTATGTTTGGGATTGTGTAGCTATGTAAACTACATCTATCTAAAACAAAATGGGATTCAATAAGTTCTCAAACTAATCCACATCTAGAGAAAGAGAGATTGATATTAAGCTCTATCAGAGGTTTTATCTTCTTTTATAACTCATTATAATAATATGGGTGGTAAGCTAATTATTGAGGTGGATGTAACCCTAGTAGTTTGACTATGGGGATGGTCATGATCTAATTATTCCATTAATAAATCATCTTCTAATAAATTTTGGATTATGACTTTTAATGCATTACAACTTTTTATGTCATGACCTACTATTTGATGATACATGCATATCCCATTTTATATATACCATGATAGTTTATGAATATGAGGTTTAATGGGTTTTATGGGTGGTATAATGATAAGGGAGGTCTGGAGAAGCTGATAAAGGATCTTAGAATAATATCCCTTTAATGGATCTTGACTAGGCCTTTCAATCCTTAAAGGCACTAGTAAGGAAGAGGTATGTGACTTCAAACCTTGACCTTTTGGATTAGTTGTCTAGATTTTCCCTACTATAGGTACCTTATGCTTAGGATAAGTCCTTACACCTAAACCTTGTGGATAGTAGGGGTTTAAAGGGTTATGTATTGGCATTATCATGGTGGGAAGATCCCATTGTGATGGTACATGTGATTTAGTGGAGGATTATATAATGGTAGATTTCAATTTGCTGAAGGATAGGGTCTTAGTATAGATGTTATTATCCAAATAAGTGGTAGTGGTACTTTCCCTTTTTGAATTTTCTTAGGTGTAGTGGGGATATCCTCTCTAGGAAGTTTAATCCTGATGGGAGTATACTAAAAATATTTTCATCTTAGGGCTCTGAGGTTTTTATTTCTAACATCTATGGCTTTTCCCATAATTTCTCTAAGATTTATCACCTCCTAAGTAATGGGGAGAATTGGCCTTGAGCTAGTTTGGTGTGACATGATAGTTTCCTTAGGGGGTAATAATCTAAAGGGAATAGGTATACTAGACATAGGTATTGAAATGATGTGAGAAATGGTATGCATATCTTGTGGAATGTCTAAGAAAATTTTTTCCTCAATAGTATTTTCCTCTTTTAGTTTTTAAGTAATTTTAGATATGGTTTCCTTGAGTGGATCCCAAAAAATGAGATTCAAAAAACTCAAGGAAGTTTTCAGGATGTCTTCACTTGGTTTAAATGCTTCAAAGGTGTCTCCTATAAAAAATATCAGGGATAGGAATGATTGTATTAATTACATGAGTTTCATGTTTTAAGGTGGATCCTAAATTATCTTGTATGGAGTATGACATAGATGCATGATTAAGGAATGGTTGTCTAAATATATCTATAGATTGATATGGGATTGTGTTAGGGTTATCTAGTTGTAACTCACCATGATTGATAATATTTTCTACTAGGACCTTAAAATAATGGCATCTATTGATGTTATGACCTATTACATGATGAAATTTATAGAAGCCATTTTCCATAAACTAACTAGTTTAGGGTGAGAATCATTGAAAGGTATTACTAGAGGAAGCTCAATGAGAGATGAATTTAAGAGTTTATATAAAACAGACATGTAATATTATGCTAAAGTCATATATTATCATGGGGTAAAATGTGTCAATGGCTTCTTGGATTGTGCCTATGAGGTGGAGGGCTTAGATTTATTTTTAGTTTGTGGTGGTGTTAATTTTAAAACTATGGCATTAGCATCTCCTTTGGTTTTATTATTATTATTTTTGGTCCCTTTAGAGGGATCAAGTTTAATGTTTTTATCCCATAATTTAACTTTCCCTTCTTTAGGGCTCTAATTTATAGTTTGTGGGCCATCAAAAAGGCCTCATCAAAGGTTTTAAGAGATTTAACTCATAACATTGATAAGATGTATTTGGAACATGCTCTCATGAATAACTCAATTAGTTCAAGTTACATAAGGGAAAAGGTGATTTGATTTATGAGACTCCTCTATCTAGCCACAAAGTTAGTGATAGATTCATCATAAAACTTTTGGGTAGCATAGAGGTCAGTGATAGTAAATTTTATTATAATATTGATTTTAAAGTTATTTAATAATATTTAAGATAAATGCCCAAATGAGAAGAGGGAATGTTGAGGAATTGATCTGTACCAACTAGGGTAGGTCTAGGTAATGACGTAAAAAAGTCCTAAGAATAAGGGCATCATAATGTGCTAAAAGGTAGAAAGTGTGTCTAAAAACTCAAAGGTGGTTCTAAGGATCCTCCTTATTTTGAATATTCATAAACTATAGAAGCTCCCACTATGGAGGATAAGGTATAATAGGAATCACTAGGTTAATAAGTTCATTATAAATTTACTCATAGGTGAGCATGTTCTTATTCCCAAGAGGTAGAGGCTTCCAAATTAGCCATCCTATTCATAAAGATGATCATGAGATCTGGTTGGGTGTTTTTTTAAGGGACTAATCTCAAAACATTCTATTGTGGGAGTTGATATGTAAAAATCTAAGTGTAAAAGCCTTGGGATAAAGGATAACCAACTAAAGAGGTTATGATTGGTTAAGATGCCACTACATACTATGAGGCTTGTAAGGGGATATAAGTAGTCCTAATAGCTTACGTAGGTGTTGTGTATTATGTGGTCAAGGGGACATATTGAGGTGGTTGACTTATATGGGCTTGTTGTAAAGGTTGAGTTTAGGTACTTAAGCGTACATTAGTTTAGATAGGTGGAAGGGTTATTGGTATTGAGATGACTAGGTTATAAAGTGCCATAGTAATAGGATGAGTAGTTGTAGGCTGAGGCATAGTAACATTTTAATTTTAGGTAGTAGTTAGGGATGGAACACTAGACATCACTAGAGGCAGATTACCTAAGGGTTGCATATTATTAGTGTTAGAATTATTTAGAGGAGGATTGTTATGGGAAGACATCATAACAGTGGTAAACCCTTCACCTTACTCTAAAGGCATGCCATATGATTTTATATAAAATTACATATGGGGAGAAATTGGGATGCATATAGCTTAGGATTTGAGGTAATGGTTGAGCATAATGGGGTTGTTATCTAATATAGTGTCAAATTTAGGATTACCATGGGTATAATACTAAGGAATACCTTCCCCCATGGACTTAGGGGAAGTAGGAGGACTAGGAAAATTATCCATAGATGAGGATGAAGTTGGGGGTTTGGTTTTATTTTTAAATTACTATCGCATCAAAACCATGTAGTGATAAAGGAAAAAAGCAAGAAATAAAAAAACACACAAACATTTTTTTTGATTATCTTATATTTTAGTAAAGAGGAAAATATGCACAAACTAAAGAAATACCTAAAAAGGTTTTAGTTTTTAACTTTAACATGTGATAAAAGAAAATAAAAGGTTATTTAGGGTCTTAAGAAGTGATAATATAAGGATGGTTTTAGGTTTGTTTAGGCTTACAAATATTTTTGAACTAGGATCGATACTTGGCCTAGTTTGGGGCCTACCCCCTCACTTCACATACCACAGCATAAGGGTTATAGGTTCTTAGCTAGTATATATAAAAAAAATTAGGGCTTATACTCATTGAGAGTACTGAGTTGGTTATCTCCTTGGTGGTAAAATCCAAGTGGGATAGCTAGGAAAGAAGGTTATTTCTAGGTGATGAAATCTCAATTAGTTATATTATGTCAATGTTTATGAACTAATTATATGTAAAGATAATAGACAAACATAAGTTAAATTCAACTAAATCTAGAGAAACAAATTCATAAAACAAAAATAAAAACTTCACAGTGGAAATATAAGAATCTTTCATTATGATTTGAGTCTGATTTGCTCTATCAAGAATGTGGTGCTCACTCCTCCAATATAAATGGAGAATGGGTAATATTTTGGTGTAAAAGGTTGACTTTGATTTGATTTGGGTGTAATATTTCTTCAAAAATGATGATGGTGAAGGTGGTGCTTGAACTGACCCTAGAGACCCCATGTCTCTAAGCACTACCTACATAACCCACATAGACAATGTCCATGTATGAATATTAGACTATATGTAGTTCTCCCAAAAAGGTATGATTGTGTTGGCAAAGGATTCTCATTCAGAATATTGTGATTTCAAAGTGATAGATGAAAATGGAGATTTTTGAGCTTATTTATAGAAGCCTAGAAAATGATCCAATGGTGGAAGATCATTTGGACTTTTTTAATGCTCCAAATGATCAATGGTTGAGGATGATTCTTCATCCATGAGTATGGATACCATTTAAATCTAGTGGAGGAAAAAGAGGGGTTGGTTAGCTGACTCAACAAGACTTTGTCAAAAGGTATTGACAACTTAGAGGAGGATTCATAAGAGGTGGAGACATTCATGGATTTGGTTGGGATGAGGGAGAGAAAGGTGAGATAGGTTTGAATACGTAGATAAATTAATTAAATATTAAAAATAAATATTAAAAGGTGCATAATTGAATTTTTTAAAACATTTGAATTAATCAATTAAATGATTTTAAGAGGAAATTTATTTATTAATTTAAGAAGAATGATTAAATGATTTAGGTACATTTTGACACTAAATGAAATTTAGGTGTCTACATTTTCCCCTCTTTGAAATGGTGTTTCAAAGTAATACTATTTCAAAAAATAGAAGTAGAGTGTTGATGATAGAAAAGAAATTTTTTGCCCCAAATAAATGAAGATGAGTGTGATGATGCCCCCTCAAGGGTTTGTGAGAGAAACAAACAAATTATTGAAATCAATCAAAGAGAAAATAGGTAAAAAAAATGAGGTTGACACATGATAAATCAAGTTACTTCAAAATTGATGTCAAATTTGCAAGATGTTGGTAACATAAAAGAGATTCCCCTAGTTAATAAAAACTAGAGCTCGTGATTTGAAAAACAATAGTTTAACCACTCAGATATTGCATGTTTATTATTGTTTTCTAATGACTCAGGGGTTGATTTAGTAGGTGTGGGAATGATATATCCCAAAAATAATAAATTTTTTATTTATAAATATAAAAAGGTATTGATTTTGAAAATGATTGTGGATTATATGTTGATAAATGATTGCAATATTTTGAATACAATCTTGGAATAAATTGATTTAATGGTTTTGGATATTTGAAAATGGATGAAGAATAATAATTATGAAGGGATGGAAATGAGAAAACTATCATCAATAATACAGATTCTTGTCTCAATACTAATGTTTACAAAATTGTAAAGGGTACATGTAAAACTATTTACCCTATTGGAAAAAGTACATTTCCCACTTTATAGACTACATGCTTTGATTTTGCTCAGAATCAGGGGTCTCATGAGTAGATGTGGGAATGATAAATCCCAATGATGGTAGGCCACATGCCATAAAATGAAAAATATAGATTATCTGATTTGTGATAAAGATTTACAAAAATGATATTTGTAAGCATTAATAAGGAGATATATAACTTTGATTAAATGACAATAAAAAACATGGATGAAATGGCTTAGATGGATGATGGTAAAGGTAATGTATGAGATGACCCTAGAGATCCCATGTCTCTAAGTTCTTCCTACATAATCCACTTAAAGAATGTCTATGTGTGGATATCAAGCTAGATGCAGTTCTCCCAAAAATGGGAAGAGAAGTGATGGTGTAAGATAAAATTGACCCATGAATTTTATACTTAAGTTAATTATGATCAAAATAGGAATAAGGATGGTTTTATGATGGCAAGGATTGGATGGGTTTGGTATTAAATGGATAAGGATGTGTTTGGATAGGTAAGTGTACTCAAAGATGGTGTATTTTGGTTGAGGAGGAGTTTAGGATAGATTGTATAGGCATAGGATAGGTAAGTATGCTTTAGGATAACTTAGGATAAGTAACCATGGATGGGTTTAGGGTAAAATTATGGTATTAAATAAAGTTATAGGATGGATAAAGATGGAGGGATGATTTAAAGTGCATAGAATTGAAATGGAATGAGCTTGCCCCCAAGTGTAGGGTACCTGTAGCCAACTAATTATTTTATGCATGATGATACAAATAAATTTTCATCATGGTACTTGCTCAATGCACCATATAAATGGTTTTCACATTTGGATAAATTTATTTCTCTTTCTCTTTTTTTGATTTTTTTCTATTTTCTTTTTTTTGTTTTTCTTACTTTGCTCTTTCTTTCTTTTTTTTAGCATCTCAATTATAAAAGGGTTTGAGATGCATTGATGTTTACCACTATTGATATATTAGGTATGTCCTCTAGATATGTCTTCAGTAACTTCATTTATTTCTAAATTGGCTTCTTCTAAATTTACCAGGATATTGTCATAGACCCTATGATAGACAGTATTTCCAGACAAGGTGAAGCAAAAAGTATGTTAGATGAAGGATGTATGTTGAGTGCATGAAGGATTTAGATGGATGGAATTATAGTGGGGATGATTATATGGGTCATGATGTAAAGGTTGAATGGGACCAATAATTTCAAATTTAGTAAGAGTGGGATTAACTACAAGTGGGATGATTTGAGAATTCAATGCTTCTTCAATGATATCTTCAACTTGTGATGGGGATCTATCTTGCACTTGTTTTAATGTAAAGGATATATTAATTTTATCATTTATTGGTGCCTTAAAAAGGTTTTCACCAAAGTATTCTTCTTTATTTTTATGATTGGGATTAATATTTGGATTTTCTAATAGCACCTCAAAGAGGTTTTCACTAAGGGACTTATATTTTTGATTTTCTATATTTTGATTTGGATTTTGATTAAAATCTATAATTTCACAATCTGATAGTTCCTTGAAAAGGTTTTTAATATAGGATATGGATTTTATATTTGAATTGCAAGATTTATTTTGATTGAGGTATACTTGTTGTTTCTCAAAATATGTAAATGTTTCTTGATGCTCTTTTGGTAGGAGATCAGCTAGGAAGTTTGTAATTATTTTATCATCATAGGAGGAAGTTAACTATAAGTAAGATTGTTGGTCCTAATAAAAAGATGTAGGATACTATCTTACAAGATGAAAGGCAAGATTAGTAATGTTTATGAAAGGAGTGATGGAATAAAAGTACTCATAAAGACTATGAATGAATCTTATTTTAATAATGGATGAAGTTACCTTAAAAACCATACAATTATCACTAACATTTTTACATTAACTTGCAAATATCTTGTAATTGATGCTATGTAGTCTAACATTTACTTCAAAATGGATGGGTTCAATAATTCCTTGCTAATGTATATTTTTATCTATAATTAACTCTATCACTTGGGGTACATATTATGGGATTATGGGAGATTCAATAGGTGATAAATATTTAAGTGGTTGGATAATGGGTGATAGGCTATGTTGGTTGAAGGAGGTTTTGTCCAAGATAAGATCTTGGTCATAAATGGGATATTTGTCAAAAATGGGATCATGATTAAAGATAGGATCTTGATCAAAGATAGGTTTTTGGATAAAGATAGGCTCTTTAGTAAATATGGGATATTCATAAAAAAATGGATGGTAAACCATGGTTGTCAAAGGTAGGTTGATATACTATGGATTGGCTGAAAATGGATGTGTCAAAAATGGGATCTTGAGAAGTGGATGGAAGGTTATGAACTTGAATTGGAAGTGTTATGGCTTGACTAGGCTCAAGAAAGACATTTTGGCATGTCCCCAAGCTATGATTTTTAGATGTGTATATACTTGGCTCTACCTTGATGTACCCTTTATCAATCAGATCTTGGATATAATGATTTAGTCTCATACAATAGTTTATAAAATGACCTTAAATTTTGTGATAATCATAATATTTTATAGGTCTATACCACTTAGGTTTTGGGGTATTTGGATCAAAGTATTTGGTGTTTACAAATATGACTAGGTTTGTAGTGACCAATTTTTATAGCATACATCATAAGATTCCCCTAAAGGAGTGAATTTTTTCTTAATAGGCATATTATTGCTTTTGATAGGTTAGGAATTTTGAAGTTATTGTAACTTTGGGGGTGAAGTGATATTAGATGGTAGGGGTGATAGAATTGGATTCTCATTATTAGTGTGATAAGGTATAATAATATCAAAGCCATAACTAGTGGAGGGGAGACTTGGATGATTTTGTAAAATATGTTTACTAATGGTAAGGTGATGTTAATGTGGAATGTTTTGGGATTCCCTAGCTAGAGAGGTAGCCTAATCTTATAAGGATGGATTTGTGAAGATTGATGGACTTTAATATATTGGGTTTTATGAACAAACGTGAATTTGATGTAGTTTGGTTTAAGTTTGGGAATGGGTTAGATGCAAAATCAAATGATTGATTTTGATGAATTTGGAAAGGTTAGTTTTAATGGGTGTAGGATTTGAAAGGTTGATTTGGATGGAACATAGTTAGATTGGAATAAATGGGAGTTTGATTTATGAATGGACTTTGGTTAAAATATATATTTAAAAGTTGTGGTGAAGGTGAATAAATTTTTTGATTTAGATTGGTACTAAGATTGGAACTAAATGGATTGGTTAAGAAGTTTGAGTTTGAGTTTTGGGTTGAACTAGATGTAAAATCAAAGGATTGATTTTGAATGACTATTCAAGTTTAGATTTGATTGATGGATGGATGAGGATGAATACATATTCAAGCTTAGAATTGGATTGATTTGGTGATTAATTTGACATTGATTCAAATATGTATTTGAATCAAAGTTGGTTAGATAGAATCCTAAGTTATAATATGGACTATTTGGATTTGGATTTAGGATGGAATTGGTTGAGTTGTGGTTCCACATAGCCATGCTTCTCTCAATGGATGACACTACTAAGCAAGACTTGACTCAATAATGAAAAAGACTTGAAATTAGACTCTAGTAAAGAAAAGTACCAAAGTGACTAAAATCTTGATTGCTAACAATAATTTTTTTTTTGTTTTAAGGAATTAATTTTTACACAAGAAATTTCAAAACATGGAAATCACAAAGAAATAATAAACAAGTTATATTCTAATAATCAATTGATTTTCAAAAAATGGTGAAAACTAGGATGAAGGGTTGTGAACAAATTTTGGGCTTTCCATTGTCACTCACTCATCCATGCTCTCAGATACGACCTAATGTTTTAAGGTTACAACCATGAAGGATCCTACCATGCCCATGAACCACTGAGTCTAGTTTTAAGGGTTTTGGAAAATAAACTTCTTAGTGCTAATCATTAATCAATGCACCAAAGTTGAATGAAAAAAGGTGATCCTAGACTGAAGGTATATAAGAGCTTATCTAGGGGGACTAAAACCATGAAAGAATTTGATATGTAAATACACACTATTAGGTATTATCCTAACATGCTCAACACATCAATAGGTATTTTATTATCTTGATAATTAGTAATATCAGATCTCAAGTCAGCTATTGAAACCCTAGGTATTGAAGCATGAAATCTCCTCATGTCATGGTGTGCTTAAAACATAACCAATTTGGTAATTGAAACAACTAGGTCTCAATTTATATACCCTACCGATAAATGGGGTTTGGCCTACTACATGGTGATGAAATCCATGGTTGATAGAGACTCTAAAAGAATAAAAATAAAGAGTTGACACTTGTTTCTAATTTCTAATTATCGTCACCAATGTGATGCCAAGGAAAGAGCATATAAAAGGTCAATTAGGTAACAAATAAGTTACAAGATTTATTTTTATTTTTAAATATCATCACCAATGTGATGCTAAGGAAAGATCATACACAACTTTTACAATCTAACAAGAAGTGACAATAAAAGGTAAATTTACTCCAAATAAACTCAATCATGACTAAATTACTAAGAGTGTAAAAGATTGAAAATGAAAAATGTTAGTGAAAACAAATGAAAAATTTGGTTAGATTTATTTGATTTTTTTCAATTATCTTTGTTGAGCATTCTATAAACAAGGTGTTAGATTATTTATCTAGTCTTAAAAATGAAATAACCTCTAATAAACAAGTGAAAACCCACAAAAAACACATAAAAAAACAAGTCTTTGTAAAAAAAAAGTTGTTACATAGTCAAGTCATAAAAGAAAATTTGTAAAATAAACATGCAAGAAAAGGATATAAAATCAAACAATATTACAAAAATAATGTCGCTATTCTATTTAATTATTTCATTGCATAGAATAATGAAAATGCTGCAAGATGAAAATGTTATGGAAAGAGCTGAAAACACTATAGAAAGATACAAAAATGTTGCATGAAATGATAATTTCACTACAAACATAGATGAAAATGCTATGTAAAATGATGATTTCATTGTAATGTCCAATTATTTCACTATTTTGCTATGAAAAAACTATTCTAAAACAAAAATGCTATGAACCTACAAAAGCATTAAAAAAAACACAAAACCATAGAAAATAGGAATGGTTTCACTGTTAAGTCTAACAATTTTTCTAAAAAGTGTTCCAAATTCATTGTTACATTGGAAAAATGTACAATCAAGTAAAAAATATGAGACAACAACCTGTAGTCTGTACCAACTCAAAAATAGACAAGATTAAACACAAAAGATAAACAAAAATAATGGAAACTATAAAAGTAATGTTAACTAAATTCCAAAGAAGAAAATATAAAGATTAAAAATATGTGGGTAGGTCCCAATAGGTGTTCTATAAATGTAATAACTAATTATATGCAAAGATAACAAACTAATCTATGCAACAAATGTAGAAAACAACAATCAAAACTTCACAATTGAAATACAAGAATCCTCCATTGCAATTTGAGTCTAATTTTATTTATAAAAATGTGGTACTCACTCCTCCAATTCAAAGCAAGAATGGGTAGTATTTTGGTGAAAAAGGGTGACTTTGATTCAATTTGGGTGTAATATTTATGTAAAAGGGATGATGGTGAAGGTGGTGGTCAAGCTGACCCTAGAGACCCCATGTGTCTAAGTACTACCTACATAAACCACTTAGACAATTTATATGTGTGAATATCATACCATATGTAATTCTACCAAAAGGGATGATTATGTTGGCAAAGGATTCTCATTCAAAATTCTATGATTTCAAAAGGGATGGATGAAAATGAATATTTGCAAGCTTATTTATATAAGCCTATAAAATGATCCAATGGTGGAGGATCATTTGGACTTTTTCAATACTCCAAATGATAAATGGTTGAGGATGATTCCTCATCCATAAGGATGGAAACCATTTCAATTTGGTAGAAGAAAAAGAGGGGTTGGTTAGCTGACTCAACAAGACTTTGTCAAAATGGATTGACAACTCAAAGGAAGAGTCACAAGAGGTGGAGAATTTCATGGATTCGGTTGGGATGCGGGAGAGAAAGGTGACAAAGGTTTGAATAGGTAAATAATGAATTAAATATTAAAAATAAAGATTAAAAGGTGCATAATTGACTTTTTTAAAATGTTTGAATTGACTAATTAAATGATTTTAAGAGGAAATGTTATTTATTAATTTATGGAGAATGATTAAATGATTTAAGTGCATTTCAACACTAAATGAAATTTAGGTGTCTATAAAATCTTTTGATGAGTTTGTTATGCATGTGATGTGGTCTATGTGTGATAAAAGTGATAGCTATGATAAATTTAATTGTCTAGATTATTCTATATGAATTATTTAAACAAGCCAAATGGATGCAGATTATTTTTAACCTTTAAAAATGAAAAAAAAAATACATTTTTTGAATGAATAAAACTAATGAAAGAAAGGGAGAGAAAGATAGATAAATTCATAATGAATTTTAATAAGAAAAGTGAGACCTTAGGGGTCCCACCAAGCATGCTAGAATGTTTAAGTAGTTTTTTGTTTGTATTTAAATTTAATTAATTTACTAAAAACTCAAATGAAAAAAAGTTTTATGGTGAATACTTATGGATTATAAGATTTTACAAACCATTTTGAATCCAAATACTATGAGAGCTTCTTTTTGGTTGGGAAGAATAACTTCAACACATGTAAACATTTGACAAAAATAGATTATTAGATAATTAGGTGAGCTTCTTGGTCAGAAAACTAGTGCCAAGAAGTTGTGAGCCTCCTCAAATGGATGTTATCTCACTTATTTACACAATCAAGTGGATAAATAACATATTAAATTACAATAGCTAAAATATATGATAATAATGATAATTAAGATTTAGTCTTTGATTAAGCTATCAATATAAGTTTAATATTCATCCCAATAAGTCATGGTAGCATTTATATCATTTTGTATGACATCTAGTTTGTTTTTAGTGTCTTCATGAGAGGGAGAATAAAAAACAATGTAAAGAGATATCTTGAAATCCATGTCACTTTGATCAGTAAATAGGGGTTAGGATACTATAGGGAGATCTATGATATTGATTATGTCATGTACTATGCCTGGTAGAGTCATCTACATTAAAATGTCATTTTTAAATGATAGGAAATTACTAAAGGATTGTAGATATGGGTCTAAGATTAGGGTCTCATGTTATACAAATAAAACATAGTGGATTGATGTTGATCTTGACAAGATTAGTGTTGATCTGTAGAATTGGTGTCGATTCAGAATAAATCAACGTCAATTCTCTTTGTAAATGAGCTTAATTAAAATAGATAATAAATGAGATATATTTGATGATAAATATTGATTAATGAATACTAAAGGATATGGATGATATTTTAAAGTTTATATAAGAAGATAAAAATAGAATAATTGATAAAAAATAAAAGAAATAAAATATGATGACTTACCTTGGATGTGATTGAAAACAAAATTAATTTTTTCTTCAAAAATATAGGTAGTTTCTTGGGCTTGTGATAGAGGATGTGGATTAAATGTAGTAAATTAATGGTAGAGTGTCATTAAGGATGTCTCTAATTCTCTAAGAAATCTAGTAGTAATTCAAGGTTCAGAGTTTTTGGGTCTAAAATGCAAAGGTTAGCTGGGTATTTATGGATTGAAGCCAATCCAAAGAATAAACATTGATCATGGGTGAATCATAACTGATTCACCCAAATTTTCACCTTTATTTCAACCAATGGTAAAATTGGCTTTGGTAAGCATGGAGTTATTAGTAATGACACTATACGGGGGTAAAGTGGTTATGGGGATAGATTCCTTAGGTTATTAATAGATTTAAGAGGTTAGGGGGTAAGAATGTAAAATTAAATAAAAGTTACTATGTTATCGATGGTAAATATATTAAAACTTAGGATAGGGATTATTTAGGAGATTAAATAAAAATAAGGACCTATGACACCTAATTAATTATATATAGCGTATGAAATTATAGTGTATATACTCTCTTAGTATATCCTTTAAAACCCACTAATGAAATTGATGAAGACTAAAGATAATTAGACATATTGATTATATTATAAGCATTAATGTTTCATATTAAGGTTAAATGGGATTTCTAAAACTTGAAGGACAAAGGCCTAGATTTTCACAAGACACTATTAGTTTATTGACACTTCAAGAAAATCTCTACTTACCAAAACTTCATACAACATACATAGAATAATAACCTAAATTTATGTACATGAAAGGACCTAAAAATAATAATATAACTCATAAATTCTAAAAATCAACTCTCATAAATCACATAGCATTCAACCAAAAAATCTGCAAGTATTCTTTTATTAATTCAAATAGTACAAGGCAATTTTGGTAGAGCTTTGCTATACCCAGTTGAGGGATGACAAAAAAATAGGTCAATTCATAATTAAATATAATGTTTAATATATAATAGATAAAATTATAGTCTTGGTATATGCCATGAATGAGGCTAAGGTGGTGTATGGCAACTAAAAAAGTATATTCACCCCTCTCATGCATTGACACTTCTTTAATGAGTCCACTTTGGTGTTGAGAGGTGTAGAGGTTTTAAATACCTTATTTGAATTTATGTGGGATATAAACATACTCAAAGTAGTTAAATATTCCCTCTAATGGTAGTTACATAATGTAAATTGGGTGTGGATAGGCATCCAAGAGGTATTGAGAAGCCTCTCCTTCAATGTGCATGTAGACTTGTCCTTGAAACTACCTCTACCCTATCATAATGGTCCTAAATTTGGGATATTATCACTTAAATTATATTTACCAATGACTCAATGTGATTCATTAATGCCATGATGTTATTCTATGCCCATTAGAGCCTTCCATTTGTAAGCTAAGTATGCCTATTTGTAAGTTATTTATTTTTTGTATACTCATTGTTTGAATGATTAAGGTATTTGAAATAGGACTTAAAAAAATATTAGAGGAACTAAAATATCCTTGATCAACTCCTTATATCAACACTTAGGCCTTTTCTCAACTATCTTCCACCTAAAAATGCACTGACCTTGCTAGATTAGGCCTCTCAAACTAGTTCCATGGACTGACTATTTAAAATGAGATAGAAGAGATACTTCTAGGCACCTTCATACATAATTATGATTTTAGAGAAGTATAATAATCCTTGAACTTACCTTTTTCATAGTTTGAAAATCATATTTAGGCTTTGCAACACATATTGTACCCAAAACCTTGAAAACTTGCACTTTTAGGAGGTGTCTGTATAGACTCTGTACCATTAGGTGTCATGGACATGAGCCCCTCTAAGATAAAAACATGATCTAGGTGTTAGTCAAGTAAGTCATAATTGTTCAAATGCATTTTTCATTAAACCTTTCTAGTCAAGTCATTATTAGGGTTTAAGTGGGATTTAAGAGTGCCTAGAAGTCTTAGGGATGGTTCATAGAGATCAAGACTTGGATCTCTAAAATAATTGTAAAAAATGTAATCCAATATACATCCCCACCTTCCCTAAAGTGTTTATCTCCTCATGCATATAATCCAAGATGTTATGAGCATTTGAAGTTGCTCCTAAGGTGAGAAATGTGCTCACTAAGTAGCTCCTAGGTATCTACAAGTAGAATGACTAATTTTAGAGTCTATTCTTGATATCTAAATTGATAATAATGAGTCTCAACATCATGATGGACCCTGCCTTCAAGGTTTGAAGTATTATTGATACTCAAATGGCCCTTTGCTTCACCTTCTTATGGCACTACTCCAAAGTGGATTTTAGACTAGTTTGTATACACATGTGAGCCTTGAACATTGGCCTAAACCTTGGGGTTTTTATCAACTAATAAACTTTATACAACCTTAAAATTACCTTAGAGGTCTTATGGAGTAGCACCATTAGCCTGATTAGGTCATTTGACTTCCTTAAAAAGCACATAGTCATCTATCTCAATGCTTATTTTCTCACTAAACCAATCATGGAGGTCACTTTGATGACTATTATAGGGATTTTTTAGATTATTCATGACTAATTTTCCCTCCTTGACTTCATTTTGTACACAAACACTCTTTATCTCCTTGCTCTTCAGCTCAAATTAACACATCCAAGATTATTTCATATAGTTTGACTCCTACACATGCTAAATATTGAGTCACTATGATAATTATAAGGCTTAACCTCAAAGGTCATTTAATGGTCAAAACACTTCATTTGGATGGGTTTTGAGGCTAAAATGCACCACCGGGACACTTCTAGAGTTTATGAAGGGTTTGATACATTTATGATCTTAATGATGGTTCATAACATATGAATGTCCAAAATAGAAACAAATGCCATGAATATACAATTAATTTACCTCCTCATTTTCCATAAATTTCTTAGGTTTCCTTACAAAGGGTGTGTGGAGATAGGAATGTTGGAATGTGACACTAGGGTTGTTTATAGACCAATTTTGACTCATTATTTTCTTAAGGATCATTCATAAAGGTTATACCCCCAATTCCAACCAATAATTCATGTATATTCAGTACATATAAATAAATAAACTTTCCTAATATCTTTGGCCTTCATAATCTATGTGATGAAGTGTGTGAACACTTGAAGTTGAGCTTCGAGTTGACTATGTTGAGGTTGGAAGGCTCGAGTAGGATTTTGAAGCTACTTTGCCTTGTTTATCACTTATTTAAAATTTAAACCTCCTTATTATGGTATTAAAAATATTCACACACACACATCATTTACCATCCAAATTATTTTAAGATCTTAGAGGAACCTTAAGATGGAAGTAGGGTCTATAAGTAAGCTTGTGTTCTTGTCTGCATTGGCCTATCTCTAAAGGCACCTAGTGTAAATATGAATGATATTCACTTTGGATGAGGTATAATGACCCTTAACATCATGATATACTAATAAAAAACCATATATGGATATAAATATATTTTTAAACCTTCTAAGGCATGATTTTGTTCATCTAGCCCCCAAGGTTGACTGTCACAGACAAGGCTTGGTCTGAGATAAAATAGTGGGTATACATACTATTTTTTTGGAAAAAATAGAGACATTATTTCCTTAAAATAGTCATCATGACCATTTATACTAAATTTTTAGGCTTGGCTATGCCTTTAAAGGCTTCAAACATTCATTTTTCTTAGACTTGTAGTGAACTACTTATTGACTGAGTGACCATGTATGAAAATTTTGAGTATGGTATTATCTCTTATTTATTTATGTGATAATGATATTTATATTTAAATAAAATTAATTGTGGGTGAATATAATCTCATATATTTACTTTACAACCTTATCTCTGATTGCATACACTACCCTTCTCAAGCTTAGGGATTATGTCTAAGTATGTTTGTGTAATGTCAAACTTGTGTAGATATTACTTTGACTTCTTAGAGGTGATAACCATAAAAATTGAACTATAATTAAATATTAACCCTAATAATCCTTGTATTTTTTATGGCTTTTTACCATAAACAAGCTATGGTTATTCATATGCATCAACTCTATTATAGGTATAAACTCATATATGCTCACTATGTATAGGGTCTGAGTATCATGTTTGTATGAGAGAAGAGTGGTCTATAGTCACTCAAAATATAATAACACACTCATATATTCACTCATCCATTTTTAATTCATACAATATAATTATCACACCAGTCTCCATGCATTATAATGATCTGTACGGTGCTCATGGATAATTTCACATAGCAAGCTCAAGGTGGTTTCCTAGAGGTGGTCATTTATTACTTAAATAGGGTATATGATATGCATATATCTTAAATTTCCATGATCTCATGGTACCTAAGGTTCCAAGGGGAATTTAGGGTTATTTTACATTGATTATAATTATACTAAAGGGTGTATGAATGGAGGAGGGTGGTAGTGGAGTGTGGGACATGAAAATAGGGTTGACACAGTATGAATGATAATGGAAACTAGAGGAAAAGGTAGAAGTATGAAAATGGAGTGATATTGAGTGTGTGAAACCTTACTTGACAAACCTAATGAATATTTTAGACCCTCATACATATACTTAAGAAAATATGGCACTTTAGAGGCAGAAATAAAGTATAGACAACCAAAATATGGAACCTAAGAATCTCTGAAGAACCTTAATATTTACAAAAAACCTTAATTTTTTATAAAATTGAATATGTGGTTATAAGAGCAATGGGGGTGGTTTTTAGGTCTTTGAGGCCACCATAGAGGTTGGAAAATTTTCTCATAAGGCTATGATGAAAACATACCATGACTTTAACATTCTATTTCCATGTTCTTGAGTTGTATTAGAAGGCTATACAATTTCCATTAAACCACACACATTGCTCACCACATAGTGGCCATTAATTTTATATAATATCTTTCTTATTAGACATAATTTTAAGTGAAAATAATCTATTATACCTCCAACTTGAGTAAGGATGCATGGGGAATACTCCACCAACTCTTCAACTCATCCAATAAATTTTGGTGAGGGCATTCAACCTCTATCCATTGTAAAGACTTGCCTACAGATTGCACACTATGCTAGTAATGAAGGTTTTTTGGTTATATGATCTCACACGTTTGATTAAAGTGATAATTTTTTTATGATAGGCTCCTTCAATACCTAAGGGAACACCATCAATCATTGGTTTGAGTAGGCAAGCCAAGAACCCATGAAAACCATTATGTCTAACTTTTCATGTGCAAATGAGGATGGCATATAGATTCCTTAATTTCTTAAGGAATGTTCATACAACTCATGAGACCAATCATAATACAAATTGCCATGGATAAAATATGGTTGACTGTACTTCCCCTAGTTAGGAGTTTAAACCTCCATTTTCTCTCCTCCATATGATACAAACATAAACCTGAGGAGCTTTTTGAGTCTAAAAATCATCTCAAGGGAGAGATAGGATGGTTTTGAGCTTCCTTTACACTGAAACACTTTTTTTATCTTCCACTTATCATCATTGACCTCATTCTACAAATCCTTGACTCCACATGAACCAATCCATATAGTATGGATTTGTACCACTTGAGAAACCTCTACAACCTACAATTTATCTACATTTATTCTTGTTTTAGACCAAAATACATCATTATCAAGTGTTTTGGAAGGAAAATAGGGGTCATGAGACATATTAAACCTGATGTTACGAATTAAGGGAGTTGAAAAGTCACTATTTAGCTTGTGTGGGGCCCATTAGGGAGGTTTTAGGTATTAACTATGATGGTAATGGACTCCATGAGGCATGAAACGGTCTATTAATGGCTTTATGAGGCTTATGAGGTATATTAAAGGTGTCATAGGTGACATATTAACCCATCAAGGTCACATTAGGACTCATTATGATCAAAAATATTGAATTTAACACACATACATGACTTTAAATGGGTATATGAAATGAATAGCATGTCAATATCTTATGAAAAGACCATTATGACCTATTATAGACCTCAAATAAACCATAATATACTTTTCATTATGTTATTAAAATATTTAAAGTGAACATACCTCATGTTATTAAATAGATCAAAGATGCTCATGAATTCTCAGTAGACTACCTTCTTAATTTACCTTCCCATGGCATTTTTCAACTATGGGAGCTCCATAAAAGTGACCTAGGGTCCTTAAACATGATAAACCACCATGAAAACACTTGATTTAATTTTTAAAGGAGACACGAAGGCTCACAAATCAAATTTATAACATGATAAAATAATGAACTATTTAAACACTTCCCCAGACTCATAAGATGAATACAACCATAAGGGCCAATGTTGTTGGATCGAGATTAAAAGGTTTGAGTTTCATCCATTTCTATGTTTTAGTATATAAATTAGTCAACAATAATATTTAAGTAATTTCCTCTTATAACTAAAAAATCCAATTTATCATGTTCATCACTTATGCCACTCATGATTGGTTTTCCAAATTCACATAGAGGAGGAATAGGAAAAAAACATAAAAATTAAAATCCAAATTATAAAATAAACAAAAGGAAATTATAAATGTAATAGTCAAAATCACACTAAAAGAAGTGATTGTTAGTTGGCCTCATAATAGATCTAAGGTCTATTGGGGTGTTTTATGCCAATAGAATAATAGGAGGTATCATTATACTATTTAGTACACCTTCTTTCTCAGATAAATACACAATCTTCACAATAGATCAATAGATCTATAAGGGGTCCTGAGGAATGGGGAACACATCATGAGAAGGTAAGCCTATTTTAATTTTTCATGATTATGTAACCTTCATGGGATGATATATGTACTTAATTTATTATCCCATGCTTTACATATACTCATTAGATTATTTTATGTCTTTTTGTTCAAGAATTTATAGAATTGGCACATTTTTTAAGTGTGTCTCATTTATACTAATGACTTATAAAATGCTTATGTAGTGCTTTCCATTCCATCTATTCATCATATTATCCTTGATATTCCCCCTTGATGAATATTATTTAATAGATGATCATACTTCTTTGGTTTGCCTTTTGTGAGTTCTAGTATAAGACCTTGGTTAGAACCAGGTCTTCCTAAAAATTTTACCTTACCTCCTATAAAAACTACATGCCATGTTTTTATATAGAAAACCATGCTCTTCCACATTACAAACTAACACAAGACCTAAGTTTGGATTGTCATTCTTATTTAACTTCCTATTTTACATGTCTATTATTTTAATTTCACTTACAACTCTTTATTTATGCTCTTCTCTTAAACTAGTAATTCTTTCATTTACATATCTTTGTTTTTGTTCACTGATATTTCTCTCATTGTCTTTTTTTGCATTTTTCTCTTTGTACACACTAGAAAAACATTGATATTTTAAGTTTTCATTGTTCACATTTTATTCATACAAGTGTTGTTTATTATTATTTTTGGTTACACACACATTTACTTCGAATTTATCTTATAATTCCTTTGATTATAATTCTTTTTTACCATGCATTTATTCACACTTGATAGAAAATAATAACACATACATCATACATTTTTCCATAACATATATAACAATCAACACATGTGGTAGAAAGGAAAAAAATGCATCCATAACATCTAACATTCACCAATAACACACACACACATACATATACATACATACATACATATGTATTACATACACATACATATACATATGCATATACATATATGGATCAAAATATTGATACAATACAACATGATACAATAAAATTAACCATAAATGCAATCCATACCTAGAATATGCCAATTTTTACTACAATTCATCCTCTAGCATGTCCTCCTCAAGCATGGGATATCATCACTATCTTTACTATATTTGGAAATATAGAAATCTAATATCCAAAATTAGAAAATATACAAATGAATAGTAATTTATCCCTTTTATTTTAAAATTTCATAAATTTTAAACCTTTTATTATTTACCAAAAAATTCTATATTTTGACCATAACTTTATTTTATCAAGTCCTTTTGGAAAACTAAAAGAAGTTATATAATCCTAAAAATGTATATAATTTTTCAGTGCTAACATAATATTTTTTCAAAAAAATCAATATTTTTATTATTTTTAGGATTGTCTCTTACTTCGTACACTAGATGCCTTTCTTCATCTACTTCATGCATAACTCTTCTTCAATAATAAGGTAAATTAAGGTATTAATTTATAAATTATTAAATTCTATTTACTTTCCACTTTCTATATACACATAATATATTTAATCTTTAATACTTACTACCACTTTATTATAATAATCTATTGAGTTTGAATCTCTTTGAGTTCACTCCTTAGAGGGTGCACTGAGAAAGGCATTGGTAGATCATTGGTGCTTCACAAGATTGTTGTGGATTTTTATCATTCCTACTATTAGTACAACTTATTTAGAGTGTCTATCCATTTACCTCTTATGATGCCTCCATGATATTCTTAAATATTGAAATATGACTAAGTCTAAAATTCTAGAACCTTAAAATATGGCTAAGTTTAAAATCTAGTAAGACCCTATAGAATATATAATTTGCATTGTAGATCGTAGATGTCTGAAACCAATCTCAAACATATTGAAAATATAAAAATAAAATATAAATTAAAGTATAAGAAACTATATGTCCATGTCTAAATTCCAACTTATACTTATACTACCTATTTTGTCCTATTTTCCTACTATATTAACCAGGTCAACTCTATTATTCATATTATCCTACTATGTCATACAAGACCTAAAAATTAGACCAATATAACTCTATCATTATACAATGTCAACCAGGTCTATAAAACTAAACTTAATTAATTAGGTCAATCCCATTGGGAATTCAACACATGTTACATAACTCTATTGGCCCAACTGAACTAGTTTGAAAAAGCCTGATGACTCTATTTATCACCTAACAAGGTCGACCCGATTGACCTTGTCAGATAAATTTATAAAAAGGCTTAGGGTTAATATGTGGTTATAAATAAACACTTAAATTTATTTATAAATACATTATCAATCAATTGCACATCGTTACTACTCACAAATCTGGTTATATAATTATTAGAAGCTTTCATTGCTTAGGTGTTTGCCCTTGAAGGAGTATCACTTGTCTTGTGGAAGTATTTGATGAATAGGAGAGGTATTTTAACTTAGATATTATTTATACTTATGATCCTTACAAGCCCAAAATAACCTCTTGTAAAGAATTATTAGCCAAGGGAGAGATTGAGGCATGAGGGGTTCACTTCAACAAAGGTAAGTATATTCCTAAGCCCTTAATATTTTGGTAAGTAGATATTATAAAGTTAATATATATTGATTTGTATCTCTCTTTGACTATATATTATCTATGTTATATATAGATTTGTATTTTCATGGTTTTATATTCTTCATTTGTGTCACAAGCTTTGGTGAGCACTAAATTAGCTTGCATATGCATTTACTAGATTGGCTTGCATTATTTTTAGTATATTAGTTTTCTTAACATTAATTATAATAATAGAGACATAGTTATGGTTATCACAAGTTAGAATTTGACTAGAGGCCTTAAAAACCTCTCCTTTACCATGGCGTGATAAGAGATACCTTAGTGTAATTTTAGTAGATCCATTATTGGTCATGACTTTGATTCAATCATATCCCCAAGCATACTTGTTAGTTGATTACCTTATTTGATATCAAATATTATTAAGTAGGATACGTTATATAATTATCTAATTTTTCTTGCATATATTGTGGTAAACCCAATTTGAATCCAACCCTTGTAAACTTTTAATTTACAATCAACTAGATCAACCCTATTGACCTAATTTAACACTCAGTGCATAGGTTTTTCCAACTTTATTGAGCCTATCAACTTATTTTTACTCTCTATTTGTAGCTTTTTCATCTAAGTCAAGGCTATTGACCTAGTTCAACTATGTGTGTAGGTTTTCAACTAAATCAAGATGGTTGACTTAGTTCTATTTCCTATGCATAGGTGATTCAACATTATTAGGAAAAAATATTAAATCAATCTAGCCTATCTTGTTCTATCTTCCACTCTTACCAACTTAGTAATTTAATTTTGTCAATTATCTAAATTCTTCAGTTATGTTTCTTAGTAAAATCAATCAACACTTAAAAATTATACTCTATTTTTGAAAATTTTTTTAGTTTTTTTAAAATTCTATACACGATCACTAGGTCAAGCTTGTTGACCTAGTTTTTTTGGATTTTTAAAGAATAAAAGTAAGTCAAGCTAGTCAATGTAGTTTTTTTTTGACCTTTTTCAGACTTTTATTTTTCTTCCCAAAACTCAATTAGATCAACCTATTCAACTCTATAGGACTTGTCCAATAAATTATAATTTATTCTTACTATTTTTCTTCCCAAAAATAAACTAAATCACCTTGGTCGACTCTATAGTTCCTAATTGACATAGTTATGTAGGTGGCTAACTTAGTTTGTTTTTCCTCTATTTTTAGACATAGTTTAGTAAGTGGATGACTTAGTTCAGTAGGTGGTTGACCTATTTTTTTCCTATATTTTATGAAATAGTATAGTAGGTGGCCAATCTAATTCATTAAACTAATAAATTCATAATTATGTCTCCTCTTTAGCTTCCAATTAGTCAAGAACACTACATAATAAAGGATTTAGATCAGAACCTCACTTTTATTATTACTTCAAATGAAACTATTGAATTCATTACTTCATGTCTTATTAATCCTAAACCATTTTATACCCAATGTAATATAATTGAGGTTACTCACCCTAGTCCTCCTACTACTACCAATGTTGGTAAGCCTCCACCTAACAATCCATCCCATACTACTAATATAAGGAATGATCCTCCTACCAACAATAACATTCTTGCCACTATAAATATTACTCCTCCCATTGATAAAACTCAAAATATTTCTCAAATGATTCAAAAAATACATGTTATACAAAAAACTAACAATTCCCAAATGATGCAAAAGCAATATCACATATTAAAAATGGCTAGTCAACCACCTCAAGTCATCATGACTCAACCAAATTAGAATTTTGTCTCGCCTCCTCTTAGAGATGCTAGTGGGAATATCATCCCTCAACCCTTTTGCATAGGAAAATTCTTCAACATCTTCAAACTAAACCTTTAAATCCATTCATTATGTCCATAGACATTGGAAACATTTATCCAACTATTAATAATTATGGAACTAAAGACCCCACATATTTATCAAATCTTTTGGTAATCTCTATAAATATTGGGTCTAAACTAACACCTTTGATACCATCAAGATCTTTTCCAAAATCTTTGTTTGTGATTCACTTGAATGGTATAGTCAAATTCCTAGACATTCCATCTCATAACTAGAGGATTTAATTAATGTTGTAGTGAAGGAATTCCAACATAATGACCTTCCTAAAAATTACCTTAGCCATTTCATCAATGCTAAGTTCCTAATGAATCTTCTCACACTTTAATCAAAGGATGTAAGTCTCTAGATCAAAAAGTGGACCATAACATGAATTATGATACTATTTTAAAATTAATTATTATTGCTCTTAAAGCTTTGTTTCAATACAAAGTTTAGATGTTTTCCCCTAAAACTTTCGAAGAAGCCTTAGACCAAGCAAAAAGATAAGAATTTATTATGACTCAATTTTAATCACCTCAATAAAAAACTAAGGAACCTTTCCAATCATTTTTTCATAAAATTGATTCATATAAGCCTCTCTAACCTCACATAAGAGAATCCAATTCAACAAATTTTAACCCATTGTAACTCCTAGAGGTCTGAAACCACTCTCAAACAACTTAAAAGTATAAATATAAAATATAACTTAAAGTATAAGAAAATATATGTCCATGTATAAATGTAAACTTATACTTAAATGTTTATTTTTTATTTATACTACCTATTTTAGCCTACTTTCCTACTATCTTGACTAGGTTGAATCAATTATTCATCTTATACTACAATGTTGGCCAAGACCTATAAAGTTAATCAAGCTGACTCTGTCATTATACTATGTCTACCAGGTCTATAAAAGTGAATGAAATCAACTAGGTTGACCTTATTGGGAATTCAATGCATGTTATGAAACTCTATTGGCCTAACTAACTTAGTTTAAAAAGCCCTGATGGATCTATTTCCTGACTAAAAAGGTTGACCTGACTGACCTTGTTGGATAAATTTCAAGAAGGGTTTAAGGTAAATCCATGGCTATAAATACAACCTTAACTTCATTTATAAATAAATTATCAATCGATTGTGCATCATTATTTCTTATAAATATAATAATACAGTCAATAGGAGGTTTCATTACTTAAATTTTTTCCATTGAAGGCATAACACTTGTCTTGTGGAATTCTTGGATGTATAGGAGATATATTGTAGCTTAGATATGATTTATTCTTATGATCCTTACAAGCCCATGACAACCTCTTGAAAATCACTATTGGGTAAGGGAGAGATTGAGGCACGATGGGTTCATTTCAACAAAGGTAAGTATATTCATAAACCCTTCATATTTTGGTGAGTAGATATTAAAGAGTTAATATATATTGATTTATATCTATCCTTGATTAGATATTATATATGTTATAGATATATTTGTCTTTGCATGTTTTTTATCTTCCCTATTTATGCCACAAGCTTTTGTGAGTAGTAGATTAGCTTGGATATGCATTTACTAGATTAAATTACATAGTTATTTAATATATTAACTTGATTAACATTAATTACAATCATAAAAACCTAGATAAGGTTATCATAACATGGAGTCTACCTAGAGGCATTGGAAACATCTCCTTTGCCATAGTGTGTTAAGATATCCCTTAGTGTAAGTTTAGTAGATCCATTTTGGTCATGACCCCAATTCAAACATATACCTAAGTGTACTGGTTGGTTGAATACCTTATCTGAGCTTGAATATTATTAAGTAGGATAAGTTATATAATTATCTAGTTTCTATTACATACACTTTACACTATAATTATTTACCTCAATTACTTTGTTGATATTATACTTCTTGAAGCACCATCCCATATTACACTATAATGACATGTGATGAGGCTTGAATGAGGCATATTTATACACAAAATATTTTTAAACTTTATCATTTACTAATGATTTCTCTCTTACAACAACCTATTGAGTTTCAATCTCTCTAAGCACATACCTTACATGGTGTAGTGAGAAATGGGTGGGAATATCATTGGTGATTTACAAATTTATTATGTAAATTTATCTTGTCTATATCCACTACAAAATCTCACTTAATTAAACTCCTAATTAATCTTCCTCATAAAAATCCCCTAACTAAGCCAAAACCTATATTTTTCAACTATATTAACCCATGTAAATGTAGTATTTCCACTTCTTTCCAACATTCAAACTAGGTCAATCCAATTGACATAGTTCAAAGTAATGGTGCATGATTCATAAGTAGGTCATCCTAGGATGACCTAGTTTGAGAGTAAAAAAAAAATGAACTATATCGAGGCTAGTTTATATTTTCAACTAAAATTTTGGAAGAGTTTAAGGTCAAATAACCACTATAAATAAAATTTTAATTTCAATCCAGTATAGAGGAACATTAATTTTTACACTATTACAACTCACAATTTTGCTTTAGTCTACATTTGGGAGAAGCCATTGCTTATATCTTAACTTGGAGGGAAATAAATTGTCTTATGGGGTTTTGGATGTAAATAGAAGAATTATTTTATCCTAGAGCTTATTTCAACCATTTTAATCCTTACAAACACAAAAACCTCTTGTAAAACACCATTAGCAAAAGGAAAGATAGAGGCTCAAAAAGTTATATTCAAGTTAAGTATTTATAACCTTAACTCTTTAATTTAGTAGATAAATATTTTATAATCAATAGTTTTTAATGTATAACTCCATTTTTGAATATATTCTACACTTAAACTTAGTGTGGCTATATGGTTATTCAAACTTGAAATTTTCCACCCTAGGTAACTTGGGCCTTCTTTTGCCTACCATGGTTCCCTACCCTTTTTAGTGTTGTTTCAACCATCCCCCTTATTTGTGTTTTAAGCTTTGTTAACACTATATTAAATTAATTCCATTATTATTAAGATACTTAGCTAGGGTTATTGCATTATATTGATTGCATATAGGATTTAAAACGTCATCCAGTTATTTTATGTGATAATTGATCCTCTCATTAAGTTTATCAAATCTAATTGGTCGTGGCCTGATATAAATAAGTATCCAATGAGATTTAGATGATTTAAATTCTTTTAGTCCAAACATATTAGGAAATATAAGTTGTAGGTATATCTTGATTCATTACATACACAATTCACGTCCTCCTCCTTTGACATATGAGCATCCATTAAATGGTATTAATGGTCAAAGTACAATCATGTCTCTATAATGACATGAAATTAATTTGATGATAGTGAGATTGTGGATGATGATCCTACTTATAAGTCATTTTTAGTATACACTTAAATTGTTTTTTATCCTATACATAATATTATTATAGACAAAGGTTCACATGTAAGTGTTTTCTCTATGACACTCCATACTACACTTGGATATATACAAGAGGATTTGATTGATACAACCAAGATAGTCAAAGGATTTGATGAAAAGATACAAAACCCTCTTGGGAAAATTATGTTACCACTTCAAGTGGGTCTAATTATAGTTTCTACTTTATTCTTATTATTACCATGTACAGGGGTGTTGGTTAACATATTTGTCCTATTCTAATAAAAATGTTTTATTTTGACTCTATAACCCTTTCTTTGAGAATAAATGAGTTAAAAAAAAATGAGTGAACTATCATGGATAATTCCTCTTTGAATTAAGGTACAAATCCCTTTAAAATTTTCAATAAATTCAAACTATTTTAATCATTCAGACACACTTTTAAGCATAAAGCATTTAAGGAAAACTAACATTCATACATAACCATGTTATGAATGTGGTATCTTTTCTCCATATAACATTATTTAGTGATAAAACACATATATTCCATCCTAAACAATAATTAGACATATAAATATGCATATTATTGAACTATCAAATGATAAAATACATATGATGATTTATCCAATGAAAGAATAATTACCACTTGAAAGGAGAGTTCACACAGAAACCCAATTTCAAATACTTAAACACACAGATTTAAGTATGTATAAATTATTACTTCTTTTCACTCACAAATGAAAATTCTTCAAAAAATCATCATATATATTGTAAAACGAATAAGTTCAACTTTTAAAATTTTCGTGTCTTCTTTTTCTTTTTTATCCTCTATCTCAGTTTTTAACAACTAAAAAAATATATAGTTACCCTAATTAAATATTCTTTTAAACCTAGATTTAAAACAAAATTTGACCCATACAGGTTTTAGTTTCATATAAGCTCATTAAAAGATACTTTTTTAAAAACATAATTTCAACTAAATAACAGAATAAATAGATTGTGTAAGTAAGATTAAGATTGGGGTGGTGGATTGGAATCTCCATATTTGATTTGTTTTATTGAGGAGACACATTGTGCCTTCCATTCCTGATGTGTAGTAACAAATTCTTAGATTTTTGAGAAGTTAGGGATGCCAATGTGTTTAACCCATGCTTTCCAAACATCTTTCTCTCTCCAAATTTTTGCCACTTTTTCTATGTGTTCTAGGAGTGCAACAAAACAAAGGTGAAGAAGTGATTCTACTTTTCAAATCTGAAAGAAATCTTCAATTAATAGGTTGTAATTTTCTTTAAGAAAATTGATCTTCTCTCTGAAGGATTGAACCACAGTATTGATATCCTCTTCTATCTCCCCATCATCTTTTATATATTTCACATTAATACATTGTAAGTCATGTTGTAAGGATTGAGTGAACTCAGTTATTTCTTTGATCATTTTTGTAAATTCAATTCATCCTTGTCTAGATACTAAGTTTATCCATTTGATATTTCTCTTTCTTACATATAATATATTATCATTCAGACTTGTCAAATTTTTCTTTGATAAAAACTTTGTTACCCCATACTTCTGAAAATCACCAATTTGATTTATCACATTCATCCATTTTCCTTCCTCTTTTTCCCATGAAGAATTCTTTGTTTTGAATATTCAATGATAGCTATAGTCCTATCATATATATTCTTCAATTCCTTAATAAATACCCTTCTAGATAATTCCATCCAACCAATCATCAAACACCTTAGTCACCATTTTATTTCTATGTATTTGATCTAGCATTTTCTGGTTGACCAGAGATTTGAGGTCAAAAGAGTGAGGTAATTGGGAAACATGTTTTGGATTTGGATTATGAATAGCATTGATATACTCTACCATTGATCGTAAGATCTATTTCAACTCCCTCTTATCTTTTTCATCCTTCTAGGTATGGCTGACTATCCTTTTGGTAGATGCTTCAAGATGGTGCACATCCACGATGCATGATGAAGTCCTAAAATATATATTTTTAATTATGAAATCTTGAATTGTGGGATGTTAAACTTCCTTATCAGTTATTGGTTGGGTTATTTCTACACTCCAATTTCCTATATTAGGGTTAATGTCCACCCTAGATGTTGTTTTCAGCTTATTAGATTTAGGAGACTTTCCTAGACACTTGATAACCATGTCCTCCAATTGCAATTAAAATGTAATTATTTTTATTTTATCACTGATTAAACTTCCCAACCATTTGATTGGAAGGAATGGAATTTTCTTACTAGGATTCAATTATTCAGAAGGCACATTTGATATCACCATCAGATCTGGAAAATCTGAAACAAGCACTATTTGTTGATTTGCACTAATCTCCTTTGCCATTGGTGGATCAAACCCTTTATCACTTTTTGCCTCTCCGAATCCTCTTCAAAGTTTAATTCCACAACTATTCTTTCAAAAATATCCTTCTTAATTTTAGTCCTTAGTCTGGTAGTATGAGAAGGTAGAATAGTTGCAAGGGTTTTCTTGGAATTTTTGATAACAGAACCCTTTCCAAAATTTGGCTTGAGAGTACCTACATCACAAATAGTAATAATATGATTAGAAGAGCTTATTGGAGATGGTGATTCATCAATTAGTGCACATCACTAGGAATCTTTATTTTGAACTTCTTTTAGTTTACAAACCTTTAACCATTTCTTAGTTCTCCTTATCACTGGGAGAGTTTTGACTTCAATCCAATCCTATTCATCTTTATTCCAATCAACTTCTAGAATAGGTAAATATTTTACTTATTCAAAATGAGGATCAACCACCTGTTCTTCATCATCAATTATTCTAAAGATATTCATACTGAGATTGAGTGTAACTCTTTGCCCCAACGAGAACCTACACCAAATCTTTATTCTAACTTCAAATTCATCTAGACAATCCTCCCAATAGTTTTTGATCTAGGGAATGTGTGAAAATCCCATTCCAAAATTTAGATTATCCCTAACAAAACATTTATTGTCAAACTAGGGTATGGCATTATAGTACTAAAGATTGAACTTTTTTAGGTCCACCTCTAAATTTAAGGCATCAAAAATTATCTAGCATGAATAGTGTCCCAGTTCAATGGGAAAAGATATACCAAATTATTTATTCATTGGAAATTTATTATTTACATGGACTAGCTACCTACAAACTTTTATCAATATAAAGTGATAAAAAACATATATAGGTAGCTTCACTGGTTCACCATTAAAACCACCAACTCTAATATAAGTAAATTTGGAAAATTTAATGAATAAACTACCATAAATATTGATCAACTGCATGGTTTCATCAGACATTCTCTTATTAACATTACTTACCAATTCATAAGTCATCCTACCAGTAAAAATATCATTAACCCTTCCATAGTTTTCATAACAATTTTACATCTATAAATGTGGGTAATAATCATAAATTTTGCTATCTTTAACTAAGGATGCATGAGGAAACCCTCTCCATTATCTTGTAGATGCTAAGTAGTAAAAGAGATATGAAGACATATAAAAATCCTTATTCTTGAAATAATTACTCATACCCAAATGCAAACATTTAGCTATGATTTCCACCCAATCTAAATACTATTCTCCTTAAAGGATCACTTGAATGAAGAGGTACATATACTCCTCCCAATAAAATGCTTGATAATTACCTTTCACCCTATGTAATAATATCATGATTTTTTTAATTTCTAGTACCATATGTTCTCTAGTTAATGCTCTAGGTAGTCTTGAACCTCCTTGTTGGAATTTTAGTAACCAATTTCTAGTAATTACACTCCTATAGATTGTTTTCTTTAATAAAAAATGACCATAAGAGGAAGTAATATCAAGGTCAGAGTATGGCTACTTGAGTGGAATTTTCATCACAGCCATTAGGGTTTGTCTATTGACATGAATTAATACATTGCCATCCATAGTTTTGATACACCTATTTTGAGGTTCGTATCTATTCATGCATTCTAGAACTAATTTGAGACATTGTGCCACCATGGGAAAAGTTATAGCTGTGACTAAACCACTTTCCACTATTTTCTCCATCATATGGGTTGACATAGGATTTTTAACCCTCTCCTTAAAATCTTTTAAATCATATTGAACTAAAGAAGTATCCCCAAATTTAGGAAAAGAACAAACAAGACCAGGACCATGTTCATAACCAAGACAAGTAGATTTCATGGCTATATATTGGAGGATATAATGAAAAATGCTTTAAATTTCTTAAATAATACCAGAAACTCAAAATTATTCTCCTTTCCAACAAAATAATTGAATCAACTTATAGGAAAAGTTGAACTCACATTCAATGGATCAAAAATTTCTATGAAACTATGTAATAAAAATATTATACCTCTAGTGTTGCTCTCCTTTGCATTAACCTGTGTGTTTACTATTAAAAATGGCTTGTCCTTTCTTGATAAAGGCATGAAGTTAGGTCAAATAATTACTAGATCAATTAACTTGTGCTAAACTTGCTTGATAGGATATAAATTCTGATAGGTGCATTAATTATAAGTAGTTTTCACACACAACCTTAATGTGTAATGATTAATCATAACCTTTATAAATTAGAACTTTCCATTTCATAAAATGTTCTAGATATATTTCCCTCTAAATGATTTACTTTTTTTAAAATATCTCATAAATTTTGACTTAAAAGACTTTGGGAAAGGTGGGTCTAAAGTCATGGAATGTTGAATCTTTGAACTATTGAACCTTTGAACTCTTGAAATGAGGTTCAATGTGAAGGTTTAAATATACAAATTGAGTTACATAAAGGGACCAATAGTTCATGACTTTTGAGAAACATTGAACCATTGAACTCTTAAACTTTGAAAAGGGTTCAAGTTCAAAGGTTCAATTCTTTAGTAATTTTGCACATATGAAGACAAGTGGAGAAAATTTCAAAATAAAGAACTAACTTAACAAATAAATATATGATCAATAAGGTAAGATGGTGGGTCAAATTTCACTAAGGGAAGGTTCACGAAAAAAAATGAATAAGGGTGAATTAAAAGGTAACATTAGCTCTGACTGGGGACTATATTTTATGACAAAATGCAGAGAGCTCAAAAACTCTGATTATGCACAAACTAAAACACTGGGATGGAAGAAAAAGAAACAAGGTAAACCTAAAATTGGAAAATGAAAAAAAATATCACATGAAAACAAAAAAAATACTATGTACAAAATAGGGGACACCTATTTTACAGTCGATACAATTTAAGGTCTTATCCATTATAGGATAGGGGTAGAATAGTTCTATCTAGATATTCCAATTTGAAATAATTAGGGATGAATACCTAATGAATTTTGAAGGGTCCTTTCCAAAGTGAATCAAACTTGCCATGTGCTCCTTTAGGTTCTCTCCTCTTATCCCACAACATCACTTCGTCTCTTTCCATGATTTTTTTGGGCCTTGATTTTTGATCAAAAATCTTCTTAACCCTGGCTTGATGAGAGGTAATATGATCAACCAATTCATTCCTTTCCTCCTCAATCTTGGTTAATTACATAACTCTATTTTCTAGGGAATCTTGAAAATATTGATCTTCAATGACATTTTGTAATTTGGTTATAGATAATTCTAGGAGTAATGATAAATGAGCTCCTATTTCATAAACCAATTCAAAAGGAATCATTCCTATTGCCCTTTTTGGGGTTACCTTGTCAGCCCAGAGCACTTCGTACAACTTATTATGATAATCTTTAGGATTATCACTCACCAATTTCCTTGTGATGGATACCAAATTTTTGTTATTGGACTCAGCTTGTCCATTCCCTTGAGGGTAATAATCTAATGAGTGAGAAAGAGAGATACTATGCTCATAACAAAAAGAAGTAAATTCAATTGAAGAAAATATGGTAGCATTATCTGCCATAAGCTTTTGAGGAACACCAAAATTTACTAGTATATTTTCTCTAAGAAAATTACATACTACTTCTAAAGTGGTTCTCTTCACATGGACTGCTTCAACTCATTTTGTTAAATAGTCAGTTGTTATAAGAATGTGTGTGTGTCCAGCACTTGAATAAGGTGAGAGAGGCCCAATAAAGTCTAATCCCCATTGTTTGAAAGGTTCTTCAATAATAATAGGCCTCAAAGACAATGTTGTAAGTTGTGGCTTTCTTGAAAACATTTTGCATTTTTCATAGTTAGCTACCCATTTGTATGCATATTTAAACATACCCAGCCAATAATAACAATTTCTAAGGATTTTGAAAGCTATGACTAAAGAAGAGAATTTTCTACCACATGCTTCATTATGAAAAACTTCCAAAAGTTTGTGTTGTTTTTCTTTATCTACACATCTCAAAAAGGTTCCATCTAGTCCCTTTTTGTATAAGACATCACCCCAAATGACATATTTTTTTTCTTTTAACTTTAGATTCCTTTTATCCTTCGGTGATAAGTGACTAGGATAGTCTCCATAAGTAAGATAATGTGACACATTCATGAACTAAGGGTCTTGTAAACTCACCAATAAGACAGTGGTAATTTCTTCTTCTTGTTCTACTTTACTTTTTGAAATCAATTTGTTTAGGCCTTGACCATTAACTAATTTAGCTGGCTTAATATCCAAGTCATATTCTTGAATCTTAGAGACCCATGTTGCTCTTTTATTCATCCCAACATCTTGTTGAGTCAGAATGATTTTTACAACTGAACTAGGGATAAATATAATTGAATGAGAGTGTAGTATGTAATATCTAAACTATTTAACAACCTTTATCATAGTGAAAGCTTGCTTCTCAGTTAAAGAATATTTAAGTTCATGTTTCTTAAGAGGAACACTCATAAAGGCTATTGGGGCTTCTTCATTCAATTCATTTTTTGGAGCAATATATTAGATAGGGTATGTTTTGAAGCATAACAATAACTAATAAAATCTTTTTGGAAATCAAGGTTTACCAAAGTAGGTGTTTGTGAAATCTCTTCTTTAATATATTCAAATGTTTTCTTATCAGCCTCATTCCATTTTAATGCTTTTTTTTTGCTCATCATCCCTACAATATGCTTCATAATCTCAGCAAAATCAAGAATGAACTTTCTAAGGAAGTTAATCTAGCCAAAGAAAGACTTGACTCTAGTCCCATTAGAAGGAAGATTTAGTTGTATTTATCTAACCCTTTCTAGATCAATCTTGATTCCATCCTTTGAAACTAGATGTCCCAACAACGTACCTTCTATTACATAGAAAACTAACTTCTTAGGATTAAGAGATATCCCATGACTCTGACACCTTTGCAAAGTGATCTCTAGATCTTTCATATCATCCTCTCTTTTTATAGAGAAAATAGTCAAATCATCAAGATAAATGAAAATAATTTTATCTTTAATCTCTCTAAAATATGAATTCATCGCTTGTTGGAAAGTTACACCAGCATTAATCAAACCAAAGGGCATACAGTTATAAGCAAAAGTTCCCCAGGGTGTAGTAAAAGTAGTTTTATCTTGATCAGCTGTAGCTACACTTATTTGATTATAACCTGAGAATCCATCTAGCATGGACATTATCTCTAATCCAACAAATATCTACAAAATGTGATTTATCATAGGTAAAGGATAATTATCTTTCAAATTGGCTTGGTTCAGATTCCTAAAATCAACACAAATTATTATTTATCCATTTTTTTATGTATTGGGACAATATTTTCCACCTAGGTAGAGTGATGAATTGGATAAATAATCTTGGATTTCAACATTTTGTTGATCTCTTTAAAGATAGATTCAACAACTTCTAGGTTATAGTTTCTCAACTTTTGCCTGAATGGAATTGCATTTGTTTTTAAAGGAATATGATGTTGAAATTTCCCACCCTAAAATATTTTAAGTCATCATAGCACCAAGTAAAGACATCCTTATACCTAATCAATAGATTAATCAATTTGTTTTTATCCTCTGGTGAGAAAAACTACAAATGGAAATCCATTTAGGATCAGTCATACTCCCAATGTTTATCTTTTCATAATCACCCATTTTGTCAGGGTTTTAAGCAAGTTAGTCTTTGGTATATTCATCTTGTCAAGTGAACAAATGTTCTAGAGAGACCAGTCCTCTGGGTATTTTGTTTCCCTATAAATAAATTATGTCATCCTTTGAATTGATCCCTAGATTAGGACTAAATTCTGTACATTCTGATTCAGAACCTTCAAAATAAGTCCTCAAGAACATTTTAGCATTCTCTAAGAAGTTTCTGATCTGCTTGTCATTTTTTAAAAATTGCCAATTCTCAGCATTTTTTGGGACATTAAGATGATAGATCAATTGTATTCTATATGAATCCTTTTTGAAATTAGGGTGTGGGAGAAGAAGGGAAGCTGACACTACCAGAGAATCTGCTTGTGTATTCTAATCTCTGGGAATTACCTCAATAGAAAAGGCATTAAAATATTCTATCTCATCCCAAACCTTGTAATTTCTCAATCTTTCATTTATAACTAAGAAAATTCTTGTCACCTATTTAACAATCAATTTAGCATCTCCTTTTACTCTAAGTATCTTTATCCCCTTTTCTTTGGCTTCGTTTAACCCAAGCAATAGGTCCTCATACTCTATAGTATTATTAGTATTTTTAAATTCTAACTTGAAAGAATAAAGAAAATTTTTACCTTCAGGTGAGATCAAAATAACCCCTGCTCCTAAACCAATGGTGGAAATACCATCAAATAACATGGTCCATCTATCATATGAATGAGTAAATTTTGGGTTGGACTCTTCCTTCATGTCTTCAGAAGAGAGAAAGTAATTTCCAAATTCACATTCTTCAAATAGGATCTGAGATTTAGGATCATCAAAAGGATACACAGTAAACTTGCATTTAGGTTCAGGTTCTATTTTAACTTTTTTCTTTCCCACTAGAATTTTATCTTCTAACCAATCCAATTTAATCTCCCCACCTAAGTCTTTACAAAAGTTTTTGCTCAATAGCATCCCATAACTAGCAGGAATATCTGCTACCAAGATAGTCAATTTCACTTTTTTATCAGGATAGGTCATAAGGGAAACCTATGCATATTTAATTTGCCCAAGCAAAGAAATCTATTTACCATCCATGGAGTAACACATACCAAATGTTTTTATAAGGGATAGGCCTAGGTATTTGGCTATAGAAGAAGGCATGATATTATCAGAGACACCTGAGTATATAATACAATTATTGAGTTTATGGCCATTTATGAATAAAGAAACATAAAATGGGTTGGTTTTCATATCAACCACATAAGAAGTATCATTAGCTAAGTCAATGATCATTTTAGGAGTATGCTTGGGTGATTTAGGTGAGGAATCAAATAATTGGGTAATTAGAGACTTGACACTACCATTTAGTTGACTTTTGGGCTCAATTTGTGAAGGATCACCTTTGACATATTTAACCAATTTATCAAGCACTTTAGGATTCAACTTAAGATACTCAGCATGGGATATTTGAATCTTTGTATAGTTTCAAATTTCTATAATATCAAAATAAGTTTCATGATCATTCCTACGTAACAATTTAACTTCTTGGGCCTTCAAATTAATGTTAGGGGTTCTAGTAAGAGGCTCCTTACCTTTAATAGGTATTTCTTGAGTATTATAAAATCTTGGATTCTTCTAACTTTTGGTAAGCACAACACATGAAATATCTTTAAGAGTAACCAATATTTCACCTCCTCTTTCTAAATCTAATTCATATTCTAGGAAGTGTATTTCAGAGTCACCAAGTTGCTTAGAGTTCCTTTCTTCTTCAGTAATTTCTCCCAATACATCTTGAGTAGTGGCTATTTGAGAATATCTAAGCATCTCTAGACAAGAGTTTATATCATGATCAGTAGTCAAATGAAAGGCACACATATTTCCTCTTCTATGGGGAGCTTCAATAGCTAGCTTGGGTTGTGATGATGGAAGTGGTAATGTCTTACTGGTATTTGTCTGTTGGTTAAAATTTCTCCTGCTAACATCTTGATATGGTTATTTAAATGAAGTACCAGCCTTAGGCAATTATCTTTGTAAGGAAATCATATCATAACTAATATTTGAACCACATGATTTGTAGAAGATAAGGGATGAGCATTAGGTACTCATACTTCTTTCTTCCATTTTCTAGCCATAATGAGATCATCTTCTAACTGAATTGCCAAGGTTTGTGTGATTGATAAGTCAAAAACTATACCTATTATAAGATGAAAACTAATATCAAAAGGCATAAAATTAATAAATAAATATTTTTTATTCTTAGGAGTTGGCCTTTTAGCATTTGGAATTTTGTGCACAATTCTATTGAATTTGTCTATAAATTCCCTCATAGGCTCATGTATTTCTTTCTTGAGCTGAGTCAATTGACAAAGAAGGGAATGTTCATATTCCATGATTTTGAACCTATTTTCAAATTTACTTTTCATATAATTCTAGTTTGTAATTGAAGATTCAGTTAGATGATAAAACCATTCTACTTTAGTTTTAGTTAGAGTTTGCATAAAAATCCTTATGGCTACATCTTGATGTTGCACACCTAACACACCACATGCTACGGAAAAAGCACTCAAATGTTCATCTAGTGATTGTATTCTATCTCCATTAAAATTGGGTAAGTTTTCCCTCACATTTTTAGGTAGAGGATTTAGGTTAACCCCTAAATTTAGAGGCCCTATAACTACTCCCCAAGGTTGAACTATTAAAAGAAAACTGATTGTAGAGGGAAAAATAGTACTAAAAATGGTTAAGGATTGACAAATAGAGGATGTAGAAGGCTTAGGAGGGATACGAGGTCAACTTATAGATCTTCTAATAGGAGTAGGGATATAGGGAAATTTAAGGCTTTTCAGTGTTTGAAAGGTAGGATCCTCAACTCCTCTCCTCAAAGACATTTTGTATCTTATAAACTCTAGTTTATGATATAGTTTCTAAGCTACTCTTGACCTCTTTGAAATTTAGGGGCTTGATTTATTACTATAGTTTTTTCTGTCCTCCTTCTTTGTTTGAGTAATAACAATCTAAAATTATCAGCCAATTCTTCTTCTTTTTCTAATACTCGACTGGCCCCTCTATAATCCTTAATTCTTTAATGAGTGTGCCATGCAAGAGTGTTTAACTAACCAATTATATCTTCTTTCTCACATTGAAAACCAAGATTAGGCTGTAGAATAGGAATTATATTTTCATTAGGAATCACCATCATTACTTCATATTAAGGTGACTAATCTTTTAACAAATGACTTTGAATCCCTAGTAGAGTTGCCAAAAAAGTGTTTAAGGCAAACTAACATTCATACATCACCATGTTATGAATGTGGTATCTTTTCTCCATATAACATTATTTAGTGATAAAACACATAGATTTTATCCTCAACAATAATCAGACATATAAATATGCATATTATTAAACCAAAAAAAGATAAAACACATATGATGAGTTATCCAATGAAAGAAAAATTACCACTTGAAAGGAGAGTTCACACAGAAACTTGATTTCAAATACTTAAACACATAGATTTAAGTATGCAACAATTATTTCCTCTTTTCACTCATAGATGAAAACTCTTCAAATAATCATCACATATATTGTAAAATAAAGAAGTTTAGCTTTTAAAATTCTCTTGTCTTCTTTTTATTTTTTATCATCTATCTCAATTTTTAACAACTAAAAACACATATATATATATATATATATATATATATATATATATATATATATATATATATATATATATATATATATATATATATAGTTACCCTAATTAACTATTCTTTTAAACCCAGAGTTAAAATAAACTCTGATCCATACATGTTTTAGTTTTATACAAGCTCATTAAAAGATAAAGTTTTTTTTAAACATAATTTCAACTGAATGACTAAATAAAGAGATGCGGAAGCAAGATTAAGACTATGGTGGCAGATTGGAATATCTAGATTTGATTTGTTCTGCTGAGGAGACACGTTTCACCTTCTATTCCTGATGTGTAGTAACAAATTCCTAGATTTTTGAGAAGTTGGGGATGCTAATGTGTTCAACCCATGCTTTAAAAACATCTTTCTCTCTCCAAAATTTCACAACTTTTTTCATGTGTTCCAGGAGTGCAACAACATAGAGGTGAACAAGTGATTCTACTTTTGAAATCTGAGAGAAATCCTTAATTAATAGGTTGTCCTTTTATTTAATGAAACTGATCTTCTCTTTGAAGGATTGACCCATAGTATTGATATCCTTTTCTAGCTTCCCATCATATTTTATATATTTCACATAAATACATTATAAGTCATGCTGTAAGGATTGAGTGAACTTAGTTATTTTTTGATCATTTTTGTAAATTTAATTCATCCTTGTCTAGATACTGAGTTTCTCCATTTGATATGTCTCTTGATTACATATAATATATTATCATTCAGACTCATCAAATTTTTATTTGATAAAAACTTTATTACCCCATACTTCTAAACATCACCAATTTGATTTATCACATTCATCCATTTTCGTTCCTCTTTTTCCCATGAAGCATTCTATGTTTAAAAATATTTGATGATAGCCATAGTCCTATCATATATATTATTCAATTCCTAAATATATTTCATACCCTTCTAGATAATGTCATCCAACCAATCATCAAACACCTTAGTCACCATTTTATTTCTAGGTATATGATCTAGCATTTTCTAGTTGATCAGAGATTTTGGGTCAAAAGAAAGAGGTAGTTGGGAAACAGGTTATGGATTTGGATTATGAATGGCATTGATATAGTCTACCATTGATCATAATGTCTATTTCAACTCCCTCTTATCCTTTTCATCCTTCCAGGTATGGTTGACTATCCTTTTTGTATATGCTTCAAGATGGTGCACATCTATGGCATGTGATGCGGTCCCAAGATCTATTTTTTTAATGTGAAATCTTGAATTGTGGGATCTTGAACTTCCTTACCAGTTGTTATATGGGCTATTTCTACACTCTATTTCCTTGTATTAGGGTCAATGTCTACCCTAGATGTCATTTTTAGCTTCTTGGATTTAGGAGTCTTTCCTAGACACTTGCTAACCATGTTATCCAATGGCAATGAAAATGGAAATATTTTTATTTTATAACTAATTAAACTTTCCAACCATTTGGGTGTAAGGAATAGAATTTACTTATCAGGATTTAATTATTTAAAAGGCACATTTGATATCACCATCAGATCTACAAAATTTGAATCAACCTTTGTTTGTTGATTTGCACTAATCTCCTCTACCATTGGTAGATCAAACCCTTTATCACTTATTACCTCTCCTGAATCCTCTTCAAATTTTAAGTCCACAACTATTCTTTTAGAAATCTCCTTATTCTTACTTTTAGTCCTTAGTCTGGTAATATGAGAAGGTAGAATAGTTGTAAGGGTTTTCTTGGACTTTTTGATAATAGAATCCTTTCCAAATTTTGGCTTGAGATTACCTACTTCACAAATAGTAATAAACTAATTAGAAGAGCTTATTGGAGATGGTGAATCATCAATTGGTACACATCATTAGGAATCTTCATTTTGAACTTCTTTCAATCTATAACCCTTTAACCATTTCTCAATTCTCCTTATCATTGGGAGAGTTTTGACTTCAATTCGATCCTCTTCATCTTTATTCTATTCAACTTCTAGAATAGGTAGCTATTTTACTTGTTCAAAACGAGGATCAACCACTTGTTCTTCATCATCAATTATTCTAGAGATATTCATACTCAGATTGAGTGTAACTATTTTCCCCAAGGAGAACCTACACTAAAGCCTTCTTCTAACTTCAAATTCATCTGGAAAATCCTCCCAATAGTCTTTGATCTACGGAATGTGTGAAATCCTATTTCAAAATTTAGACTGTCCCTATCAAAACCTTTGCTATCAAACTGGGACCTAGCATTATAGTACTAAAGATTGAACTTTTTTAGGTCCACCTCTAAATTTAAGGTGTCAAAAATTGACTAGCATGAATAGTTTCCTAGTTTAATGGGAAAAGATATACTAGATTATTTATTCATTGGAAATTTCTTGTCTACATAGGCTAGCTACCTACAAAATTCTATCAATACAAAGTGATTAAAAATATATCTAGGTAGCTTTACTGGTTCATTGTCAAAACCACCAACTTTGATATAATTAAATTTGGAAAATTGAATGAAGAAACTACCATAAATAATAATCAACTGCATGGCTTCATCAGACATTCTCTTATTAACATTGCCTACTAATTCATAAGTCATCCTACTAGTAAAAACATCATTAACCCTTCCATAGTTTTCATAACAATTTTTCATCTACAAATGTGGGTAATAATCATAAATTCTACTATCTTCAACTAAGGATGCATGAGGCAACCCTATCCATTCTCTTGTAGATGATAAGTAGTAAAAGAGATATGAAGACAAATAAACATCCATATTCCCAAAATAATTACTTAGACCCCGATGCAAACATGTGGCTATGATTTTTTCCCAATCCAAATACTATTATCCTTAAATGATCACCTAAATGAAGAATTACATCCAATCCTCCCAATAAAATGCTTGAGAATTGCCTTTCACCCTATATAATAATACCATGATATCTTTAATTTTTGGTATCATATGTTCTCTAGTTAATGCTTTGGGTAGTCTTGAACCTACTTTTTGTAATTTTAATAACTAATTTTTGGTAATTACACTCCTTTAGATTGTTTTCTTTAATTAAAAATGACCATAAGATGAAGTAATATCGAGGTCAGAGTATGGCTCCTAGGGTGGAACTTTCATCATAACCATTAAGGTTTGTCTATTGACATGTAGTAATACATTTCCATTTGTAGTTTTGATATACCTATTTTGAGGTTCGTATCTATTCATGCATTCCATAACTAATTCAGGACATTATACCACCATGAGAAAAGTTGTATCTTTGACTAAACCACTTTTCACTATTTTCTCCATCATAGGGGTTGACATAGTATTTTTAACCCTCTCCTTAAAATCTTTTAAATCATATTGAACTAAAGAAGTATCCCCAAATCTAGGAAGAGAACAAGCAAGACCAGGACCATGTTCATAACCAAGACAAGCAGATTTCATGGCTATAGATTAGAGGATATAATGAAAAATTCTTTGAATTTCTTAAATAATACCAAAAACTCAAAATGATTCTCCTTTCCAACAAAATAATGGAATTAGCTTATTATAAAATTCAAACTCACCTTCAATAGATTAGAAATTACTGTGAAACTATGCAATAAAAATATTATACCTCCATCATTGCTCTCTTTTGCATTAACCTATGTGTTTACTATTAAAAATGGCTTGTCCTTTCTTGATAAAGGTATGAAATCAGGTTGAATAATTACTAGATTAATTAACTTGTGCTAAACTTTCTTGATGGGATGCAAATTCAGTTAGGTGCATTAATTATAAGTAGTTCTCACACATGACCTTAATGTGTAATGATTACTCATAACCTTTCAAAATTAGAAATTTCCATTTCATAAAATGTTCTAGATATATTTCCCTCTAAATGATTTACTTCTTTTAAAATCTCCTGTAAATTTTGACTTAAAAGACTTCGGGAAAGATGGGACTAAAGTCACAGAATGTTGAATCTTTTAACCATTAAACCTTTGAACTCTTGAAATGAGGTTCAACATGAAGGTTTAAATATACAAATTGAGTTACGTAAAGGGACTATTAGTTCATGAATTTTGAGAAACATTGAACCATTGAACTCTTGAGCTTTGAAAAGGGTTCAAGTTCGAAGGTTTAATTCTTTAGTAATTTCACACATATGAAGACAAGTGGATAAAATTTCATAATAAAGAGCTGAATTAAGAAATAAATATATTATAAATAAGGTAAGATGGTGGGTTGAATTTTGATTAGGGAAGGTTCATGAAAAAAATGAATAAGGTTGAATTAAAAGGTAACAAGGGGCATTTAAATTTTTTTTAGGATGTACTTGGAAATATAAGTTTTGTATATTTTTTTCCAAATGAGTATCCTTTTAAGTTAGAGATTATTCCTCCTATTTAGATACTAAAATATGAATATATATAGCATATTAGTCTTGTACACTTTACAAATACTAGTAAAGGCTCTACCATTTCAATCATATACATTTTGATTGTGGAAAAGTTTGCATACACCATCTCACTATGCCTTGATACATATATTATATTCTAACCCTATCATTTTGATTACCTAGATCAATTATACACTATAAATCCTTAATATTTGATCTATATCCTTCACTATTAGTTACATACATTTAAAAAAATTCTATCTTACTAAAACACTTATATTTTCAAAGGGACAAGAGTGTCCATTTTCGTTATCAAGTGTTCGTACCTCAAAATTCATCCAAATTGAAAATATTTTGAAATGTATGGATTAAGACATTTTTATTATCGAACACTTATATGAGATAATTTAAAAAGGTGCATTATAAATACAAAAAAAATACCATTCATCATTATCTATCACACATAGTAAATACCAAACAAACACCTATTCAATATCATTCAATCAATTGAAAAATTGAGTTGTACTACCCTATTCTTCCCTATTTATATATCAGTCATAGGAGTAGTCATATTATATGTTTGAATCATTAAAATAATAACCCATCAAGGATATTTTTCTATTTAAAGTTAGATTATTACATGTCATTACATATAACATATTGCACCCCTGTGCACATATAAGCCCACACTTAATGGAGAACTACATATGTTTAAGGACCTCCTTAGAGTATTAGATATGTAGGCAAAGTTCATTGATAGAGGGGTCCTTGAGATCATATCAACTTCATAAACCCACTAACCTATTTTTAATAAGGTTATCTAACCTAAGGTGAGGAAATAAAGTTTGAACTATACACATTCATATAGAGCATTTACATGTTATGGTTAGGCATAAGATTTAGGAGCTACAATTGATTCATCATCACAACAAGAATCAACTCAAGATTTGAATCTTATGATTCATAATTTAAAATATAGTAAACAAGAATAATATCTTATTAAACTTTGTAATATAATTATAGATGAGTTAACATAATCTAGTGATAGTGATGAAGACCTACATTTACAAGACTTATTTAACTATAATGAGAAGCCAAACCAACAATAATCCAAAGCATAAAACAAATTGAAGATGAAAGATTGAAAAATATGAATATTTTATGATGGGAAGGGAAACAAATTATATAAAAGGCACTACCTAGTATATTGAATAAATTATATCGATAACCACTAAAAAATATTGATTAAAATATTAAAACAAAGTCTGTACCTAAAATTTTGACTATGGGAGACTACTGGGGGAAGAATGAGATCTCAGAGGCATTGAAAATGCCAAGAGACTACCAAGATGTATTTTTGTCTAAGTTTTAAAAATTGAAAGGTGTAGATCAATCATTGGGGGAGATGCACATAAAATTGAAAGATTGAGATACATCCATTAAAAATTGCCCATAAAGACTAAATCCCAACATGAAGATGAAATTAAAGGTTGAACTCAATCACATGAAATAAGTAAGGATCATTTATGTAGTTTAAAAGGTAGATTGGGTGAGTCCCATATTTGTGTATCCAAATAAGTCTAGTGGGATTTAGGTCTAGTGGGACTAATACACACTAAATGATGCCTACATAAATGATCCATTTCTAATACTATTTATAGATGAAGTTATAGATTCAATCGTAGTCATGATTTGTACTAATTTAGAGATGGATTCAATGGATACCATCATATTTTGATATAAAAAAATGATCAAGATAAAATAACCCTTCCAACATAATGGGCATCATTCACATATAAGGTAATGCCATTTGGTCTTAATAATGCACCAGTAGTTTTATCCATGGTTGTGGTAACTACATTTAAATATTTCATTCATGATTAATTCTAGAATAGTGTCGATCCCTACACATTGATTTGAATCTAAATAAGTGTGTTTTTACACCTTTTAGTGTTCTTATGGGCCACATCATATGCAGTGATGACATCTTGGTATATTAGATTAAAATTGTAATAAAAGTGGGGATGTCACCTTAAACTAGTTATACATAAGTGCACACCATTTTAGGTCATAGAAGAGACTATATCAAATTCATATAAGAATATGTTACCATATCTACACCATTGGAGAAAATATTATGTAAAGATATAAAGTTTTAGTGGACTTTAGAATGCCAAACAACATTTATTGATCTCAAGCCAAGGTTAGTAAAAATGTGTATCTTAGTTTTTGCTGACTGGAAGAAGCCATTTTGCATACATGTGGATGCTTCTTGTATTGTAGTTGGATCTATCTTAGCACAATTAAGGGATGGTGGCTTGGCTCATCTCATACACTTCATCAATATAAACCTATCAATAATAAAGAAAAACTATACAACTACATAAAGAGAGGTATTATATATGGTTTTTCCCTTACAAAGTTTTAGACATTATCTTTTAGCTACACCATTAGATATTTTTATATATCACCATGCATTATGATACCTAGTTAATAAGATGATGTTGGGAGGATGGATTTCTAGGTGGCTAATATTATTTTAAGAATTGAAAATTTGAATCAATGTGAAGCCAAGATGATAAAATGTGAGACCAGATCATATTTAAAAGATACAAAATGTGGAAGGACTAGAGGAAATATAAGATGAATCTCTAAATGTGCACTTGTTTAGGGCCACTGTAATCCCTCACAACATGGAGGATATTTAAGACTTTCTTGATCAAGGAATGTTTCTTGTGAACTATGTTAAAAGCGATAAAAATTAAATGGTCACAAAATCCATTTATTATATTCTTATTAATGGATTCCTTTATAAAATTAGAAAGGATGATTTGTTGTTCATAATAGCTTTGGAACATGAGTGACCACAACTTTTTCAAGAATCACATTAGGGAGTCATAAGAGATCATTTTGTAAGAGAATATACTATGAGAAAGATAATAAAACATGGTCTTTGGTGGTTGAATTTGTTTTAGGATGTGCATAGGGTGGATAAACATTGTGATGTTTACTAGAGAATGGAAAAATATAATCAACAAGATGAGATGTCATTGGTCGTAATGCTAGCAGAGCAACCATTTGAAAAATGGGGAATTAACTTTTTAGGACCTATAACTCCCCAAATTAAAATCAAGCATGCATGATATATCATTACTTCAACTGATCATTTTATGAAATGGGTGGAAGCTACTATGACACCAAGTTATGGTATGAAGGATGAAACTAAATTCTTGTCTGATAATATCATAACAAGGTTTGGATGTCCAATTAGATTAGTGATAGAGGTACTAAATTCCTCAACATCATAGTCAAGACTTTCACTAAGGAGTTTATGATATCACACTATAAGAGCATGACTTATCATCCACAATTAAATGGGTAATCTAAGTCTTTACACAAATTATTGGGTAAAATGATTATAAAAATATGTAATGTTCAAAGGGATGATTATGAGGATAAAATTCCTATGATTATTTGGGTGTCTAGGATAAATTAAAAACATGACACATGATTCACTCCCTTTTATATCATTTATGGTCTTCAGGCATTTATGCCTATGGAGTACATTATTCTTAGTCTATGCATTGCAATGATTATGAGTCTGGTGATAAGACTCTCTAAAACAAATATTGATGGATTTGGTCACAATGGAGGAAAATAGACAAAGGTCACAATGGATTTAGGATATCAACAAGTTAAATAAAAAAATGTGGCATGATCACAACTTATGATCTAAGGAATTCTATCTTAACAATAAATATTACTCTATGACAACAAATTCAAAGTATTTCTAGGAAAGTTACACATCATATGGAAATGGCCCTATATTCTTGATGATGTTTAAAAATAGGGTACACTTTTTTTACAAGATTTTTAGGGAACCATTTTACCAGGGCATATCAATGGATATAGTCTTAAGCCTTATCACCAGTGATCTCTATCATGCATCACTATAAATGAGAAAGGGTTCTAATTAGCACCATGTAGTTACGAATTTTATTTAATGTTATTTTTTCTAATTTTTTAAGGTTAGTGTGTTTTTACAATGCGATATTTGGATCACAACACATCAAAATAAAGTTTGGAATAGTTAATACCACATATTATGATCGATATATAGAGTCAAATTGAAATTAAGATATCTAGTAGCCTAAACATGATGGTTGATAATTAAGTCTAAGAATAGGGTGTTAAAAATATACGTATGGTGAAAGGATGATGATTAGTCATTCAAAACCATTAATGATGATGCATTTGGGAGATTGCATCTTTCCTAAAGTAGATCATTTGGAAGAATGATAGGATGGCCCATAAAATAAATTAGATAAATGAAAGGATGATATGTCACATCACATACCCACCAATGGTTGGATCAAATGACATTAATGAATTAGAGAAACCATCATATCAAACAACATATGGTTAACATAAATGTTGAAGATACACTCATGTAAAACCAGATCAGAGCATTTAAACTTGAAAAATTGATGGATTTGGGTGGTAAATTCTATATAATAGAGGATACATATAAAAAATTAACATTATGTGCTCCTAAAACCAAGCAAAATTTGTGATATTATTTCAAAAAAAAATCTTGTGCACATATTTCACACTAAATACATATTATGTGAAGAAAACATTCAACATAGGCCACAACAACAACCATGAATAGGGAATAACTATTTATTCCACTTAAATATACATAAAAAAAGGAAATGGGGATTGGACTAGGCCTAAGGAATACTAAATGTCATGATCCTGATCCCTTATATTTTTTTGTGTCTAAAATTACTTTATTTTTTGAGGACCCATAAGAAGTGTTGATAGAAGAACATTATAAATCTATGAAGGATATTTGTTTGATATTCATGCATTATGCACTCATTTTGTCATTATATAGTCTATTTTGTTTTATATTCATGACTTATAATAGGCTAGAATATGAAGAGACTCCACTTTTGGTACCAAGTATGAGAAGAAGATGAACAACCATAGACTTGAAACATCTATATATACTTTTATTTATAAGAAGAGGGTTTTTATTTTTAGAATATATCAATAGAGAGTTTATGGTTATAGTTACCTATGTGATTTCTTATTGTGTTCCTTGTGTGCATTCTCATGTGTAATGTTTTGGTTACTTTATGTTTGAACTATTCTAATGTATTATTTAGTTTATACCATATAGGTTGATCTTAATTCCTCAATAATGTAGAATAATTAATGCTTCTTATAATCTTGTCATCTATTTTTCCTATCTTTTTATGATATATCTACTCTATGCAAATGATTTATCTGATAGCTATCATTATCCTTATCATGTTCTCATAATTAGGAACCTATGATATTAATGGTATGATGAGTGTGGAACTTCTTTTAGATAAAATTATGCTAAGATGATTATTATGGTAGAGAGATATGGAGATATGGTTAGACCAAAGGATTTTAATTTTGTAGAATAATAAAAAAGGATTGGTCTTACCATTTAGAATATCATTTGATAGCATATTTATGGAGAGATTTATGAAATTTTATGGTATGATTTGCATAAATTTTTGGATAACTAGTTAGCATGGCTGGAATATTATTGATTTAACCCATGGATAAAAAAACTATAATTTGGACTGAAGAAAAGATAGATTAGTTGTAGAAATTAAAAATAAATTGGACAAGAGAAATAGATCATTGGGTCGCTACTAGAGTATATGGATATATAACTATTTTTTTAGTGCAAGGATACATAGATTTTAAATCTATGAAATACTTGTTCATCAAAGGATTTCGATGCATTTTTTTGCAATGACTACCTATCCTAGTGAAGATGTTAGTTGTGGATAAGGCCATGGTGCCCACTCCAGCCAATATGGAGTAGTCTCTTCAAGCGTGTGGGTGTGTGTGTGTGTGACATGGTAGTGGATGATGATTATATGAGTAGATAAGTCTTAAACCTAAATATAGAATGGATACATGAGGAAAGAAGAGTCATAAAGAAATTAGATTCAAAATGTGAGTTGTAATAATAGAATAGATGGGGTAAATATAAAAATACCCAAGTATTGTGAGTAGAGTTAAGATTAATAGTAAAATAGATTAAGAATGAGTCAGAGGATTTTATGGGAAAAAAATAAGTGAATAACAAAGGATGAATGAATATGAGATGAAAGAAGAATATGAATTCCAAAAGAAAGAAAAAAGTGATGAAGAATAAGAGGAAGAAAATATGTTCAAAGATGAAGATGAGAATAGTGTAGAGGTTGATCAGTTAGATGATAGATGTAATACATATATACAAGAACATGTATTTATAAAAGGACATGAAATAAGACAAATTCACAAAATAATCAAAGGTTCAATATTAGAAGAAAAATAAGTCATAATAAAGAATCATTCACTAGAAGAGTACACATCCACACAACCCAATTTGTTATATTCTAGTAAACATTTTCACCTAGAAGGACATGAAGATAATATTTAAAATGTCTATTTTTATGAAAAAAAATCATTGATGGGGTACTAAAATTGAAACAACCTCAGTTTTTAAGGCTTTAAATGTGGTAGGGTTCATTGAGACCAAGTAGAGAAAATAAGGAAATATAGAAAAGTAGTGCACACAAACAAACTCACTCAGTGTGTATGTAAATACTTTTAGTGCATAGATAGGATTGAAAAAAATATAAAATCCCACTATAATAGCTACACAAAATATCCATTCTATAATAGTTTATAATATGGGTGTTTTAGGAGCATTTATTAACTTGGTTACAAATAATGGGTCTACAGACCCTGAGTAGTACTTAATAACATGTGAAATGAGATGGTAAGCTAAGGGTAATAATGATGAGGCTATAAAGAAGTAAAAATTAATAGGGGAAATGAATGGAAGAACCCTTGTATTTATATATCATAGAGATATTACTTAGGCCAATCTATAGTAGGTTAAGGAGTGGCTCATTACAAAATTTAAAATCAAGAAATGTACAAGTCAGACTATTCAAGATCTAAAGGAGATTAAGTATAAGTTAGGAGAATATTTTTTTGATTATGATTTTAGGTTCTCATATATAATAAATAAGGTGGAGTTTACTTAGAATATAAATATAAACTATGTGGTTTGTCTAAGGATTGAGTTCTAAGATCATGTTTGCTATTACATAGATCCAATATACTACTAAGGAAGATGCTAAATATACTAATCTTCAAGTGGAAAAAATTAAAGATTATGGGGAAGCTCCAATAATAGGTTATAAGTTTGAAAATACATTGCAAGATTTTATGAGGAGGATGGAACAATATCATAAAGAAGATAAACCTAAGCTAAATCTATGGTGCATGGAATATGGGAAAGAAGGACATCACAAGAATGATTTCCCTAAGATCAAGACAAAGTTTTGTGAAATTTTTAGAGTAGTAGGGAATATACAATGCAGTACCATATCCTATAATAGTATGTAAAAAAGTCACAGAGTTTGTATTACAATTTTTATAAATCACATAATCATGATGAAAATAATTTTAGGGTGTTATAGGAGATCAAAGAAGATATCACAAATAATGTATTCACCATCACCATGAAACAAGTATCCTTTGTGAAATAAATGATTCTATGCCCAAAGTTTAATAAAGGTTGTGCAAACCAGGTAGGTCCATAATGGATTCCTAGTTTGCCTCAGCTAACCTTAAGGTCTAGCTAGATAAGCCCATCCTTTACCAGGTTAGACACCACCATCACCACAATACCAATACTCATCACCTTGGAAAGTGATACAAAATCAACAACCTATTTAGACTCTTCAAGTTACACAATAATAATTTGGGATTGGAGATAATACCCAATAACATCAACACTAGAATACAACACAACAATAAGGAGGTCATAGGGGAGGTTATCATTCGAATAGAGGAGAATATAGGTGTAGATATAGAGGGGGTTACCAAGGTGGTAGAGGAAATAATTACCAATGCCCTCCTTTACAATGTTACTTATATGGAGAGTATAATCATATACAATGAAATTTCCATTTGAATCCCTAGAGACAATCTTACTATACATATTCTAGGGTATATGAGTATCACGCGATAAAAGACTACCTTATTTTGGAAAATCAAAGAAAGGAAAAGGCAATTAGGAATATTAACATAATGAATGCATAGCCTAAGGAGGATGCATTTATGAATGCCATTCAAAGACACTAGCACACAAAGAGAGGACTACCTCCTCTTGAAATTCCCCTTGACCATGGAATCTAGAAATCAAAATAGGATAAATACATAGACCCAACATAAAAAAGGGGATCATGTATGAATTTATGTAGATGTTGAAAAATAATAAAGACCAAAACACTATTGAAGTAAATTCTACAATAATAAATTCCTAAATGTAAGATTAGATTGTGCACATTATACACCAAGATGAAGTTATTACTGTAATGACATATTTATTGAAGTTGATAATTACACTGTGTAATGAAGACATTTGTTAGAACATCAAAAACTTATTACATAATTTACTAGAGTATGTGCAGCGAGGGTAACAAAATACATATAAACTAATTTGGTATGTAAAAAAAAAGAATTCATGGGATGTAGATGCACAAATCAACATTGAAGTTCCAAGATATGAAATTCTAAATTTTATATTTGATTTTAGTAGCATGTCTAACATGATCCCCAAGTTTACATGGGAGGTTATTAGACAACTACTACTTAGTTACATCTTAGTGACTTTGAGCTTAGCATACTATGAAAGAGTTGAACCCATTGGATGGTTAGAATATGTTGAGATCATTTTTTTATAATTGATCCTATGAGGTGACTTTGAATTCATCAATATAAAGATAGAATCAACTCATTACCCTACACTGATTAGCAATAAATGGGAATATGATGGTCAGATGACTATCAATATTGTGTAAAATTAGTTAGAGGTGCATTAAAGAGATAAAATTATAGGCACTCCTTTACATAAGGTACAAAAACCTTACATCATTATGTCTAGACTAGACTCTCCTTATGTTACACAAGAAACTAGTTAGATGAAGGTAAAATCTAAGGAAAATATGAAAGCTCTATGTGTAGCTGAGTGCAATTTATTATATGAGCATACTAAACCTTAGGTGGAGTCTTTACTCACTTAATAGTGGAAGACATTTGAATAATGGAATCCCAAACTAGTATTTACTCAGTCGTTGGCACCTCATTTTATCATATAACATTATGTGTCAATGTATGCTAAAGCACCTACTCACTTATAAGTTAATTTTATCTATCAAGTGGATGATCATATGTAAGACTATATATAGCTGACTAGAGAAGGCACTTTTACTTGGGAAATAGTTTCATTAGTAAGTAAAGACTTAGAATACATATACTCAACTAAGATCATGGTGATCATGAACTCTAACATATTAGAATGGTTTTTTCCATGGAAAGATAAATTACTTTGTATGATGTGACCAAGAATATCAATCAACTCATTTTGTGCCTACAAATTCATGTGCCTATGATTAGTTAGTGGTTTAGTACCTTAAATTATTATTTGAAGGTAGTTAAAATAACATGTTGTTTAATTAATAGAGATGATTAGATCAATTGGGATGATGTGTGAAAACTTATGATTAGAAAATTTTAACTACTATAGGCCGTAAAGAGTAATTAGAATTACTTTTAGGAAGGTGAGTGCCCTAAATTCCATATCCATAATTGTGTTAAGGTTTATATTGAAAATCATGTGGCATCTAAGTATTGGGTTCATGTCTATCATTATACACTTGCCCTTTTATCATCAGCTTGGTATATGCCTCAAGAATGTAAGAGGGAGACAAAACATTAGGTGCATGTGTAAATTGACTTCATAAAAAATTTTGTGTTTAAAGATTAGAATCCTTTGGTTCATAATTCACTACTAAAAATCAAACATTTCATATGCCATGGGTGCACAAAAGATTCAAGCACCATGACAGAGTCTACTACATAGAATAATACATCATGTTATCTAAATACAACATTCCAAAGATATAAAGCTTCCAAGATATAAGAACAATATATTATATAACCATGCCATTGAATAAAAAATGAAGAGGAGGAAACTAAATATTTAGATACTTATGGTGAAACTGATTTGAATAATTTGTTTGAACCTAAATGGCCAGTAGAACCATTGAAGGATACATTCGTAGAACCCACTAAAGAAAAAAATTAGAATAACATATAGATTACAGAGAAGGAAGGGAAAAAAAATGTTGAAATAATATATTGTTGAGGAAAATCTAAGATTATTAGCAAGCTATTAAAAAGAATGCGTAAAAAATCAAAAGTGAGGAGATTCCTAAACTAGCACATATAGGTGACTATTCAACTAAATCCAAAGTTTCAAAAGTTATATAACTCCTATGGGATTATCATGATGTGTTTCCATAAAACTTTCAAAAGTCAGAGGAGTAAAGCCTTCCATAGGTGAAATGCATATCAAACTTAAGGAGTTCACATGACCCATCAAGAATAGGTCATACAAGTTGAATCCAAATATGAAGTTGAAAGTAAAGACTAAACTAGAAAAAATGCAAGAAGCAAGTATAATCTATCCCATAGATAAGGTAGATTGGGTTAGTCCATGGTATTGAAACCTAAGAAAATAAGGGAGATAAAATCATGTGGTGACTATCACATTTTGAATGATGCATGTGTGAATAATCCATTTTTGATTCCCTTCACAGATAAAGTTTAGGAATATGTTGTAGGTCATGAAGTTTACTCTTTCATGGATGGGTTAAATAGCTATCATAAAATACCTATCAAAGAAGAAGGCAAATATAAAATAATGTTTGCCACAGAATGGGGATCCTTTACATACAAGGTAATGTCTTTTGGCCTCAATAATACACCTACAATTTTTTATAAATCAGTGGTGATTGTATTTAAGTATTTAATTCATGACTTATTAGAAGTATATATAGATTATTGGACAATATTTTATTTATTTTAAGATCACTTGTCCAGTATGTACCTAATTCTGGAACATTTTTACGCTCTGTGCATTGCCCTAAATTTGAAAAAGTGTTTATTTTTTACACCTTTTAGTGTCTTACTAGGTCATGTGGTGTGAAGTAAAGGCATTTTAGTAAACCAAGACAAAATTATAATCATTATTAGTATGCCTCCACCAATCATATCCACATAAGTGCGATCCTTTCTTGGCCATATAGGTTACTATCAAGAATTTATCAAGAGATATGCATCCATTTTGTCCCCATTGGAATATTTGTTATGTAAAGGTATGAAGTTTGTATGGACTATTGAGTGTCAAGATACCTTGATAGAACTAAAGTAGTGAGTGGTCATTATGCTTATTCTTATCTTTCTAGATTAGATCAAGCCCTTTCATGTGCACATTGATGCTTTTGGTATTGCAATTAGTGTTTTGCTTGCATAGCTAAGAGATGGTGGACTAGACCACCCTATACATTTTGTAAGCCATAATTTATTTGATGTAGAAAAAAATTACATGACAATTGAAAGGGAAGCACTAGCTATAGTGTTTACACTATAGAAATTATGACATTATCTTCTTATGATACCTTTTGAAATTTTCATGGATCATCAATCTTTACACTACTTAGTTAATAATCCTATGCTTAGAGGACACATTTCAATATGGTTGATTATCTTTCAAGAATTTCAATTTCATATCAACATCAAGCTAGGTAGAGAAAATGTTGGGTTGAATAATCTCAATCAAATTATAAATGGGGAAGAACCAAAATAACTATAGGAAGATTCTCTTAGTTCTCATCTATTTTGTGTTTTTATGATACCTAAGAATTTTGAGGTAATTGCTAATTTCCTAGAACAAGGGGTGTTCTCTACGCACTACTAAAAAAGAGACAAGAAGCAATTTATCACTAGAGCTTTGCCATATATTATTATAAATGGCTTTTTGTATCATTTGGGGAAGGATGAAGTATTGCACAAGGTAGTTCTAGAACATGAATGCTCATAGCTCTTACAGGAAACACCCCAAGGAATAGTAGGAGGTTATTTTGTTGACGAATCTCCTGCATGAAAAATATTATATGGTGGATTATGGTAGCCAATTTTTTTTCAATATGCCTATATAGTAGAAAAATATTGTGACATATGTCAATGAATGGGTAAGCCACTCCAAAAGGATGAAATGCCTTTGTAGCCTTTGTTAGTCAAATGACCTTTTGAACATTAGGGCATCAATTTGTAGGACATATCAATCCCCTAAGTAAACATATCAAAGCTAGGTATATTATCACTATGACTGATTACTTTACCAAATGGGATGAAGCTGCTATGACACCTAGTTATGGGGAGAAGGATGCAACAAATTTCCTTTATAAGAATATAATCACAAGGTTTAGATGCCGCATTAAGCTTGTCATCAATCAAGGGACACACTTATTGAATAGTAATATCAAATATATTATTGAAAATTTTTAGGATTCCCCATCATAAAATTACTATGTACCATCCATAAGTTAATTAACAATCTAATGATTCTAATAAATCATTAGGTAAGATGTTGATAAAGATTTTTGATGTTAAGAAGGATGATTGGGAAGATCACATTCCTATGATTTTTTGGGCCTATCAAATTCACTATAAGAGGACTACAATTTTTTTTTCCATTTTAGTTGGTCTATGGGCTTGAATCAGTAATGTTGATGGAATACTTGGTACCTAGTTTACACATTACAATGGTTATGAGGCTAGGGGATCATGAGTCTCTCACAAATAGGCTTCCCAAACTAAATAAGATGAATGAGTATCAAAGTAGAGGACCTTATATTTAAGAGGTTCATAAGTAGATCCAAAAAGCATGGCATGATAGGAACTTGTGCCATAATGAATTTCATAAATATATACCAATTTTGTTAAATGATAGTCACTTAAGAGAATTTTTGGGTAAATTAAAGATCAAGTGGAAAGGGCCTTACATTATACACAAAATATCACAATAAGGAACTATTGTTTTGAGATATCTATAGGGACCCATTTTTCTAGGGTCGGTGAATGGTTGTAATCTTAAGCCCTACCTCTAATAGTCTTAATTTATCTTTTTCTAAGAAATGAGTGGATTTTAAATAACATTGAGTAGATTAGGATTTCCCTTTCCTATATGTTTTCTTGTGTGTTTATTTTTGTATATGTGTCGGTGTGTGTTTGTACATGATATCTTTAATAGATCTTAGATCCATGATAATAATTATAGCATAAACCATATGTGCATAGAATAATTTAGGTGTGCCATTGTTGATGTTAGTAGGATCAAGAACAAGCAATTAAATTTGAGAAATGTACGGTCCAGTCACATCAACTAAGATCTCAATTATATAATAGTCATCTCTAAGAAGTTAATGTTAGATCTAAGGTTTGATTGATCTAATGTTCACCAAATCAGTGATCGATCAACATCATCCATTCACACTCTATTTTAGACAATAAAGAATATAATGATTTATCTTGATGCATGTGCTAATGACTAATTTCCTTAATTTATAGATCAGATAAGATTTGCCACATCAACATTCACATTGATATCAAAGGGAAAGCTCAACATGACATTTATGCATAATCCAATAGGTGAGAAATCTATAAAGTCACATGGTTGCCAACCAAGTCTGCATTTTATTATTGTAAACATTTTACAAGTTGAAGTTTTAGAGTTGAGCTAATTTATAGTACACAAAAAGTGAAAATTTTCTCATTTCCAAAATTATTATACCATGTTTTATTTGTAGCTCATCAAGAACTTGATAGATGCTTAGAAGCAAGCAATGGACATCGATATTACACTTTGATAGATCAAATATACTGATCCAAAGACATTTTTGTACCTCTAAGTGGTAAAGCAAAAAATCTTCTAACTAGATCTCATAGATGTTGCATAACCACTTATTCTTGAAACCCAATATAGATTATAGAATACAGACATCAAGCACTTATTTTGCATGCCCACCTTCAGTGACTTGGAGGAGATTGTGAAAATATTTCTTGGCCACTATAATTATGGAAACATTTACATTGGCCCTGACACCACTATAATGATCAACATTAAATTAATGGTCTGAGCTTTGGTCATGTCTATGTGGGATGATTCTCTTTCTTCATACATGAAAATAACACATCCTATCCTTTAGGAGTTTAGAGACTTATATGCTTTAGGATCCAAAGGAATCCCAATTGAATAAATCTAAGACAAACCAATTTTCATCTTGGTTGAGTGCATCAGAAAGATATTCTAATAGACCACCAAGTTTACAAATTAAATACCCAAAAGAGTGGTTAACTTTGTATATCACATGATCCATTTTATTGAATAGTTAAATTATATAAAATATTTTATATAAGATCCATTTAAAACTATTGAAAATTGCCATACTACTTCCAAGTAGACCTTCCAGTACTAGTTTCTCATCCTTCTACTTTGTTTCACCCAATAAAATTCTTTTAAATGAGAGGTATGCCTCAACAAAAATTATTATCCAACAAAAAAATTTCACAATCTGATCTAGATACCTAGGTGTGGCACCCTAGCTCATGAGGGAACATTTAAGACATGGTGGGAGGAGTGTTTGGAATTGATTGTTACACCTCTATGAGTGTGGCCATATATCATGAAGTACTTGGGACAACATGTTGTCACTTTGCTCCTAAAATATGTTTTCATTCACATTCACAAGATACCTAGGTCACCATTTGGATCCATACCATCTTTGATTATGATATCCATGGCATAAGATGAGGTCACCAAATAAAAAACATAGGCATTCAGGCATGCCATACCACCTGGTGAAACATTGTATTTAACACAGTCATAACTAAAATCCAAAACCTCATAGTAATATAAAGTCAAGTGCAATCTATCCACCGAAAAACAACCACCATCACCGCTTCTAAAACACAATATGAGAATCAAAATAGCCTAGATGGATGACCCTAAGGTACCTCAAATTGAAATATCCTATGACTTACCTTAGATGGGAAAGGATGAGTAAGAGGTCTCCCATGTCATTATCATAAATATGGTAGGTGACTTATATGAAAAGGAGGAAGAGAAGGAGTTTTTATTTTGTAAGGGAGTGCACATGGTTCAAGTTTGAAATTAGTTCCCTCTAAGTCTTTGGGTGGAAATACCACCATACTCTACATCCATTATTATTGATAATGTGCATGAAGAGGCTAAACAAATATAAAGAATAACCACCCTCTTTAAGAAACAACCTTCTACCACTTTCATAGTTGTTGACATTTTTGCACCACTATAAAAAATTACATTTGAGTTGTCAGGATTAGAAGCATAATTGATTACCTTGTATAAACAACTAAACACGGAATTTAACCAGAAGTAACAAGTAACTAGAAATCAGAAATAACACAGAATATGAGAGACAATACAATATGTATTAATACTCATCCAAAAGGAAATACAATGAAGATGCCACAATCTTCCCATACCTCTAGGGCATACCAGTAATATTCCCTCAAGAGTTCTCTCTCTCAATTACGATCACAATAAACAACTCAAACACAGAGTTGTTATTCACCTCCACCTATCAGTAACAATACTACCAGTCCACCAGTCAATAACAATACTTCCAGTACACCAAGTACTCAACATACTCCAAGTCCGAGTACACCACGTACTCCAAGTAGATCTCACCTAATCTTGCTACCTGTTGTGTTGCTGATCTCCCTGATCTTGCTACCACCTGTAGATCAATCTAGTTTTGTACACCTACAAACCTAGATCTCTCTCTCTCTCTCTCTCTCTCTCTCTCTCTCTCTCTCTCTCTCTCTCTCTCTCTCTCTCTCTCTCTCTCTCTCTCTCTCTCTCTCACACACACACACACACACACACACACACACATGCAGATCAATCAACCTTACTTACCATGTAAATCTCACTTGATCTTGCTATACCACAAATCAACCTGGCCTTGCACACCTGTCAACCTAGATCATACACACCCAGAAGAACCCTTGTCCTTGCCTCACCAAGTCCTTATGATTCTCCCTTGGATAGAACCCTTCTAATTCTACAAACCAGCACCCCTATGGATCTTCTACTAGATCTTGCTCTCCCATAGATCTACCTGATCATACACACTTGGCACTATGGCACTATGAGGAGCTAACCTTGCTCTCTTCCCTCTATAGGAGCTAACCTTTCTCTCTCTATCTAGCACACATTACAATACAGCCCATGAGTCTATTATATAGATCCCATACAAACAATAATTAGATTTCTAATTACAATAATTAGAACCACAGCTCTAAGACTAAAATTAGTCTTTCACATGCAAACTAACTATCTGTCTAAAATTAGACCAATTTTGAAGATGCATGCAAATGCATGCACACACAGGCTGCTGACATTGATTCTTGTCTGAGCGATGCCAGCTGACCCATAACCGATGTCAATTACTGTGAACACTAAAGATGACTAACGTCGGTTGATCAGACTGACATCAGTTGCCTACAACTTAGCAACCTCCTCCAATTTGCATCTTGGTGAAGCTTTTAGCTCCACAACGTAACAATCTCCCACTTGGAGATAAAAAGTTGCACCTATACCTATACCTGTACATCATCTAATTTATTTCTTAGCTTGTATCCCTCTTCAAGCTCAATCTTGAAGACTAAACACCACACATCCTATGATGCTTTGCATGTCATCTAAGTAACCTGCCACATCCGAATCTACATACCCATGTAGAGAAGTCCCTAACCCTGCATAGCATGAATCCTTGTTGCTAATCCCTCTCAGATACCTGAGAATCCACTAAACTACTCTCCAGTGCTTCTTTCTTGAATTGGCTACAAACTTGCTGACAACACCCACTACTGGGGCAAAAATAGGTCTAGTACACATGTACTTAACCTCATCATGTGAATTGGGACACTATTCTGTGAACTATCCATCCATAGGTGTGCTAACCAATTCTGCATCCTGCATATCAAACCTCACCACTACCTTATTCACACAATCATCTGGAGACAAAATCAACTTGTGACCTTCCATGTCTCTAGAAAAACTCATGCCAAAGAATTTTGCTCCTCCTAAATCCTTCCTGGCATATCATTGAACTAACTTTACCTTTAGCTCAACAAAACCCTGCATGTGTGAACCCACTACATACAATAATAGGATAATGTCACAACCACTATCCAACTTGGTAAAGTAAAATCAACGATTACATTGACACTGACTAAAGCCATGCTTTGTCATACACCTGTCAAACCTATACCACTATCCTGGAGCTTCCTCAAGACCATATGACCTGGCCTTCTGTCTCATGTGTCCATTCTCTATCTTCTTTAACCAAGGAATCCATTCATCTTTCAGTGCTTTTATCCTAGCTGGCAACTCTACCAAATCTCCCATTTGGTTCTCATCCAAGGAATCAAATTCCTCATTCATGCCATGCTCCCACTATTTCCTAGATCCTACCTACTCTACAGTGAGCAACAAGTTTAAAGAAAGGGAATAACAAATTTGAGGCTTACTTACCCTTTCAGTCCTCCATATGGGTGTTTGAGACTCCTTGACAACTTACTATCTACCTAAAATCTATTCCCTAGTTGACCCTAGTCTGCACCTGACCAATGTCAAATCCACCTAATCACCGATGTCAGTTCCCTGATTGACGTCAGTGTCCTCCTCATTGTCGATGTTGATTCCCTGATCGACATCGGTCTCTCCCTGCCTAACACCACTGACTCTAGTCTACACATAACTGACATCGATATCTACCTGTTCAATGTCAGTTCCACCTGACCAACACTGATAACTATGTTTTCCTATGAGTGATAACTTTTTACCTGCGAGCTCACCTTGGATCAAAACCCTATCCAAACTACCCTACTCAGAATTATTTAGCCCTTGTAACTAATCTCTGCCCATCATCTCCTCCATGAAAACCAAGGCTTTCCAATTTTTAAGTTTGTCAAACACATCTGACTTCCTCTTAAGAACATGCATCTCTTTCTTACTCATGTGACCAAGCCTACAAAGACACATCTTTGCAACAAAAAGAGAATCAGTAATACAAGTAGGTAGATAAAGAGTACCTACTTTCTTACCACATGCTAATTCAAGTGCATCTACTATGAGAGTTATTGTGCATCTCTCATCACCCAACTTTCCTGAAGCAATTAGACTCCTCTTCAAGACTGGTACCTGCATGACATCCTTCAACACCCATGTGTTGGCCGTCTACAATTTCAGCCGCACTTCCCCTTTGCCAATACTTTGACAAGGCTCACCAACCCCTAAATAAATCTTTCCAAAGTCTCCATGGACCTTAACATGGAAAAATAATCTATTTGGGGCTGCATGGAAAGAGGCAACAGAATCTATAAACCAAGATTCTACTTTATTCAAGGAGCATATAAGAGCATCTTGTGCAACAATCCCTGCAACATCTGCTTCTTCATTTCCTTCATGTTGATCTTCAACCATCCATCAATCTTTCTTTACCTGCTCTTTCTTTCCATAATTCTGTAATTTATCATTCTTGCTTTTGAATTCCTCCATTCTTAGCTTACTTTCTTATACCATTGCTATACTCCCACTCAATTAGAAACCCCTGAGAGTGACCTGTAATCAAACACAAACCTGCTCCCTGCAACCTTGCTCTGATACCACTTTGTCAGGATTAGGAGCACAATTGATTACCTTGTATAAGCAACTAAACACAGAATTTTACTAGAAGTAACAAGTAACTAGAAATAAAAAATAACATAGAATATGAGAGACAATATAATATGTATGAATACTCATCCAGAAGGAAATATAATGAAGATGCCATAATCTTCCCACACCTCTAGGGCTTCCCACTCCTCTAGGGCATACTAGTAATCTTCCCTCAAGAGTTCTCTCTCTCAATTATGGTCACAACAAACAACTCAAACATAGATTTGTTTTTCACCTCCACCAGTCAGTAACAATACTGCCAATCCACCAGTCAGTAACAATACTGCCAGTGCACCAAGTACTCAATGTACTCCAAGTCCAAGTACACCACATACTCCAAGTAGATCTCACCTAATCTTGCTACCTATTATGTTGCTGATCTCCTTGATCTTTCTACCATATGTAGATCAACCTGGTTTTGCACACCTACAAACCTAGATCACACACACACACACACACACACACACACACACACACACACACACACACACACACACACACACACACACACACACACACACACACACACACACACACACACACACACAGAGAGAGAGATCAACTAACCTTATTTTCCATGTAGATCTCACCTGATCTTGCTATACCATAGATCAACCTGGCCTTGCACACTTGCTGACATAGATCATACACACCCAAAATAACCCTTGTCCTTACCTCACCAAGTCCTTATGATTCTCCCTTGGATAGAACCCTTCTGATTCTACAAACTACCACCCCTATGGATCTTCTACCAAATCTTGCTATCCCGTAAATCTACCTGATCATACACACTTGGCACTGTGGCACTATGAGGAGCTAACCTTGCTCTCTTCCCTCTGAAGGAGCTAACCTTGCTCTCTCTATCTAGCAAACATTATAATATAGCCCATGAGTCTATTATATAGATCCCATACAAACAATAATTAGACTTCTAATTACAATAATTAGAACCGAAACTCTAAGAATAAAATTAGTCTTTCACATGCAAACTAACTATCCATCTAAAATTAGACTAGTTCTGGAGACGCATACAAATGCATGCACACACAGATTGCTGACATCGGTTCCTATCTGACTGATGCTGACCGACCCATAATTGATATTGGTTATTGCGAACACTGAAGATGACTGACATTAGTTGATCAGACTGACGTCAATTTCCTGAAACTCAGTAACCTCCTCTAATTTGCATCCTGGTGAAGCTTTTATCTCCACAACCTAACATGAGTCTCTAATGTGTAGAACCATAACCCAATGAGAGGTTAGGGTTTCTCCTACCTTGGAATAATGCACATTTATGAAGACAACCATAGTGTAGGAAGTGATACCTTCTCCATCCTCAACTTCATCATAACCCAAACACATGCTAGTTACTTTGGGGAATAATAAAGAATCTATATCTATCTCTAAGTTACATCAAAGTGATTCACCACCTTCAGAACAAGCCTTATATTTTGAAGAGCTCATGCCAGATAAACTTATAGCTAAAGAACAACAAACTTCATAGGAGGAAGTAGCTCACATAGCCAAATGATGAGTTTTTCAAGAAGAAAATAAGCACCAAAAAGAGAAGGCTCCATGATAGCAAGATCAACATGAACATCATCAAGCTAAAGAAGTAGGGGCCATGTAAAAGGCATAGGGTGTAGAGTTTGAATGACAAAAGGATATCAAGGAGGCAAAGAAGGTGCAAGAAGTTGATGATATAGTAAAGTAGGTGCAGGAGACACACCATAACAATATAGATGAATAAAAAAGGAATAAATAGGTTGTGCTCACTACCAAGGCCAAGGAATAAGAAGATAAACAATAATAAGATGTAGTGGTGTAGGTAAATAAGGATATTGAAGATGCCACTCTTACACAATATCAAGATGATGAAGTTGCGAAGAAAAAGAATATGAATCCATAAAAAAATATTAGTATCAATCATAGGAACAACAAGAAAGTTCATCTAAGGTGTAGGCTAACTTACTAGCATAAGCTCAGGCTAAGGACAAACAAGACAAGGTTACAACACTTGAAGAATAAAAAAAGGAATAAGAGTGTGCACAGAAGATATAGGAGGAATAATAGGAGAAAAATAAATTTGTGGAAGAAGATATTAATAGGAAATTAATAGAGGACACCAAGATAAAATAGAACAAATATGTTACGTAGTAACTAAAGATTATAGAAGATGTTATGGTGTAGTAACAACAATTCCCTATATAATAAATATATGGATCAAAATAATCAAGTCAAGACGAAGATACATATACAACTACAACAAGTGAGATATAACTAGCTTTACCTTTGGGAGGAGTCTAGTTATGGGACATTCTAACTATGTGTGCTCAACACACCACCTTCTATGGGAACATTGGTAGCATTCCAACTCTAGTAGGAAGCATCATTAGATGTTTTTAGATTACCATTGAAGAAGTAGTTAGAAGGCACTATGACATTTCATGAGTCTAATACATAGAAGGTCACCTCTCTAGATTAGGAGGTTGATTAATTCAAGGTTAAGGACATTGATTTGAAGTCTTGACTACACAAAGATATGAAGCTTATCTAGGACATTTGTCCCAAGTTGGTCACTCGAGCAATTAGGAACCAACTAATGTCTGACTAGTGCAAACTCAAGACACTTTTATCTAAGTTAATAAAGGACTAGTGTAAAACACAAAAACTCCATGTAATGAGAACATTAGGCCAATATGTCAAGGCCGAGGTTGCCATTTTCATCACTCTACTAGAATAATACCAAGGAATGATTGATGTTGCCATACTTCAAGATCAATAGGTCACACATAATTTTCTATATTGGAAGCAATAATTGGATAACACCTTCACTAGTTCTAGCATAGACTTTACAAAGGTCACCAACACCAAAGAAACCATGGCTAGTCACACTAAAACTATGGAAGAGAAGGATGGAGCACTCCAAGAATCATTAAATGCCAAGGATAATGTGAATGAAAACCTTCTCAATTAGCAAAGCTAACTATTACATAGTTCCTTCACTGGTCTCCAAGCTTAAAGACACATATATAATATGGAGCAATTGAGTGGAGAGATTCACACTAGGCTTGTGAACAAAAAGATAGCCTTGATCAAAATTGATGATGTAGACCTCAAGTATATCATTGGCTACCATGTTCAATTTTTCACCCTACTATGGTCGATCTAAGTGATGTTGGACTGGAAAGCATATAAAATGGATTTGACTCCTTTTACTAGCATAGTTTCCCAAATTATCAATAAACCTACATATAAGCCACATTAAAAGCTCTATTATATCATGACATGATGTAAGACTAATAATTCCTAGTCCAAGGACTCTTCTACTCAAACTTTATCTACATCCATACCACCACCATCAAGTTAAGTATCATATGGAGTAAAAATTTTGTAAAATTTGTATACACATTTTATATTGGGTATGGCTTAGTAAGACAAGTGGGGATAGGTTAGTTGAAAACCTATAAAGGGTAGCCTCATAGTTATTCCAACCTATTGAAAACCTACAAAAGGTTGTAGTCTGATATGTTACTTAGTTGAAAACTTGAAAGGGTGGATAAGTAGTATATAAAAGGTGAAAATTGAAAGTGATTCCTTGAGAGATTAATTTTAATCTTAATGGTCCAACCATTTCTTTAGCCTCTAGTCACTTGTGCATTCTTATAAATCCTATGACATTATTTTGGGATGAGGCAACCTTTTAAGTCCTGGAATGTGTTGGTAAAAGAACATGGATTGTAAAGTTGCATAGGATATTTATCTGATATTTGTGCATTATGAACTTATTTTTTCATTATATATTTTATTGTGTCTTATATTCAAGAATTTTAATAGGATATAATATGAAGATACTCCACTTTTGGTGACAAGTACAAGAATAAGATGAAGAACCATAGACTAGAAACATCTATATATAATTTTGTTTGTAGAAGAAAAGGGTTTCACTTTTTAGAAGGTATCAATAGAGATTTTATTGTTATGGTTACCTATGTTATTTATTATTATGTTACTTACATGTGTCCTCATGTGTAATTTTTTGGTTACTTTTTATCTAAACTATTCTAAATGTATTATTTAGTTTATACCATATTAGTTGTTCTTAATTCCTTAATAATGCATAATAATTAATGCTTCTTATGTTCCTGTCATCCAAATTCCTATATTTTATGATAAAAATAATCTACACACATGATTTATCTCATATATATTCTCATCCTTATCATATTCTAATGCTTCAATAACATTTTCTAATAAGAAATAGCATAATCAGGGGTATTAACACTTCAACATCTATTACGAGGCTCAGATATTGAATGATTAATAAAACTACCTAATTTTAGCCAATTAGATGAAGTAATGATTACCATGATAACTAATTACAATTAAGGCATAATTATATTATTATAATATTCTACCATATTCATCACCTCTAAGACTATGTTGAGAGCAATAGGGATTTTAGCTCATGGTAAATCTCTCATACTATACAAATCCAAATCTCTACCAATCCTCTCTGACATTAGAGAAAATATATTATAAGGGTAGGCAAGAGAATCCATATTATTTTTTTGGATTATTTTTCAATTCACATTATTAATGAATGCATTACTAAATAATTTTGGTAAACATTGAACCAAGAAAAGTAGGCAATAAAAGGAGTGGTAGACATTGCATATTGTATGATACACCTCCATGAATATTTTACTTAGCCTAAGTTTTTGGACTCCAAACTCACAATTAACATATAAAATATCCTTTTCAACACTACACAAGTATTACAATACAAATTTTTGGTACTACTACTCTACTTCATATAATTAAAATCATTGGAAGGCCTAGTCAATGTTGCTTTAGATTTTTGGCTTGCTGCTACATTTGTTAACATTACATGGACAAAAATAAGGAAATAATATGATAAAATGGGGATGTTTAATGTATGGTGGTTGGAAATATAATCCATGATCAATTCACACCCAAGGGTGCCCCAAGACATGATGTAATAACTGGAGAAACATGCATAAGTGACATAATTGTATAATAATATATAAATCAAGGTTCACAAGTTTCCCAAATAAATAAAAATGACACTACCATTATTCATCTCAATTTTTTATGTGTAGTTATAAGTTTTGAGTTAAAAATACCTTGTAGATATATTAGTGCAACCTTTTCATTCCATACCCCTAGGTGTGAAAAAACCAATGCAACCACATGAACAACCTCAAGTACAACTACAACTATAACCAAAAGTGTAACCATGGGCAATACCACAATCAACAACAACTCCAACATAGGTGGACAAGGGAAAGTGAAAGGCGCCAATGCGATGAGATTCACCACTGCTACTAAAAAAGAGGACATGACATATAAATTCCTGACTCAATAAAAACCATGTTTTAAAGACAACATTTCAATGCAACTTGGTAGAGCTTAGAGTTGGAGAGAAAGAAGTTTTATAGCACATGTTCATAGACATCAGCAATTATGTTTATGGGTATGATGAGAAATAATTATTATTTTTGAAATAAATGTACAACTACCAAGTGTAAAACTAGGTAAGGCAAGCCTATGGGTGGATATCACCTAACCTTATAGTTTTATTTATTGATATTATAGGTGAAGTAGTCAAATTATGGTTTATAGCCCAACTATTCCAATAATATCTAGCTATAAGATCTTGTGATGTATAGGAATAAGAAATACCAACATAATAAAACCCAACACCACATTTTATGTGTAAACCTTAGACACATACTATAGATTGACCCTCTCTAAAGATCAAGGATATAATGATGTCTTTTATAGAACCAACCAAAGAGAGTGTTTCACATTAAGCATATGAAAGACAACCAAAAATGTTAAGCCCAAGTTTTGAAGAAGAAAAATAATATCCTCACTCCTCCAAACTCTAGAAAGAAAATAATTTCATGGTAGGGTACTATCCTAGAATCATCTTATTCTAAATATTGTTAGTTATAGTACTCAAGTCATATACCCCCATGTATGCACCTAAATAAACCAACTTACCACATTTAAAAAAATAAAATAGATCTATAAAATAATAATAGGATCCATCAAAAGTGTAAAAGGAGTATGTGAGGAAGAAGAAAAAGGAAAGGAAAAAGAAGAAATGAGAGGAAAAGTGCAAGGCTATACAGGAGAAAGAGTAACACAAATAACATGCTATGGAGGAAGAACATAGAAAGAAGGAAGAAAAATTAGATGATAAAAAAAAGAGATGAATTAGAGGATAAAAATAATAAAGTCAAATAAGTAGAGACTCAAAAGAACAGAGCCAACAAAGCAGGGGAAAAGAAGAAAGTAAAAGAAGTGACAAATAAAAAATAAGAATTACATGTTACATAAAAGAAGAAATATGAATTAATGACAATTGTGAAGGCTTAGGTAGAGTAAAAATATAATTAGGAAGTTAAAGAGAAGGAAGTTGAAGCCAAAACCAAGGTTTTAGTAGAAGCTAAGGCTAAAGCTGAAGAAAAATCAAAGGCTAAAGTTGAAGTGAAAGATAAAAATAGAGTGAAATCCAAAGCTATAATTGAGCTATATGCCAAATCTAAATTTGAAGTTGAATCCAAGGCTAAGGATGGAGACAAAGCTAAATTGAATTAGGAGGCAAAGTAAAAATCCAAGCAACAAAAAAAATCATAGTGAAATTAACACTTGAAACACAAGGAGGTGTGTAGGAGGAAGCTTCTAAACCTACACCACAACTAAAAATCCAATGTCTATGGGATGTTCTAACATCATCCACCTAGTGAACCACATTCTGACTAACATTGGTGTAGTTCATTATTTTCCCTACAAAAACTATAATAACATCCATGGATTTGACTACGACTGCCTAGGAAACATCTTCAGATGTTTCTTAGCTACCTTTATTAAACTAAGAAAATTGAAGGTGAAACTACTTTATAGGAGTTAATTGTGCATAATACTTAAAAATAAGAGTGGTAAATATTGAATCTATGAGAGGAAAATGCAAAAATTGATCCTTTGACTCACCTATGTACACTAGACCATTGATACTAACTTCCCTACATTGGTGACATAAGTCTTGGGAAACTAGGGGTGTTTGAAGATAATATATTCACAAATTTATTAGTACAAATCATGAAATATTAGTTTTATAAACACAAATTGTAAACACTACAATCACAAGCTAAAAATATCAAGGTGTAAATAGAGGTCATTTTTGAGCTATTGGAGGAGTACGAACATGTTTTGGACATAGTTGTGCTTCAAGCCATGAATATAGTGCAAGGTATGCTAAAGTAAAAGAAAAAACTGAGTAACTCTTTAGCTAAATCTAATACAGATTTCAAGATAATAAACAAATCCAAAATTTTCATGGAATATTAAATAACTAATTCTAAAATAATGAGCAACATACTAGAGTAATTTTTGGATTTAAGGGACAACCATGCAAAAAACTATAGACTAGGTATAATGAGACTTTACACAAATAAAGTTTAGGAATTCAAGCACAAATGCATGCCCATAAATTAGATGAATTATCATAGGACATCTTAATCAAAACATCAAAGGCTAGAACACTTATCACCATCACTGATGATGATGACATTTAGAATCTAATAGTGACTCTAGTCCTACTATGCATATTACTAACAATGGTATGAGAAGTGATGACTAATTGGAAGATGTAAAATTAATACTTGTCCCATATTGATGCCTCTATTATAGAAACATTATTTATTAACCAAAATATATTCCCTCACACCAATTGAAACAACCACAACAACCTCCACCAATAGTTTCTATAGGACCTAGTGTTTTATCTACTCTTCTATTAGGTCCATCATTAAAATAAAGTATTATATAACTAACACAAAGTATGACACCACCTACACAATAGGTAATGTGTAATTCCAATTTTTTAGTTTTCATAACTTTTTTACATAATTTTTAAGGATGACCTTAATCATTTAAAGTCGGGCTAGGTTGGTTGGAAACCCATAAAGGGTGGCCACCTGGTTAAGCTAGTCTATTGAAAACTCAAAATGGTGGTAGGCTAGTATAATACTTAGTTTAAAACCTAAAATGTTGGATAAGTAGTGTTAAAAGGGTGAAAACTAGTAAAATACACCTAGAGTGATAACTAGGACCCTCCTTTATGGTTCACTTCCTTAGCTCATGCTTCATATCAAGATGAGACAAATGTTTAAGTCTACGAAAATGTTTAGTATAAAACATGGCTAGTAAAATCATAGAGTATTTATGTTGGACACATATGATATTGACACTAATTTTGTATTTTGTATAATCTTTTTGTATGTATTTTACCTATGTAAGCATAATGATAGACATCAAAATATGAAGAGTCACTCCTTTTGGGCATATCAAAAGGTTGGAATATAAAGAGACGACATTGGGTAAAACTCTATATAGTGCTTAGTCATATTTTTATATGGTTCCAATGTGATAGAGATTAATACATAATGTTCTAAAATAGTTTTTATATGTATTTTTTATCATTTATTTATGTGAAGTGATTACTTTGTTTTCTTTCATATGTTAATTATATAAGTTTATACTGACTATAAATATTCTTACAAACTTGTGTCTATCTATGCATCTATCTATTTTATCTGATTAATGAATATTTTTAGTCTAAATTTCATAAAATGTTTAATTATTTATACCATCTATAATCTATCCCTAAATTATCATGTTCTAAAGGGTTTCCAAGAACCTCTACTAACATAAGCATGGTAGGGGTGGGTCTTGTCATAATGGGCAACACATGGGAATTACAAAGAGTAAATAGTAAACACTAGTAGCTAGGGCAGTAACCTCAAGGGAAGCCATATGTTGGTCCCTAATTGGACTAGACTCTAGAATAATTTCAAAGTGAAGGTCATAGATGGCCTGGGGATGGCTTACCTAAGGAATTAATGTGGGTAGAATTGATACCAAGGATGGTTAGGTAGTGGAGGTAGTTTGGAATCCCTTTAATATTTTTTGGGTGAACCTCTTTATAGTCATTAGGATCTAAAAATTCTCCTTGTTAGAGTTTGATATGGAGGGGCTAGCTTCATGCAAGGTTGTTATGGAGGATCTTACATTTGTTTAAGCATGGTTTGAGTTTGAGCCTAGGCCTTGTGGTGGGTCATAACCTCTATATTTATAATCACCTCTATATAATTCACTAAGTTAAGGTGAATGACATCCTATGGGTGGTTCTCATGGTTATATGTGGTATTTAGGCATGCTTAATACCTCTCCAAATGAACATGTACCAAACCCTAAAGATTGCACTATATGCCTTTGGCATTGCCTAGGTTATATAAGTCTCTATGATTATCCATTACCTATAGTGTTTCATAATATTATATTCATGGTAAGAAATTACTATGGGGAGTGTTAGGTATAATTTATGCCTTATACCAAGGCAAAAATTCAAGATGCCATTGGCTAACTTCAAATCTATTTCTTTCTCTAGGAGGTGGTCTAGGACTATGTATGGTAGCAAGAGATGATCCCATAGAATTACTTCAACCCTAATTATGGTATTATCCCTTTAATAATAGTAAGTCTAAATGGGTTGGATTGAACCTTATATCTCTTCCTAGAGCCTTGGAATTATCCTTTCATTTATGGCATGATACATGATGAGGTATAAGTGGTCACAATTATCTGGGATGGGATTTCAAAAGTGGTGAATGTAGAGTTTGTAAAATACTACATAAACCATAAACACTATTGCTATCTATGGTGGGAACACTATGTGCTTGAATTCTAGTGTGTAATAGACTACATACACTATGTAGGACATCATGTAGAAATTACCTCTAGTGTGGGATCCATTCAACTATGAAGTGAGGTTGAATGTGATGATGTTTCCCAAATCTAAGACCTCCTCTCCCTTCATGATGATGCTAAGGAGGGGAACCTAAAACTTATTGATGTTTAGTATGTCACTTTCCCCATACAAGTGATTCAAAAGAAAACATACCAATTGACACCCCTTCTCAAAATGTCCTGATCGTCTATGCATCAATGTCCTCATTGTTGGCTGACCTATCTATCTCCTCAACCTAGTCTATTAGAACTTCATGGATATTATGAGTTTTTTCCTAGGTATCTATGTTATACTTATCATAAGTGATTATTTATTTTATGATGTTGTAATATTTATTGATTTTAGGCCAAAATATATCTACAATTTTGAAATTGGTGTTTAATGACCACATAATATCCATAAAACACTTGAAAGAGAGTAGTAGGTTGCCAAAGAGGTATACACATGGTAATATAAATATTTTGTCTATAACCTTATGAATTACAAAATATTTTATGGTGAAAATGTCATTCACATACTATATATCATCATCATTAACCTCATCATTGGAATCTAGTCTGTAGATTTCACTTATTTTTAAGAAAATATCATTTTAATGTTTGAATTGAGTGATACCCTACAAGAATGTGGTGTCCCAAAACTCTATTTTTGGTCTAGGATTATAAGTATAGGTGGCAGTTATTAGGCTAAGTGAGATTATGGGTGTAGAACTTAGAAAAGGAGATTCCCTATGCTTTAAAGTAATCTCAAGTCAAAGGGATATAAATAATTGAGAAGTACAAAATTTATAACAATGAACCAAATATTGATATGACCTTGTAGGGATTTTATATGTTCATAATAATTGATTTTTTGATGTCATGTTGCATGAAATAAAATTTGAGTTGATGGCATGATATTTAATTAGCCATTTATAAATTTAGCACTAATTTGAATATTTGAAAACTAGCCCTATATAAATTGGTTAGTAGTTATGGGTATCCTCCAACCATCAGATCATAATTCCCTTAATCATGATAATAAATGTGAGGGGCATTGGAGGAACACACCTAGTTTAGCCCTCATATCACTATGACCTTCCTTGGGTCAACCACACATCACTTGTAGAGTCATGGGATCACTGAATATTATGCCAATTAAGTGCAGTGGGGACCTCTTTACTTTGATATACCTACCTATATGAGTTGGCCACTTAAGTGTACAAGGTACACATGGCATTATGTGATTGGGTTAAGGGTATAACATGTACATTTTATTGACTCCTTTAGGGCCTTACATACATTTATTCCACCTGGATGTATATCGGTGCATGTGGATTTTTATTACTCATTTGGGCCTCTAGAGGTTTTTAAAGATATGACACCTCTAGGTACACAGAGACACATGGTACCTCTTCTTTAATTCAAACCTCCTAGGGATCTAATAGTTATAACACCTTTGGGTGCACAAATACACATAGTGCATCCTCATTGGTTTATGCCTCATAGGGATCTAATATATCTTACACATTTAGGTGCATAGATACACATGTCACCTCATCATTAATTCAAGCCTCCTGAGGTTCTTACAACATTGACACCTCTAGGTTCATAGAGACACATGACACCTCCTCACTAGTTTTGGCCTCTTAGGTCTCTGATAGCTATGAGAACTATAGGTGAATAAATACATGTGGTGATTCCTCATTAAATTGGGTATTCTAAGGATCTAATAGATCTAACACCTCTAGGTACATAGAGACATGTGGTGCATCCTCATTTATTTAAGTTTCTAGATAATCTGACACCTCTGTGTCTTAAAAACCATATGAAATGGGAAAAGTTAGTCCAAAGTGATTCATAATAAAATTTAGACTTAAATATCTACCAAAAAGGCTCCAAGAAAGCTAACTAGGACTCTAGAACTAGAATTACAAGAAATCGCATGTGTAATATTTTTTGCATAAATAGTTAGTACCCACCAAAAAATTATAAAAACACTTAAGGAATGTAATCAGATTAATTTTTTTGAAATTGAATAGTTGAAAAAGATATTTAAACATGAAAAAAAGGGATACTATTAAGGTCATAGAAAATTTTAAGGATCATAATTTGATTGACAAAGGGCCAAGCATTTTTGAATTTTCCATGATGTGGAGGTCTCCTTTTCTAATGTGAAAAGGGATGTGTTGGTCACAACATATAACACCTAACCTATTATCTTATGATAATGAAAAAATTGTTGATATTAGTTTTAAAATCAAAACTTTTGATCTTCCTTCACACATAATTAGTTAATCACCTCCTTTATGACCTTAATTATCTCAAAAGATAATAGATGAATTTTTACTTCCATAATGATGTCAAAATAACCCATTAGTTAGCCTTCCTTGATCAAAACAATCATCAATGATTTTACTATTGATCTTTATACTCCTAATTATGATGATGGATATTCATTAGATGATCCATTTTTATCTAGATTTATTCAACCTAAAGATGCAAAAATAATTAGATTTTATTCTTCTTTAAACCATTATTTACATTTACATAATATTAGTTCTATTGATGTAGTTCCTTCTTATTCTACCTCACCTGACATTATTTTGTCTTCACTTGATGTCCATGGGTCTAAGATAGAGTATATACCAACTATTTATAATTTTATCAATTTTGAGCCTCTTTAGAGTATGCTTATTGATCATTTTATGATGGGACCATATCAGTTCACCAAATTTTATGATCCTTCAAGCATGCTCCCTCCTAAGATGTTGATCACATTACTCCAACACACATTGAGATCTTCTCTCACAACTGTTGAGCCTAGTTTTGATCCTACTCTAATTTTTACTAATGGTATTGATCACATGTTAACTTTGCCTAAGCTTGATCCCATAACTACACAATGGGAAGATGATCCATATTGTGAATTGCATAAGGTTGTTAGTCATTGGGCCAAATATTATCATTTACATCAAATATTTTTAACAACATAACAAGCATAAGGATCCAACTCTACCACAGATAGCCAACCTATATATTCAACTAATCATAGTTGCATTTATTATTTTCATGGTATGAAAATGTACACTTCTAATCATTGTTAAAAAATTCAATAGTACATTATGTTATTCATCCATAAACCATATAATGCTTTGCTAATAAGAACTTGCCTCCACTTAAGATGCTTATAGTGTATATTCCTAAACATGAGATGTTTATTATCTCTAGCATCAATGTGTTACATCATAAAGATAGGTGTAGATTACTATATAAATAATTTTATTATTTTTGAAATCCAATGTTGTCACCTTATCAACACGTACTCAAGGTCATTCATACATAAAAGATAAACCTTTATTAAAACCTACATCTTGATAGATATATAAGGCTATTAATCACATTTTAGTACTATTTCATCACATTTATTACCATTCATAAGAGATGCAACATGCTCATCTTCATTCTTCTAACATACCTAATTTATCCATAGAGACAGTGTGTCAATAAGTCCTTGAAAAACTTTCTATGAAGATGGATGAGATTATGATCAAAGTTAGATTTTAGTTACAATAAGATTTATTTTATGTTATTGATGATTTATGTTTGATATGTATATTTCATTATAACATTTGTGATGCATTGTTTATATTTTTTGTCATGATATTTCTCTTTAAGTCTTCACACTTTACTTTACAAACATTGATTTCTAATTTAAGTTTCCAAAATTAATATTTTGTATATATCATTGGCATTTATTTTCCCCCCATATTGGGATGATCTATCCTTACATTTTTGTTTATGTTAGTTCATTTGTTGAATTGCTAGTTATTTCTGCAACATGGCTAATATACCACACCTAAAACTATCATATTTGCCTTGTGATTAGCTACAAAGTATATTCATCATTATACCATTTATTACATAAATGGATCTCTTATTATTGTCATTTATCCCACATAAGTATTTATTTTAAATCACACATAAGGTTAGTCTTGATATTTCACATGTATGCATCTAAATTTTCTCATTTCATCTTGTCACTAATTTCACCTAACTTAGTCTAATTTATCTTAATAATCCTCATGTTCATTTGACCCCTTCCTAATTCTTCATAAACTAACCTTATAACATCTCATGCCTAATTAATTTACCTAAGTCCCAATTATCTACTAAATAATCCCACTTGTCTAATATTTGGGAGTTTAAAATTCCCATAACCCACCTATCTACCTATCCATAGTCTTTCATATAAGCCTACTTCATACTCCTCACCTAACCCTTCTTTTATTCTTCCCCTAATAATCATTAGATTCCATAATGGAATCTTCTTTAGAGATATCTCTCTCTAGATAATTATAAGGAATTTTAATTTCCATAAAAAACTCTCTACATGGTCTATTTAAATCCATGACTCCATTCTAAATAATGGGAATTTAATTAGAAAATACATAAACCTCCATGCCAATATTATCATCCAATATATGAATCAATCACTAGTCCACTAAGAAACATATTATACAGCTAATCACATGTTATCCAAGAAAATATGAGTCTGTAAGCAATCAACATCCATAATATTTAGTCTTTTTGTTTGAATCTTGATTGGGAACATTTATATTTAGATTATAATTTTCTTTTAAATATCCATTTTATTACATTTTGATCTAATGGTTTCAAATTGTAATGGAATATTGTAAATTTGGGTGTTTTATGATAAAATTTTCATTATCATAGATCAATTTCTCAAATTTATCATCTCACATTTGGTGACTATAGTGGGAGCCCTCCTTTTTATTAATATTATGTGTGGAATGTGATTGTGTAGATTATAGCTCTAATAAGGCATGAATTTGGGCTCCAAAATTTCAAATTATCATTCTTGAGGCAAATAGGTATTTTGAACTAAAAATAGTGATTCTATATTTGAAATTTGGACCATGACAATTGTAATTTTTACTTAAGCCATAAAAGTTAATTGTTAATTGTTAAATCACCTGACTATTTTCTTGTAGTTTTATAAAATTGCCTATTGATAGTCATGATTTTGATTATCATTTGTGATTTTGAATATTCTATTGTAACTTTGTTAAAATTAATTATTATTATTTATAATTTTTAAACCATATGTGATTTTGACATATAATGTTATGATTGTGACTGGTAGTCACAATTTTGATAGTTTAGTAACAATTTTTACATATAGTAGATTTATATAAATTTATGATCATCTATCAAATTTTATATCATCTGTGTATCTAACATACTATTTTTCAAGTACTATTATTTATTTCTAATCTTTTTTTTTTGTAGATTTGAACTAAAATTTTCACATTAATCAAAATTGCAACTCTGCTACTTGTAATTTTAAAGTAACTTAAGTTAATCCTATTTTAGTCTAATAAATCACTATAAATAATAAAAATATGATAAACTCATATCCAAAAACATTCTATAAATCCTTTATAATTTTGTAAATTCATAAATATCTTTATTTTTATTTAATTTGTAAAATCACTTATGTTGAGTCATAATTTTGATTTCAAGTTACAATTTTGCCTCTGGTAGTCATGATTTTGCCATAACCACTAGCAGTCTACCTAACCATTCTATAATATTACTACTTAGTGATATGATATTTTGAATTTAAATTATGGTTTTGAAAATGTTATTATAAATTTTGATTAAGCCTAACAACACAATAACTATAGCATTTTATTGACTATTTTCAAAATTGTTGATTTACATCTATGATTTTTACATGAAATCTATGATTTTGAGTCCTAAGTGATTTTTCATAACACCAACTATGTATCTACAATTTTGATCAAGTGAGTAGTGATTTTCATCTTTGTTTTCCTTCAAAGAAATTCTTTCTTGAGTGCATTTTTAGGACCTTTTTTGGTGAATTTTGAGTCATTATAAGTATCCTGTAAGTCTCAAATTATTTTTAGCATCGGGGGTGCTTCCCCTAGACCCTATAAGGGGAAATACCCCTTGACCTTGTAAGAGGTTCTTCCCATTAACCATACAAGGGGTTTTGAACCTTGATCCCACTTGGGTATGCCTACCCCAGACCCTCTCATCATGGCCCCTCATCCAAAAATATTATAGTGTAAAATTATGATTTTTTGGCAATATTTTTATTAAGGCTTATTAGGATAACCTTTTATTTGGATTTTTATAGGGGTAAAATTAGTGGAAATTTTCTATTTCTTAAGACTACTAACATCTTGTCTTGTAGGTTATTCCTCAAGATTAACAAATTTAAACCTACTAATCACTTAATTTTTAGGACACCTATCAAAGGTTTTGGTATTTTTAAAATCATATTGTATATGTTTTATATCATATTAATTAGTTAATTAATTTTTTGTGTACTTATTTGTACCTTCAGGCCTATAGTGGTGTATGATCTCCTCCCTAAATCCTTATAATGAGTCTTAGAGGATCAAAACCCACTAATAAATGCTCCATTTTTATTTTAGGGGGAAACACGATGTCGATGTCATACATACAAACTTTTTATTATCCTAGTGGGATTGTGAGCATAGATTTCACCACCATGCATAAATCCAAACTTTATGTTCCATTGGATTATATAAATAAGGGAAATCTATCATTAGACTAAGTGTTTGACCCGATAGAAGTCTTTTATGAATAGAAAGAGATAACTCTATGACCCAAGTATTAGATAACACCCTATATGGAGTTGGTCCCCATGCACCTAGTGTATATTAGGGATGCCCTTAGATATCTTGTATAACCTAAAATAGGACCATCAACCATAATAGGTGACTTTCTATAAAATTTAGTACCAGTTACTAAGTGATCATTAAGTGTAAATGGGGTTGATATGGTTTATAATATTTTTTAATGGGTAATTATCCTATAGCCTCACCTAAAAAGCCATTAGACATTACAGTCATTGGGTTACACTCACAATTAGTTTACTAATATTAGTTTTGTGATTTACTTGATTTGGTGTGTTGTGATATACCAATATTATTTTTGAGTCAAGTTAGTCTTTCACCCAATCCTATACATGGATATCTAGGAATTATATCATCATCTTTTATATCCTTAATGTGTACCTTGTATATCCTTGCCTTTCAACTTGTACATCCTTATCATCTTTTATATTCTTACCTTGACTATTATCATCTAATCCTCACCTCATCATCCCTCTCATCTTTGTCCATCTATTTTTAGTCATACCACTATTACCACATCATTAATATTACCCTTTAGTCTACCTAAGTCATATCCTTATCTTGTATTTTGTCTTATAATAGTCTTACCCTCATTACCCCTTATATAGTCTTATCATTGAGTATCATCTTACCTTGTCCATCATCACATCTTGTCCTACCATAATTTCATATCAATTCATACCCCCTCTATATCCTTTTATATTATCTTAATCATCCCTAAACCATACATTCTTATCTTATATAACCTAAATCATCTTGTATATTCACATATTGTATATTCTCAATATTGTGTAATCTTATGTATTTTATATACCTTATCATCCCATATTAAACATATCCTAATCCAGTTTTACTTTGACATCCTCTTGTTTATTCATCACCCTATCTAATACATATTCATATTATCATTACCCTTCATCTCATCTAATATTACTACATCTAGACAAATCCCATATTACTTTGTCTACAACACATATAGCCAAATTTTTAGGTCACACACTTATCCAAACCATACTCACCATACCCATAATCATCATTAAATCACCACCATTATATAATAATATTGATATCAAACCCATCATCCTTGATCCCTCCATTTACCCTTCATCACATAATCTTATATCCATCCCATGTTGAGCAAGTTAGTCTATGGATTGAGCTAGTCCATTTGTTATCCTTATATATAATCCTATCACTCTATTCCACCATCTTATTTTCTATCACCCATTAATATATCAAATTTATTATCTTGTTAACAACTTATCACTTTTTCAATTTCAATTTAGCATCTAGTTGTCCTCAATCTAGTCATCTCTAATCTAGTCATCTTACCTGTTTATAACTAGCTCCCATATAATCATCATCTTGCTAGTTTGAATTTAGGCACTATTTGAGTCCTCATCCTTTTGATAGTTTGAAACTAGGAATTTTTTATATATTTTTATCACCTATCATACTATCAGTTTGAAACTTGATCCCAATATGATATCATAATCCATTTAGTCTATTTTATCCTCACCCATCACTTGTCATACTAGCTTAATCATTCAGACTTAATTTGTCAAAAGGCCATATATTTGTCCAATCCCTAATCTAATTTCATATCATCCCCCATTTTTTCATATGAATAAATTTCATACTTCACCCATTTTATTATTTAACCATCTGAATACCTTTCATATGTCACCCATTTTTTATCTACCAACATGTATTTTGACCTAGTTCTTGTAGAAAAATATCTATTTGCCAAAAAGGATAAGATTATTTTATGGCTCCTTGAAATGGGTGCCTACCTACATGTAAGCCTTAATCCCATCAATACTAAAGTAACATATCATATTCTTCCCCATCAACAATCTCCCCCTACACCTAGACCACATGATAACCCACCATAATCATCCCTACTTTTAATTCATAATAACCATAATCACAACATCCTCTAATATTCAAGTTATAAGGTCATCCTATTTCACAAGTATATATTTAATAATAGGGATGAGTGCCTTTTATGGTTATTAAAGATGGGTGCCCACCCTCCCAATGATTTTGAACCTCAACACCTAATGTCACCTACCAAACAAGTGCCTAATCAACCCTTATCCACATCTAATTCTTATGATAGCCAATCCCATTATGATCCCCCATAAATTAGTCCTATTACTGGTCATGACCTTCCTAATTAGTATACTAATAAATATATTGCCTTATTTAATAAACATATTATCACTGATAAGGATTCAATCCTCTTATGGCTCTTAGAAATAGGCACCCAAATTCCCATAGGGTTAGACCCCATTCACCTAATATTACATCCAATTCACACTCATCCATATTTGAATCCTCCATTTACTAGTCATTATCCTTCACAAATCCCCTATTCTACTAGTAAAGGAAATCTTAGCTTGTCAAATTCATCTAATTCTAGTTCATCTCCTAAACAATATCACACACCACCATCCCCTAATACCATGACATCACCATCACATTCTCCCATTACTAAATCTAAAACTTCCACATGTAACACTATAGACAACCAATATACATCTCTCTAAATATACATATAATCCCTATTTTAGAAATTAGATGCCATAGGCATGATTTTCTATACAAAAATAAGACCTTTATATTTATCCAAACATAGGACCACATGGTATCAAGCTAAATAACTTTACCTATTCTATTAATAAATGTTTCTTTCTTAGAGATTATGTCCAAAACTTAATTGATAAAGGTGAAAGTGAAATTGAGGCTAAACCCAATGCACCTACACCTAGGTGTGAGCAAAAAGGGTATGCCAAGAATTACTTCCTAAGTATGATCAAGTTTCTTCCCTATACAACCAAGGTCATGACCCCAATCCTCACCATACCACAAACATCCTTGATCTAATCATCACCATGTCTTATTCACATATAATCCCTCATTTACACAAATCCATTAATCCTAAAGCATTCATTCACAAACCCAAGGTGAAGAAGGTATTTTCAAACAATGATGGTATCCAAAAGGCCCTCTCTATGGATACTATAAAAAAAAATGGTAACATTACCTCATAAGCATCCCTATCAGAGTTAGCATCATAATGTTCAAGATCATATCCAACACTAGCATATGATTTAGAATCCACATCTAAATCATCATCCCTTTAGATAATGAAAGCCATGATAACACTTATTTTTTTGAAGATTTATCTAACTCGAATGTCGACCAGTCACAAGGCATATCTCTTGATCCATCTTAGGATGATAAATCATAACACAATTCTTGAATGTTTTATTAGTCAAATATCATCAAGCTAGACATGACTCAACTTTGGATGCTAATTCTACAAATATTCTTAGTGATCATTTTGAGATTCTTGAGGATACTTTCTTTAACATTGAGGTTGGGTCTTCTAAGGAATTTTATGAGGACTATGTTACTCATCTTCACCTTAATTTACCCCTTTCACCACAAATTCATAATCACCCACATCCTATTAATGATCCCTCCACCCCACTCCCTAAATGGGATAAATATGGACACACATCATTGGATTCCCCTCAATATGCAATATCGTGTGTTGAATATACACATTTCCAAGCTAGTAATCAATTAATCAATTTAGTTGTGACCCATAAATAATCAATCAAAGTTAAGATTAGTTTAATAATTTTCCAATTCAAAATGCATCATCCCCTAGTAAAAATATCCTTTAAGTGATATGGGACTATCAAATTTAAAATAATCATCATCTATCAAGTCAAAGATCAACTTCCTCTAGTAAAGCCCAAATTCAAGAACCATGGGATAATCAAAATCCAAGTCAAATATTAGTACATAAAAAATATTAAAAAAAAATAGTAATATGGCCAAAAATCCTCCTAGTATCTAGATAAAAGATAAAATAAGTCAAAAGCTCTTGGATCCATTAACCTTATTTATAATATGACACAAACAAATGTCCCCTCCACCATATCTAATGGTGTATGCAATTGTTAAACCCCATTTATGATATATACCTAATCACATGTTCATCATCATATCACTCATCCACATCCTCTACCTCACTATCAAAACCATCTAATTCCATCCCTAACACACATCACTTTCTTGGGCAACATCATCTCTTGTAAGGGTTACAAAGACACCTAGTTGAGATGTTCAAAGGATGATAAATTAAGAATCAATGAAGATCACTATAGCATTAGTACATATAGTAGTGACAACATATTCATAGAATCACATTTATTCAAAGTGTTGGATGAAGCTCAAGAAAGTGTTAGCATTCCTACATCTCACACCCATATCTAATAAATTGATATGTCAACATTCAAAAAAGTCAAAAATAAATCATTCATCAATGGTGAAAACTAGTCTTATGGTGTCTTGGGCAAGTACCATGATGAAAAATAGTTTCCAACATTATGGTAGAATAATATATTATTCATATTATACCTCAAAACCTATGTTAAAATCCATCACTTGTCAATCTCATCTTGATCTCTTTTATCCCTATGTCCATAATCCACAATCATATCATACATCCTATTATGTCCATCATTTCTTATGGTCTTGACCTTCATAAGGGAGTGGAAGATGTCTTGAGAATTTTTTTGAAATCATCTTGGCATATCCTCCAATAGACACTCTAAAAACTAAATATTTGGTTCCTTTATGATGTGGTCATTGGTAATCCCTAGTCCATTATTCATCATCCATCAAATTATTTGAGAATTGTCCACATCTATTCTTCATTCCATTCATCATCATCTTGGTTTATAATCTTGGTGTTCCCTTTTCTAATAACCCCTTTTTATAGTTTCCATACATGTCCCAAAAAAACCTAAAAATTAAAAAATCAAAAAAATCCCTAAGCATCTCAATTGTCTTATCATATGTCATATTGTCCTATGTCCTATATATCCTAGTGATCCTATCTAATGTTTTATCCATCTTATCATATTGTCTTGTCCTATGTAATGGTGGTGTTTTCATTTTATCATCTTTCCTTGTTATATGTCTTAATATTTTCACCCAAGTCCTTATCCATAACCTTATCCTAATCCAAGTCACTAATCTACTTCAAGTCCATACCTTGTCCAAATTCTTAACCTTAATCAAAATTCACATCATCATGACTGAATTAGTCTAACTCATCACCTAATTGATCATCTCATTAACTCTCATCAAGACAAATACATAAGACATAATGACACTACAAGTAGATACTTGTGTGTATTACTTATCTATGATTTGTTTTTTGACTTGTTTTCATGCCTTTTATGATGTATATATTTTCATATGTTTGTTTATTTGTCTCTTTTTTTTCTTTTATTAATATTTTATTTAAGTCTTGCATCATGTATCTTTTTTTCTAATGAGAAATAAACAAGGATGTTATGATGACACCAATAGTTTTAATGATTATTTTAGGTGCCATAGATGATGCAAAGTTTGATAATTTTCCCTTTTATCCTCATGAAATTTGGCACAACATCCTCTTATTCATACTTATATCATGGGACATATTATCTAGTCTATATTTACATCAGATTGCATAGACTATAATGAACCTTATTATAACAATGATGGATTGATAATATAATAAAATCCTCCTTTCTCCTATCCTCTATTACCTATCTAATCATTGAATCATCTTAAATTCAATCATCCCTATCCACTCAATAAATATCCAATAAATCACTTATCATCATGTTTGTATCCTCTAGTCAATCATAAATCATCTCTCTAGTAATCAACATCCCAACTCAAATCTCAATCTAATAATCATCACACCTAATATATATATATATATATAACAACTAACATGTCTAAAAGTCATCAATTTATATCATCATCTATCATCTAATCCATACTACATTGTCCTGAGGTCTTTTTACACTTTGTAAGTAGTACTTAGTCACATAACATGTTTAAGTTCATCTCTAACACTCTCTCCTCTTTCCCCATAATTCATCATCACATCTCTTTTATCCCTCATCATCCCCAAGTGTTGCATTAATCAAATACTTGAGCTATAATATCAAATATTTATCAATTAGTATATTGATCAATCACCATCCTCACAATAATCTCCTTAATATTTTCATCAATCACTTGTTCTTATTGATTGGGCCACAAATCGTAACATCCATATTTTCTTCCATTAGTCATCCATTATCATTGATTGGTAAATTCATCAATTAAAGTTTATGATTCCTCTTTTGATTAGGGCATGCCTAGGACCATAACTTTATTATCATCTCTTATTACCTTGCATGTGTCCTTTTTAGGGGCATAATTACTAGTACTCACATTATAGCTCATTTATTTGATGCATTATAGTCCAATTCTTCCCCTTCATATTTTAATCACTGATTCATACTATTTATTTTCTCATATTTTAATCACTCATAATTAATATTATCAATTAATTATCTTATTTTGGCTTGATGTTCTCTTAGTATTGTTTTTATTGGGGATATATCGAAAGATCATGGACTTTATCATATTGTATATAACTCTCCCTTACTTATGTACTTGCTTGGGATACACCCAAATATTGTATAATTTTATCTTATCATCATCATGTTATGGTTGATTCCCCATTGGGATGTGTTGACAATCATGACACTATCATTTTCACTCCTTGTGCATATGTCTTTCCCAAGGGCATCACAAATTTTTATCTCACTACTCATATCTATTTTATCTTCTTCATAATTAAACCCACATCTTGCATCCCATTAATTCATCCATACCACCCCTAAATTTTAATTTTTAGTGCCCATCTATCTAATTCTTCTCTACATGTCCCCTTGAAGGGGCATCATGTGTCTACTAACATCATTTTACTAAAATTCATCCATGAGTGTCTTTATTATTTGAAATACCATTACTCCTTCCACTTAATTTAGTTGCAATTCAATTTTAAAGAGGGGGAAAATATATGCACCTAAATTTACTCATTTCATTGTGTCACTAATTTCATCTAACTTCTTCTAATTTATCTTACTAATCTTCCTAGTCACTCAACCCATTTTTCACTCTTCATACACTAACCTTATAACATCACATGCCTTATTAATTTACCTAAGTACCCATTATCTATAAATTAATCCCACCTATCTAATATTTGGGAATTTAAAACTCCCATAACCCACCTATCTACCTATCCTTAGTCTTTCCTACAATCTTACTCAGTACTCCTCACCTAACCCTTCTTCTAATCCTCTCCTAATCATTGTTAGATTTCCTAATGGAATATTCTCTAGAGAGTTCTCTCTCTTGATAGTTATAAATAATTTTAAATTCCATTAAAATATCCCTCTATGGCCTATTTAAATCCATGACTCCCTCTATTTCAAACAATGAGAATTTAATTAGAAAATCTATAAACCTCTATGCCAATGTTATCAGCCAATCCATGAATCAATCACTAGTCCACTAAGAAAAATATTATCGACCTAATGAAAAGCTATCCAATAAAGTATGAGTCTATAGGTAATCCAATATACATAATATTTAGTATTTTTTTTGAATTTTGATTGGGAACATTTAGCTTTAGATTACAATGTTCTTTTAAATATCCATTTTATTTCATTTTGATCTAATAGTTTCCAATTTTAATGGTAGATTTAGATTTGGGTATTTTTTATATAATTTGCATATCATAGATCAATTTCTCAAATTTATCATCTCACAACACACTTATGGTCAAGTTTAAAAATATTTTATATGAGATAATATTTAATTACTTCACTCTTGTAACCAAAGTGTCCACTTTCTTGTGTTCATCACTTATGTCACTCGTGATTAGTTTTCCAAATCCATAAAGGGGAAGAATACAAAATACATAAAAATTAAAATCAAAATTATAAAATAAACAAAAGGAAATTATAAATTCATTAATCAAAATCACACAAAAATAAGTGATTCTTCTTTGGCACATCTCCTATTCTAGTTAAAGCTAAAACTCTAGAGTTGGCCTCATAATAGATTAGAGGTCTATTCAGATGTGGTAGGACAATAGACTAAGATATGAGATCTCATTATAATATTTAGTGAGACCTAATTTTTTAGGTAATTACTTAATCTTCACAATATATTGATGAATCTATAAGGGTTCCTAAGGAATGGGGAACACATTATGAGAAGGTAGGCCCATTTTATTTTTTCATGTATATACAACCTTCATGGGATGATCTATGTACTTAATTTTTTAGCCTAGGGTTTGTATCTACTAGTTAGAGTATCTTAGGTATTTTTTATTCAATAATTATTAACATTGACACACTTGATTAGTGTGTCTCATTTCTACCAAGGATTTCTACAATGCCTATGTAGTCCTTCCTAATCCATGTATTCATCATATTATCCCAAATATTCCTTCTTGATGAATATCATTTAATAACTAATCATACCTCTTTGGTTTGCCTTTTGTGAGTTTTAGTATAATACTTTGGATAGGACTAGGCTTTCCTCAAAAAATTCCCTTACATCTTATAAAAACTATGTGCCATGTTTTTATATAAAAACTCATGCTCTTCCACATTATAGACTAACACAAGCCCTAAGTCTAGATTGTCATTCTTATTTAACTTCCTATTTTAAATATCTCTTATTTTTATTTACTAACACATACATCATAATTTTTTCCATAACATATATAAAAATCAACACAAAAAATGCATCCATGAATCACCAATATAACACACACACACATTTATATATGTATACTTAGATATATATGTAGATATATACATACACACACATATACATATATGTGTATTATATATGTATATATACATATATAATACATATATACATACATGTATATATAAACATATACACATACTTATATATAAATATATATACATATACATACACACACATATGGATCAAAATTTTGATACAATACAACATGATACAATAAAGTTAACAATACATACAATCCAAACCTAGACTATACCAATTTCTATTGCAATCCATCCTCTAGTATATCATCATCCTCAAACATGGGTTATCATCACTATCTTTTCTATATTTGGAAATATAAAGCTCTAATATCCAAAATTAGCAAATGTACAAATGAATAGTAAGCTATCCCTTTTATAGTAAAATTTCAAAAAAATTATACCTTCAATTATTTATCGAACAATTCTATATTATTATCATAAATTTGTTTCCTTGATTCATTTTGGAAAACCAAAATAAATTATATAATCTTGAGAAAGTATAAAATAAGTTAGTGCTAACATAATATTTTTGTAAAAAAAATAATTTTTTTCTTATTTTTAGCACTATCTCTTGCTTCGTACACTAGATGCCTTTATTCATATTCTTCACATTTATCTCTTATTAAAAAACAACAAGTTAAGTGAAGGTATATATTTATAAATCATATACTTCAATTTACTTTCCACTTTTCACTTCTCACTACAATTATTTAGCTCAATTAGTGTGTTGATATTATAATTATCAAAGCCCCATCCTATGTTATACTCTGACGACACATGATGAGATTTGGATGAGGTATATGTGTTGGGTGAATATTTTGTCAGCTAGCTAACTGGTGACCAAAATAGTTCCTATCACCATAGAATAAGAAGATTGGTCATCCAGGTGTGCATCTTTACTACATCAACCAGAGACAAATCTCTCCTCTCATCAAGGGGAGGTTCCCTATTAAATATGCGGAGGCTATATACTATATAAATAAGCAAAAAATAACACATGGGGGTAGAATAAACCATCCATCTCTCTTCTTTCAAAGATGATGCTCACAGACAAAGGATAAAATCCTGGTGGAAATGCTGAAGGCACTTCTCTTCTTTCAGAAGTGTTCTTGCAGGAAATACAGGAGTTTCTTTCAGGTAGTAAAAGTAACTGGTGACAAAGGTCACAATAACCAGTAGGATGAAACAGAACACAAATTTCCACCTCAACTACCCAAAGAGTATAACATAAGATAATGGGGGCATAAATTCATCCCAGAATCCTCAACATAAAAAGAAAAAGAAAAACACAAGCTAAAAACAATTGTGAAAGCACAAAGTCTTCTCATAGTTGGCTTCAGGAAACCTCCCTTTTTACCTTCACTAATTCTACTTGTCAAGTTAAATAAATAAGAATGCTTCTAGGAAATAGACATAAGAATAATTTCCTAAAGTAGCACAAGCCAAAATAGCACAAAGTCTACAGACAACTTGCTTTCTCATTCAGATAAAATGAAATGAAATTACAATCTAAGCTCAAAGTCTCAGTCTTCTTCTTTCAAATGGGTAGAGTTTTTCTCCTGTAAAAATGAAAAGTCTCCTTTACAAATGAGAGATATTATAATATTATAGCAACTACGCAAGGATTGGCACTTCTTTCCATGGCATGGACCATGTGAATTTCAAGCATTGGGAAGACAAAGCCGCTTGATAGATAATGATGTGTCAGCTCTTATTTTGACTTTAGGGGTTTAGAACATAGGCCACACCATTTTTCTGCAAACAAGACCGCTCCTTTCAAGGCATTCATGTGGCTTGTCTGCTCATCAATGCAAAGTGAATAAAAATGGGTCACATCATTCACTATTCATGCCTCTTGATGACCAATTCATAGACACTGTGTCAACCACTAGAGTAACTCCTTGAGTTGACACCTTCCTTCACCACTTGGACTATTTTGTCTATTTCTACACTTGGCTCTTTTTCCCCTTCCTAACTTTGTCTTCCTTCTAGACTTAAGCCTTTGAATTTGTTTGGGTATCCTTTTAAATTTGACGTCCATGGGACCGTTAATGGTCACCAGCTACTTGAACCATGTTGAACCTTGAACCCGTTAAACCATTGAAAGTTCATCAGTTCATTGGTTCATTCTATCTCTTTTGTTCTATCACTTCTTGGTTCAATCGCTTCTTCACTATTTAGTTGAACCATCTATTGAACCACTTGTTTGCTACTTTTTCCTTGATTGAGGCTGCCTTTGAACCTATGAACCATTGAACTTTGAACTCCTTTGGTTCAAGGTTCAATCAGTTCATTGGTTCATTCTGTGTCTCGCTCAATCACTACTTCCTTTATCTTTCTAAGCTCTAGTAGAACCTTTGAACTTGGGAACTCATTGAACTCTTTGGTCTAAGGTTTAACGGTTCAATCAGTCCATTCTTTTCATCCTTTAAAGCCCCTTTTGTCTAAGTCTATGAAGGTTCCTTTCTGCATCTTTGTTCAACCTTTGGGATGTCTGAAAGGGAAGGCATCCCTTTGAGCTTTTAAAATAGTCCTTTCTCTGTCATCAAGTGCCCCCCACAAGGGTACTTATCCTTCAGAATGTTTGGGCAGACTTCAAGGTTTGGCTTTTTTTGTCAGACAAAAAGCCTAAAAGAATTCCTTCAGACAAAAAGTCTGAAGGAAAGTTCATGTTACTTAGCCATTCATTCTTTTCCATTTCTTTAGACTTTTTCTCTGAGTGAATTCCTTTGAACAAAAAGTCTGAAGGAATTTTTCCTTAAACATTTTTTTGAGGAAAATCTTCCTGAAAGAATTCTTTAGGTCTCTTTTACTTATCCATTTTCTCGAGGGATTTCCAACTTTTGTCCGCTTTTGCTCACTGCCCTCCGCAAGGGCACTTGTCCTTCAGGCTCTTGGAAGACCCCTTTGAACTTCTCAATTGAAAAAATGGCTAAGTGTTAAACCCATTTCTTTCCTATAGAGTTCATAGAAACCAACCTTGAGAGTCCGTAGATTTGAGCCTACCTGCAGAGTCTGTAGAAGCCAAGTTCATAGTTTTCTCTAACTTTGAAAGAGTCCATAGACATCTGTTTGCGGATTCTGTAGAAACCATCTGTGAAGTCTATAGATTCAAGCCTATAGAGTCTGTAGATTTCTAAAAAAGCTTTAAAAAATGAAGAAACTGAATGCTCAGAATAATTTTTGAAAAGGGGAGAGAGGATTTTGGTCTGTGTAGGGCCAAAATAGTCTGTATATTGTCCCAAAAATGAGTGGCATTTTTTGGGGACAACAGCTGGCTCCAGTTGGAGAACTACCTTCAATTGAAAACTTGAAACATAGCTGAGGGGATTAGAAACTAGAATCTCCAGTGCCTTGAAGTGTGCCATTGGGCTATGGAGTCATGCTACCTAAGAATAAAGGCGCTAAAAATGAAAATAAAAGAACAAAATAGAAACAAAAGACTATACAAATATACATATGTACAGGGGAACTCATTCGATACTTCAAGAGTTGAAGTGCTTCAGATGTTGCCCATTGTGAGGCAGAGAAAAGAGAGTGCCATATTAATAATTCAACATGAAACTATTTTTACCATTGAGCTGATGAATAGTAAAGGGGCCCCTCCACATGGAGTCAAATTTTCCATGCATCCCCTTTGGTTCTCTTCTCTTGTCACATAGCAAGACTTGATCTCTAATTTGGAAATCATGATTCTTTGCTTTCTAGTCAAATAGCTTCTTCACCAAACTTTGATGGTTGGAAATTTGGTCCACTACTATAGTTCTCTACTCATTCAACTCAGCAAGGCACATGATCCTCTTCTCAAGTGAGCTCTCATATATTTGATCCTCAATCATCTTAGCCAATTTCAATGCTAGCAATTCTAAGGTGATTGGTATCTCAGCATTGACACCATAAAGAAGTTGGAAGGGAGACATACCAATTGCCCTCTTAGGTGTAATTATGTCTACCCATAGAGCATCAACCAATGCCTTATGCCAAGTCCTTTGGATGTCATCCACCAGCTTCTTGATGATAGTCACCAGGTTCTTATTACTTGATTTAGCCTATCTATTCCCTTATGGAAAGTAATCAAAAGAGTGGGAGAGTGTGATTCCATAGTGGAAATAAAATTGAGTAATCTCCTAGGAAGTGAAATAGGTGACATTATTATTGACAATTCTGATTGGGACCCAAACCTGGACATGATGTTTTCTTTGAGTAAATTGCATACTACTTTTGAAGTAGCATGTTTGGTTGGAACTACTTCCACCTATTTAGTGAAGTAGTCTGTTGTTGTGAGGACATAGTCATGTCTAGCACTTGATGATGGGTTTACAGCTCCAATAAAATAAATTCCCCATTGCTGGAATGGCTCCTCTATGATCACTGGTTCGAGGGTTAGGGCAGCTAACTTGGGCCTTCCAACAAATTGCTAGCATAGTTCACATCCCCTGACCCACTTGTATGCATCTTGAAAGAGAGTTGGCCAATAATACATGGCTCATAGGATCTTATGGGAAGTCACAAGGGTAGAAAATTGTCCTCCATGGGCTGAATTGTGGAAGGACTTCAGAAGTTGGCTTTGTTGCTCCTTGTCCACACAACAAAGGAACATTCCATCAAGGCTCCTCTTGTATACTCTATTGTCCCAGAGGATAAAATTAGCAGCTTTTAGCTTGATTATCCTCCTTTCTTTATAAGATATGTGAGCAGGACATTCACCATAAGTAAGGAAATGAGCAATGCCTGAATACCACTCATTTGTGGTGGAGACAAAGAGGACTATTGGTGTGTCATCCACTTCTGGTTCTTCATGCTCTATTCTTCTTAGCTTTTTATCAAAAATTAGTTGGCATAGCCCCTTTCCACATACCAACTTTTTTGGCTTTATGATCAGACTGAACTCTTGGATATTTTCAACCTAATTGCCTCTTTTCATCCTAAACTCCTGCTAAGTCAGTATAGATTTCACAATGGTGTCAGGGACTAAGGCAGTAACCCAAGAATTGAGGATGTAGAAATGAAAATGTTTTATGGCCTTCACCACTGCATAAGTGTGCTTCTCCATATTTGAGTACTTCAGCTCATGAGCTTTGAGAGGATAGCTCATGAAGGAAATGGGAGATTCCATATCTTCTTTATTTTGTTAAACTAGAATTGCTAAAAGTGTATGTTCTAAAGCATAGCTGTAAATGGTGAACTCTTTGCTATAGTCTGGAGCATGGGCAATGGCAGACTTGATATCCTCAAATGCCAACTTACCTTCTTCAGTCCAGCTAAAGGTGGCTTTTCCCTTCATCATGTTTACAATGTTCTTAGTCTTCTCAGCAAACTCAGGGATGAACCTCCGTAAGAAATTCACCTTTCCAAAGAAAGAGTGAATAGCAGTCTTACTTATGGGCAAGGAAAGTTCTTGGATAGACTTGACTCTATCTGAGTCAATCTTTATGCCTCCTTTGGACATAATGTGTCTAAGAAGTTTCCCCTCCGTTACTCCAAAAATTGACTTATTGGGGTTTAAGGAAATGCCATTTTGGCAGTAGCGTTCTAGCACTTGTTGTAAATGGCTCACATGATCTAGGTGATGCTTAGAGAAGATAGTCAAGTCATCAAGATAAAATACAATGAACTTACCCATCTAATCCTTGAAGGCAAGGTCCATTGCTCTTTTAAAGGTGGCACCAACATTTATCAAGCCAAAAGGCATCCTTTTATATGCAAATGTGCCCCAAGGTGTGGTGAAAGTAGTCTTATGCTAGTCTACTTCACCAACTTTGACCTGATTATATCTTGAGAAGCCATCTAGCATTGATAACATTTCCAATCCTATCACTATTTGTAGCACTTGATCCATGATTGGAAAAGGATAATTATCCTTTAAGGATGCCTGATTCAAATTTCTAAAATCCACATAAAGGCAAATTTCACCATTCTTCTTTCTTACAGGCACTATATTGGCAATCCATGTGGAATGATGGATTAGAAAGATTACCCTGGCATTTAGCATTTTTTGTATCTCAAATAAAATAATACCTGATATTTTTAGATTATAATGCCTAGACTTTTGCCTATAAGGTGTTGAATCAGCCTTGAGAGGAATGTTGTGTCAAATTTCATCAGGCCAGAGTGATTTTAGGTCATCATAGAAGTATGCTAGGACATCCATGTATTCATTGAGAAAAGAGGTGAACTTGAAATGCTCTTTAGGAGTAAAACATTTCCCAATGTTCACCATCTTGGGGTCTTCTTTGGTTCCCAAATTTACTTGATCAAACTCCTGAAATGAGCTTGAATCCATTGGTTGTTGTCTAATGAATCTATCATTCTTATCAAATAGCTTCTCAAGGGAAACTAGGCCTTTGGGAATATTTTTCCCTTTGAGTTGCAAGAACTCCTCACCTGTGTCTTCATTTCATTCAAGAATTGTTTCACACTTCTGAGGTTCACTGCCTTCAAAATGTAGCCATTCAAAGCTATCTTTTTACTCTAAGAAGGCAATGATTTGGTTATCATTGTTAAATACCTGCCAATGACTATCATTATTAGGTACACTTGGCTGAAAGACCAGCTCAATCATGTACTTATCTCCTTTGAAATTTGGGTGGGGGACTAAGAGAGTAGCTGAAATAGCTGTGCATCTGCCTGGTCATTGAATTCTCTAGGAACTATAGAGATGCTGAAAGTGTCAAAGTCTTCAAGCTAGTCCCAAACTAGATTATGGTAATGATACAATCTTTCATTCTTGGTTTGATACAGGTTCCTCACTTGACAAACCACTAGTTTGGCATCCCCTTTAGCATGAAGGATATTGATGCCTGTCTCGAGTGGCTCTCAATCTAAGCAACAGAGACTCATATTCAGCTATGTTATTCATGTTGCTGAATTGCAATTTATAAGATGAGGGAAAAATATCTCCTTGAGGAGATATTAACACAACCCCAGCTCCTAAACCAGTGGAAGAGTAGCTGCCATCAAATTCAAGAATCCATACCTCATTTGATATTGATTTTCTTTTGGATTCTTCTTCATCTGGGGGTGGAGATACTTCCACACTTGCCTTGTGCTCAGCCAATTCCTCTAATGTTCTAGCTAAATGCATTTCCAAGCTAGCATCTACAGGAGCTTCATTAGATGTCTTATGAACTCCATCTATGTACAGAAAGTAGCTACCCATGCCTGAATACTCAAATAGAATTTGAGCTTCAGGTGCTAAGGTTTGGGTAACCACATATTTTGCTTCCTTCTTAGGGAGCAGCCTCTTCATAACACCTTTGACTAGAATCCTTGCCTTTGATAAATACATGCTCAATTCACCTCCAACATCCCTATAGAAATTCTACCCAAGAAGGATGCCATATGATGCTAGGATGTCTACTACCAAGACAATCATCTTGATTCTTTTGTTTGGAAAGGTAGCAAATGCAAATTGGGAATCTTTAATTTGTCCCAGCAAAGACACTTGCTTGTTCTCCATGGAGAAGCATCTACCAAAAGTTTTAGTCAATGTGAGGTCAAGGGATTTGGCCACTTTAGTAGGCATGACATTATTTGAAGCTCTAAAATCAATTATGCAATTATTCAGCTGATGTCCATTTATCAGTAAGGAGACATAAAAAGGTTTAGTTCTGCCAAGAGTAGCAAGGGGAGTAATGACAAGGTTGTTCCTGGTGGGTGCATTCCTAGCAGGATCATGTGTCACTTTGGAAATTTCTTGTTCAATAAAGATGTTCTAGTTTTTAACACATTGAACCAATCTATCTAATTTCTTAGGATGGAACTACAAAAATTCAAATTTAGACATTTGAATTTTGGTTTTCTTTATATGGTCAATGATAGCAAATGTCTAGAACGAGCTAGGAGTAGAGGATGGGAGTTCATCCTTTTGATTTTTGAAAGGGGGAGGACTGGATAGCGAATTTGAAGTAGAAGGCATAGGGGAATTTTGGGTACTTACCTTTCTCATAATCACTGGGTCCTTTGGCTGGAAAGGAAGAGTGGATCCCCACTAAGCAATTGAAACTGCTGGTTGAGGTCACTCCTCTGCTTTCTCCTTATTAGCTTATTGAGCTAATTGATTCTTGGACCAGGTAAATATAGAATATGACCCCTCAGTTGCATTGCCTTCACTTCTGGGTTCATCCTGATAGTTTAGAAAACCAATATGGGAGTCACCAACTAATTCTTCTTCATCCTTAGTGAAGAGATTAGTGTCATCTTCAAGATTCAACTCAAGCTAGAATGAGAAATTTGATTCAACTTCAAGATATCCAACTATTGAGTTGTTTGGAGGTGCTTCAAGGGTGATGTTCCTCTGTGGAGGAGGAAGGCAATTGTGTTGTCCCTAATTCCTGGTAGCATTGCCTTAGTATGTCTAATTCTGAAATGTCCTCCTGGGCATATCTTTGTATGCAGGAGTGGATGACATCCTTTGCACCATTTGCTTTCTGAGAGCTAAAATTTCATTTGCTAGCTTTTGTACCATTGGGTTAGTGGTGAATGTAGGTGAATACTCAGAAGATGAAGAGGATTTACCTTTAGTAGGGTCTCTCCTTATCTTTCCTACCAAGATAAAGTCATCTTCTACCTCAGTATCCAAGTCCTAAGTAGCAGCAAGGTCTATGTGTCTAGCCTATCTCAACAAGAAACTCACTTCAGGCAACTGTGAGTTGATGAAGAAACACTTGAGATTCTGAGGTGTTGGCTAGGTCACCATGGGAATCTTGTGCCTTAGCTTGTTAAACCTGGAAATGAAATCCCTCAGAGGTTCATGGGGCTCCTTCTTCATCTATGTGAGCTAGGCTAGCAAGGCATGTGCATCTTATATAGGCTTGAACTTGGCTTCAAATTTGTCTTTTAGAGTGTCTCAATTAGTTACTGATCTAGCCTATAAGTGGTAGAACTAGTCTGCAGCAGTGCCTTGTAGTGTCTCCATGAATAGCTTGATCACTATGTCTTCAAATTCCACCCCTATTACATCATAGGATATGCTAAAAGCTACAATGTATTCATCAAGATGAACCTTCCCATCACCAAAGAATTTCGGTAAATTCTTCCTTGAACTGCATGGAAGCTCATGTAGAGGTGGAGTCAAATTTAGTGGATTGAAAGAATAACCCTAGGGGCCTTGAGCCATGATTTGATTATGTAAAAGTGGGATCACTAATATAGGTGGAGTGTGGATAGGCAAAGCTTGGCTAGCAGAAAAAAGAAGTTCTACCTTGTGTTGGTGGCCTGGTAGGGCTAGGAGGAAGACTCCTAGTTCATCTAAGGTGAGGTTGTGGAGGAAACAACTCAAAATTACTCTGTTGCACCAACTCAAAAGTGGGGTCAACAACACCTTGGGATTTTTGGCCTCTGGTATAATGTGGAATTACCAGATTATAGAACAAAAAATAGAAAATAGCAAGATCTACTTCAGCTTGAAGTTTGAGACTTTAAACTGTGCACTCTTCCCTAGTGGATCTAGTTTTGTAGACCAGATAATATAATAGAGATAGAGGAAAATGGTAAGGCTATAATTATAATGGGTAATACATGGAAGGGAATCACTAGATTATGTAATGGATAAGGGTAGGGACTGCTTCAATCTAAAACTTGAGGTTTCAGACTACATGTTCATCCCTAGTAGAGTCACCAAAAATTGTTGGGTGAATATTTTATTAGCCAGCTAACTAGTGACCAAAATAGTTCCTATCACCATAGCATAAGAAGATTGGTCATCTAGGTGTGTAGCTTTACTACATCAATCGGAGACAAATCTCTCCTCTCATCAAGGGGAGGTTCCCTATTAAATATGCAGAGGCTATATACTATATAAATAAGCAAAAAATAACACATGGGAATAGAATAAACCATCCATCTCTCTTATTTTAGAGATGATGCTCACAGATAAAGGAGAAAATCTTGGTGGAAATGCTGAAGGCAATTCTCTTCTTTAAAAGTGTTCTTTTAGGAAACAACAGGAGTTTCTTTTACGTAGTAAAAGTAACTCGTGACAAAGGGCACAGTAACCAGCAGGATGAAATAGAACACAAAGTTTCCACCTCAACTTCCGAAAGAGTATAACATAGGATAATGGAGGCATAAAGTCATCCCATAATCCTCAACACAGAAAGAAAAGGAAAAACACACGCTGAAAATAATTGTGAAAGCACAAAGTCTTCTCACAGTTGGCTTTAGGACACCTCCCTTTTTACCTTCACTAATTCTACTTGTCAAGTTAAATAAATAAGAATGATTCTAGGTAATAAACATAAAAACAATTTCCTAAAGTAGCATAAGCCAAAACAACACAAAGTCTATAGACAACTTGCTTTCTCATTCAGATAAAATGAAATGAAATTACAATCTGAGCTCAAAGTCTCAGTCTTCTTCTTTCAAATGGGTAGAGTTTCACTCCTATAAAAATGAAAAGTCTTCTTTACAAATGAGAGATATTATAATCTTATAGCAACTACACAAGGATTGGTGATTTTTTCCATGGGATGGCCCATGTGCATTTCAAGCATTGGGAAGAGGAAGCTGCTTGATAGATAATGTTGTGTTGGCTCCTATTTTGACTTCAAGGGTTTAGAACATAGACCACACCATTTGTCTAGAAACAAGACCACTCCTTTCAAGGCATTCATGTGGATTGTCTTCTCATCAATTCAAAGTGAATAAAAATGGGTCACACCATTCCCTGTTCTTGCCTCTTGATGACTAATTTGTAGACACTGTGTCAACTGCTAGAGTAACTCCTTGAGTTGACACCTTCCTTCACCACTTGGACTATTTTTTCCATTTCTACACTTGGCTCTTTTTCCCCTTCCTAGCTTTGTCTTCCTTCTAGCCTTAAGCTTTTGAATTTCTTTGGGTATACCTTTAAACTTGACATCCATGAGACCATCAATGGTCACCAGCTACTTGAACCATGTTAAACCTTGAACCTATTGAACCATTGAAAGTTCATCAATTCATTGGTTCATTCTATCTCTTTTGTTCTATTGCTTCTTAGTTCAATCGCTTCTTCACTCCTTGGTTGAACCATCCATTAAACCACTTGTTTGCTACTTTTTCCTTGACTGAGGCTGCCTTTGAAATTTTGAACCTATGAACCATTAAACTATGAACTCTTTCAGTTCAAGGTTCAATCAGTTCATTGGTTCATTCTGTGTCTCACTCAATCACTACTTCCTTTATCTTTCTAAGCTCTGGTAGAACCTTTGAACTTGTGAACTCATTGAACCCTTTGGTCAAAGGTTCAACGGTTTAATCGGTTCATTCTTTTCATCCTTTGAAGCCCCTTTTGTCTAAGTCTATGAAGGTTCCTTTCTACGTCTTTGTTCAGCCTTTGGGGTGTCTTGAAGGGAAGTTGTCCCTTTGAGCTTTTAAAATATTCATTTCTTTGTCGTTAAGTGCCCCCCGCAAGGGTACTTATCCTTCGAGATGTTCAGGTGGACTTCAAGCTTTAGCTTTTTCTGTCAGGCAAAAAGCCTAAAAGAATTCCTTCAGACAAAAAGTCCAAAGGAAAGTTCATGTTACTTAGCCATTCATTCTTTTCCATTTCTTTGGACTTTCTCTAAGTGAATTCCTTTGAAAAAAAAGTCTGAAGGAAGTTTGCCTTAAACATTTTTTTGAGGAAAATCTTCCTGAAATAATTCTTTAGGTCTCTTTTACTTAGCCATTTTCTTGAGGGATTTCCAAATTTTGTCCGCTTTTGCTCACTACCCTCCACAAGGGCACTTGTTCTTCAAGCTCTTGGAAGACCCCTTTGAACTTCACAATTGAAAAAATGGCTAAGTGTTGAACATGTTTCTTTCATGCAGAGTCCATAGAAACCAACCTTGAGAGTCTGTAGATTTGAGCCTACCTGTAGAGTCTATAGAAGCCAAGTTCATAGTTTTCTCTAACTTTGAAAGAGTCCATAGACATCTATTTGTAGAGTCCATAGAAACCATCTATGAATTCCATAGATTCAAGCCTATAGAGTCCGTATATTTCTAAAAAAGCTTTGAAAAATGAATAAACTGAATGCTGAGAACAATTTTTGAAAAGGGGAGAGAATCTTGGTCTGTGCAGGGCCAAAATAGTCTATAGGTTGTCCCAAAAATGAGTGGCATTTTTCAGGTACAACAATATTTATACACAAAATATTTTTAAACTTTATCAATTAATTATTATTTATCTCGTGCAACAACCTATTGAGTTTCAATCTCTCTGAGTGCATACCTTACATGTTGCGCTAAGAAAGGGGTGGGAATATTATTGGTTATTTTCAAAATTGTTGTCTGAATATGTCATTCCTAAATCCACTAAAAAATATCACTTACTTGATATCATAAGTAATAATCCTCATAAATATCCTACAAATAAGACAAGATATGTCTTTTTCAACTATATCAACCCATGTTGATGTATTTTTTCCACTCCTTGCCAAAAGTCAAACTAGGTCAGATCGGGTTGTTATAATTAAAAGTTATAGTGCACACTTTTCAACTAGGTCAATCAAAGCCAACCTTGTTCAATAATAAATAATAAAATTTTAACTACATCAAGGCTATCCAACATTTTTAGCTAAATTTTTTGAAGGGTTTAAGGTGAACTCACCACTATAAATATAAGTCTCATTTCAATCCAATAAAGAGGAACATTCATTTTCATAGTATTAATGCTCACAATTTTGCTTTAGTCTACATTTGGGAAACTCTATTACTTAGATCTTATCTTGGAGGGAAATAAATTATCTTGTAGAGACTTGGAGGTAAGTAAAAGAATTATTTTAGCCTAAAGCTGGTTTCAACCATTGTGATATTTACAACCACGAAAAACCTCTTTTAAAACACAAGTTTCTAAGGAAGAGATAAAGGCTCAATAGGTTATATTAAATTTAAGTATTTATAACCTTAGATCTTACCTTTAGTAGATACATATTGCATAATCAATAGTTTTGAATTTATAACTCCTTTTTTAAATCTCCTTTAGACTTAAACTTATTGTGGCTATATGATTATTCAAACTTTCCATTTTCAACCTAGGTAACCTAAGCCTACATTTGCCTACCATGGTTCCTTACCCCTTTAGTGTTGTTTTAACCATCCCCCTTATGTATGTTGAAATATTTTGTAACACCATATTATATTAATTCTATTATTATGAAGAGGCCTAGTTAGGGTTATTGCATTATATTCATTGCCTAGAGGCTTTGGAACCTTCTCCATTGATTTTGTGTGGTAAGTGCTCCTCTAACTCAATATATCATGTTCAATTGGTCATGACCTGGTATAACTAATTATCCAATGGAATTTAGTTGATTTATCTTCTCTAAATCCAAATCTATTAGGCAATATAAGTTACAAGTCTATCTTAATTAATCACATACATAATGCACATCCTCCTCCTCTAACATATGAGCATCCATTAAATGGTGTTAATGGTAAAATTACAATCATGTTTATATAATAACCTACAATTATATTTTATGATAGTGAGATTATGGACGATGATCCTACTTATACATCATTATTAGTATGCAATTATATTATTTCTTAGTCTATACATAATATTATTGTAGACAATAGTTCACATGAAAGTGTTTGCACTATGACATTCCTTACTAATCTTAGATATATATAATAGGATTTGATTGATACAACCAAGATAATCAAAGGATTTGATGGAAAGAGATAAAAACCTCTTCGGTGAATTATTTATACACATAATATTTTCAAACTTTATCAATTACTGATGCTTTCTCTCTTGTATTAACCCATCAAGTCTCAATCTCTCCAAGTATATGTCTTAAAGGATGCATTAGGAAAAGGGTAGGCATACCTTTAGTGATTAAAAATATTTTTGTCCCCTATAATATAACTTAAAACCAACATAAACTTATCATATACACTTCCCTAAGTTTTGACACCTCCCTTACACACTCCAAGCAATTCACCACCTTAAATAACCCCTATCTAAGCCAAAATCTATTTTTGACATTTACTAAACAATTTCAACCTAGGATAGACCTAACCAAGGGAAATAATACAAGGGAAAGTGAAGTTCATCTATAAATCAATCCTAAATTGAAGAAGATAAATAAAACTTATCCTTCCACTATTTGGTACATTTAGACAATCAGGGTCATGACCAAGATTTATTTGCTCAACCTAACCAAGGGGTCCCTTACCAAAATAATATCACTATAGAGGATTCTAAATCCTCTAGTCAAGCAACACCATGTAATAAAACTAGATAAGTCCTATGTTTTCTTATTGACAATGTAAATGACAAAGTAGAGTAAAACATAACCTAGTGTTCACCAAAGTTTGTGGCACCAAATGGGGGTAATAAACATGAAATTAAACATTAATAGTTAATATCTACTCAATTCAATGTAGAGGAAATCCTAATTCATGGAGAGATAAGAGTATAAACTAACAAATGTATATATATCTAATTTAAAAAATAGGAGAAAGAGTTAGGAATAATTACCTTTGAATACAAACCTATTGGGCCTCAATCTCTCCCTTGGACAAGGTGCTTCACAATTTGTTGTTGTGGTATGTAAGGTTAATAAAGATAGGTTAGCTCTAGGCTACATGAATTCTCATATGCATCCAAAAGACCTCTCCATAAGACAAGATTGATATCTCCAAGTGTGGTATTAAAATTCTTAGAAATCCTCCTCAAGTAGAATGGTGGATAAGTATATTCACAATATATGATGTTATTGTTTTTCTCTCTCTAATGATAATGGTGAAAAGGATGTGTTTATATAGGCATATCTAAACATAAACCCTTATAAAAGTTTAGTTGATAGTGTCGACCCAATTCAACCTTGTATTTTTAATTGATAAAGTAAGTTAGGTCCTAGTCTGGGTTGACCGAGGCTGATTAGACCCATAACATGATAATATAATTTAAGTACAATGTTTGTCTAGGTTGATATTGTTTGGTAAATGTTTAAAATATTTTTTCGCTTAGATAGGGGTTGTGTAAGGTGATGAAATGCTTTGAGGAATGTGTAAGGGAAGTGTTAAAGCTAAGTGAAGTGTATAGGATAAGTTTGTGTTGGTTATAAGTAGTGGTATAGGGGACAAAAATCTTGTAAATCAGAAATGGTATTCCCTCCCCTTTCTCGATGAACCCCTTAAGGTGTGAAATAAAAGAGATTGAGAATTGATGACTTCTTAAAATAAAGAAAGAATCAGTAATTGATAAAGTTTGAAAATATTATGTGTATCTATATGCCCCACTCAAAGCTCATCATGTGTCACTCAGGTGTAACATGGGATGGTGCTTTGAGAAAATAACATAGCAACACATGATTTTGAAGCTAAATAAATTAAAGTATTTTAAACCATAAAATAACTAAAAGTAAATGACTAAAATGAAATAACTAAAATTAAAAATAATGTATGCATACTATAACTTACCTTTCCATTGATTGAATATATGTAAACATCTTAGTCTTGATCATGGAGGGTGTAATACCTATAGTTGATAAACCTTAGGGATATAAAAATAAAAATATAAATAATGCATGCATATATAGGATGGTTAAAGTGGAAATGAATAACTCTCAAAACTAGTTAAATTACTTTAAAACATTGGAAAACTAGGATTGTTAAGGCAAGGTTAGAACTAAAAGATCAAGCATGTAAATGAAAAAATGATGACAAATTATTATAGAAAACAATAAATCACATTGGGAAGCATGTTAAAAAATGGCAAAAATGAATATAGAACATACTAAATCACATTGGGAAGCATGTAAAACATGAATGATAAATGAAATATCAATGAAAGAAAACTCTAAGAAAGATATGTAATCAAGTGAAAATTAACCCCATGTAATATAAGCATGTTGAATCAAACATAAAGAAAGTATAAATGATTGAAAATTAAATTTAAATCAAGATGTAATACAAGTATTTCAAATGAATATGAAAAAATCATAAATGAATGAAAATGAAATGTAAGTCAAGATGTAATATAAGCATGAAGATTTCATACATAAAGATAAACATGTAACAATGTTAAAATCCTATGTAATATAAGTTAAGTCCACAAAAATCAAACAAGAACATGATATATAGATGAATCTAAAGCTCTGATGAAAACTCAAACATGGTGCTTTTTCTAAGATAAAATGTAAGAAAACACAACCACATAATGACATGATCATTATGAAAATGAGATGGTTTGGTAAGTAAATCGTGTAAGAGTGTTTATGAGGAGTGCATGGTCTTATACAATGTCTTACAATGTAACTCACAAACTAATCCAAATAGGCATAATAAGGAAAATGTGATAAAGGATGTGATCCATTAAAATCAATAAACAACAAGGGGAATATTGGGAAAATATGATGTACATAAGGAATGTGAGGTACCACATAGGTGATGTGAACATTATTAGCAAGAATGAGACACAATATGAAAGTGAGAAAGACTAGAAACAAACTTAGGACACTCTGACTAATGAACACAAAGCTTGGGCTAATAAGTGAAGTACATAAATCTACCCACGAAGGATATATGCATGAAAATTAAAATGGATCTACCTTCACAAAAAATGTTTCCCATTCCTTATGACCCCTTATAGATCCATCGATATACTATGGAGAGTGGGTACTTATGTGATAAATTATGTGGAACTGTAAATATATGATATAATGAGACCTCCTACCCTAGTCTACTAGCCTACCACACCCTAATGGACCTCAACTCTATCATAAGGCCAACTATGGAGTTTGATTTTTGACTAAGATATAATATGTTCCAAATATAGATCACATATTTTGGTGTGATCTAAATTTTAATATTATTTTTTCATTTTAATCATTTCTTTTTGTTTCTTTTATGATTTGGATTTTTTATTCCTCCTCCTCCATATAGATTTGGAGAACTAAACATGAGTGAAATATGTGATGAACATAAGAGAGATTAAACTTGGTCACTATATAATACAACCTAAAGACTAAGGTGTCTAAATAATCATAGACTTACCCACATGTAAGTGTGTAATCTCAAAATTGACCTATGTGTGCCTCAAATGAAAGGAAGTAATGTAATTATGGGGATCATGAGAGATCCATACTTTTAATAAGTGATACAGTGATGAATATGCTTGTATATGAACACAAGGAGGTAAAATAGTGTTATGAAATGGATAGGTATATGCTATGAAATTCATGTCACTAAGAAGACATACTAACTTACAAGGGATCTAGAACTAACACCAATAAAAGTAGTAATAATCCTAAAAGAGGGGGAAAGTAATTTAAATATGTTTTAATGTGATAATTTTTTAGGAGAGCATATTCCTATCCATAATATTACACTGCAACTCACAAGGTAAACACCAATGAGTTTAATTTTAAATAAGGGGAAAAAATAATCATTATGAAATAAGACTAGATAGCTAAAAGTAGTAATAAAACTATAAATAACTAAGTTAAACATGATGATTTAGTTCTATGGGAAAGCTAAGGAGAATATCTTGTAATATATTAAGTTAAACCAATTGATTATGTTATAAGGGAAGGAAACCTATAATAATGTTTTATGAATATAAGGAATTTTTTTGCAATAAAATAGCTAAGAAAATTCAATTGAACACAAGAGAAATTAGATCAATGTATTTTATCTAATTATATCATGCAACAAAAACCTTATACTAATGATAGCTAGTACAAGTTTTGAAATATAAAATATAATTTACAAATATCAAGTAACAAAACTAGAATGTAAATGTTAATCTAAGTGGTCATTCCTGAATGTTGTTAAGTTATAATAAATTTTGAAATTAATGTGATATGGAGTTGGCTGTAAGAAAGAATTAGAAAAACAATCTATGGATAGTTTTAGGTAGTTTAAGTTGAAAGGGATATATATTGGTGATGGTATTGGCTTGGTGTTGGGTCCTACCCCTCACTTCACAATCCTAAAATGATAAGGGTGTCAGGTGCTTTACCAATATATACCATTAACCAAGTATTTATACTTGGCCATAAAACCAACTTGGCTTCCCCCTTAGTGATGAAATCCATGTAGATAGACCTTGGAAATAAAATGTTTAATGTTTTTTAGTGTTAAGTGGTTCAGAAGTGTGTGTAAAAGCTAAAAATAGTGTGACTAAATTGATAAATTAAAAATTGCCTAATTAGTCTATGTTTGTTACTCTAAGGAAGCAAACAACTAAAATGAGAAGTTAATTAATTACTATAAAAATAGGTTAATTCCTTTATTTTAAAAGAGTATGAAGTTAGTTTAGGTGACATTGTATAAAAAAACTATAGAACAAATTTGATAAGGTTTATACTATCAGTGAAAGAAAAATCTAGAAGAACATAGTTGAACAGGTTGAGTGAGTCTTCTAGAGAGAAAATAGGTTGCATATTGTGTCAAGCTAGTCAACCTAGTTCACTATAGGTTATAGTTTTATAGACTACAAACTATGAAAAATAATACTATAAATGAAAAAAAATGACAAATAAGGTAATAATGAACCTTAATAATTTTTAAGATGCTTAATTTGAAATTTTCATGATGTGTTTCTCAAATGATAATTTTTATAATCTATGAATAGGGTTGATTGGGTTGACAAATTATACAAAACCTTTAAGCTGAAAATAATCCATGAACAAAGTTGACTAGGTTGACAAAGTCTATAGACCTATGTGATGAAAATGATATGTGAAAAGATTCAAATAGGTCTAATAAGTTTAAAAACTTGTGTGCTTAAAAAGATAACTATGTTGAGTTGATCAATCTAGTTACATGTATATAAATAAGTCCTACATAAAGAAAACATAGTCAATTTGGAGTGATTATGTGTGAAATCTATGCATAGACTATTAGACTAGATCAACAGGTTTGATAAAGTAATAAATAAATAAAAATATATAAGATGATAATAAAATGAATACATGAAATAAAACATACAATGGTTGGTTCATGTCAAGTTCACCATAATGTATTCAAGGGAAAGTGAAGTTAATACGTAAATTAATTCTAGTTCAGAGAAGATAAATCACACTTAGCCTTTCATTTGTTGGTACATTTAAACAATCAAATTCATGACCAAGATAGATCTTATATACCTAACCAAGGGGTACCTTACTATAATAATATCATTAGAGAGGATTCCAAAGCCTCTAGTCAAGTAACACCATGAAATAATCCTAACTAAGTCCAATGTTTTCTTATTCACAAAGTAAAATTTAACCTAGTACTCACTAGATATTGTGACACAAAATGGGGGAAATAAACATGAAATTAAACATTCATAGGAGATCACTAATAAATTCAATTTAGGTGAAATCCTAATAAATCCTAATTCATGGAAAGAGAAACATATAAACTAAAAAATACAAATCTATTTACTTTAACAAGGAGGAGCAAGAGTTAAGAATACTTGCCTTTGAAGATGAACCCACCAAGCCTTAATCTCTTCCTTAGCCAAGGTGATTCACAAGAGTTATTTTGTTATGTAAGGATAAAAAATATAGGTTATCTATAGGCTACATGACTTCTCTTATGAATCCAAAATACTTCTACACAAGACAAGATTTGTATCTCCAAGTGTAGCATTAAAACCTTGAGCAATATTCCTTAAGTAGAATGGTGGATAAACAAATGTGCAATATATGATGTTATTATTTCTCTCTCTCTCTAATGGAAATGGTGAGAAGGATGTGTTTATATAACCATATCTAACCCTAAATTCTTTAAAAAATTTATCCAATAGTGTCAGCCTAATTCAACCTTGTATTGTTAATTGATAAAAATAAGTTATGTCCTAGTTTGGGTTGGTTGAGGCTGACCTAGACCCATAACATGCTAATATAATTTAAGTATAAGGTTGGTATAGGCCAATATTTTTTTGTAAATTTTAAAAAAAGTTTTTTGATAGGAGTAGCGTAAGGTGGTAAATTACTTGGATGAGTGTGTAAGGGAGGTGTCAAAGATTAGGGAAGTGTATAAGAGAAGTTTTTTTTAGTTTCAAGTGGTAGTAGAGAGGAAAAAAATATTTTGAATAATTAATGGTATACCCACCCCTTTCTTGGTACACCATTTAAGGCATGCACTTAGAGAGATTGAGACTCGATGGGTTCCTGTAAGAGTGAAAACATTAGTAATTGATAAAGTTTGAAAATATTATGTGTATACACATTATGATAACACCTTAGGTGGGTCAAAATATAGTTTCTACTTTATTATTAGTCTTACCATGAATATGGGCATTTGAAATTTTATTAAGATGTACTTGGATATATAAGTTATGTATAGTACCATCTATAGTACATACATGTGATATATATATATATATATATATATATATATATATATATATATATATATATCCTTTTTAGTTGGAGATGATTCCTCCTACTATAGATATTAATATATGATTATATATAGCATGTTAGTATTGTATACTTGACAAATACCAATCAAGGATCTACCCTTCAATCATAGACCTTATGATTGTTGAAAGTCTCACATTCACCATCTCACTTTGCCTAATTGATTATATTATATTCCAACCTTATCATTTTGATTACCTCAATCATATTTAAACTATAAAAGCTTAAAATATGATTTATATCCTTCACTATCAATTATAGACCTTCAATAATTTTTATCTTGCTAGACACTTACATTTTCATAGGGACACTAGTCTCCATTTTCATTATCAAGTGTCTATACAACAAAAGTCATCCAAATTGAAAATATTTAAAAATTTATGGGTCAAAACATTTTTATTATCTAATGCTTCCAAGATATACTTTCAAAAGGTGAAGTATAAATATAAAATAAATACCATTAATCATTATTAAGCACACAGTAAATACCAAGCAAAAACCTATTAAATATTATTCAAGAAATTGAAAAAATGATTTATACTACCCTATTCTTCCTTATTTATATATTATTCATAAGAGTAGTCATATTACAAGTCTGAAGCATTCAAAAAACAACCCATGAATGATATTTGTCAAGTTTAGTCTAGATTATTACATGTCATTGTACATATCATATTGCACCATTATTCACACAAAACCCCACTATTAGGGGATAAGTACATATGTTTAAGGCCCTCCTTCAAGTATTTGATATTTAGGTAAAACACATTGACAGAGGGTTCCTTAAGATCATCTCGACTTCATGAACCAATTAACCATTTTTTGTAAGGTGACCTAACCTAATGTGAGTGAATAGGGTTTGAACTATACATGGTCATATAGATCATTTTCATGTGTTACAAATACATCAACATAAATGTGATAGAAAACCCTAATAGGTACTAGTTATCACTTTTAAATAGAGTGAATAGTCCATAGAATAAAAGCATCAAGACATAGATAGAAGCATCAACACAAGTGTCCATAGGTTAATGCAAGTATTGAATCCTTGAGGAATAATATTTTCAAAATATGACCCCTATATCCTAAGCATCAACCTACCTACTTCCACTTTTACACAACCCAGATCCACCTGCACATCAATAAATAATTTATTTATGTTCCCTTACTTGTGTTTCAATTATCATAATATAAATTGGCATTGTACTTTCCATACTTAGTAGTTTTCTAGATTTAGTATATTATGTTATCTGAATAAGTTTAATTAGCCTAATCTATGATAGTTTTAATCATCCATTTCATTATCATATTATACCCATTTAACATTAATACCTTATCTCAAAATTAATGTTAAACATTTGGTGAAATTGATCTTTGAGTCTTCTGATGCAAATCCTAGATTGATCTAGGTTTTTCATATTTTCAATTTTTATGCTTTCTATAATTATTCACATTTATTTTCTCATTTGTATGAAACATATGAATTATCCTAGATTATGTGGTTTTACTATTAGATATCTTCAGATATCACTTGGGTCACATAAAATGTCACAAAATAATACCATGTCAAATTTTTCAAATAATGAGAGTGACAATAATGAAAATGAGAAAAATCATGAAAAAAAATATTATAAAAGATGAATCTAGTCATGAGGATATTGAAATTAATAAAAAAATTAGAATGAACATGTATATCAAGTGCAATTTAATTATATTACATTATTTTGAGAGTGCATTTGTGAAAATCCTAGGGATCTCCACAAGATCTTAAATACTATATTGGAAACTAAAAAAGTAAAAGGTGTTAGTGAACAACCATTGTTATCTATTGATAAAATATTGGGGATACTAGTTATTCCTATCACACATCCATTCCATTCTCCCTCCTTGTGATCACATCATTTACTTATACTTTTAGTGGGGGAACAAATTATGTTTTCAAACAATTGTTCCCTAGAAATAAAATTCCTATTGCTACATTTACCATATGGATTATGAATGCTTCAACTCAAACACTATCTTCATTGCCTATATCAAGTCAAATCATGTTCACATCCCCTTTGGTGACTTCTCAAATCTCAAATCTAAATCTCAATGGGTCTACTATACAAACTCGTCTCCAATTTATTGGTGAGATTGATTAACCTTTACAAGTCATTCTGGCACATATGGTCACCACTTTTTATATTATAAAATACATAGGATTATTTGATATGTTATTAGGATGACCTTGCATACATAATCTCTACATGGTACCTTAAAAAGTACATGGTTGTATTTAAGACATTCATACTAATAGGGTAATTATAGTTCCTAAAATACCATATGAACATCCATTTAAAAAAGATAATTTTGTTCCAAGATAACTAATTATAAAACGTACAAAGGTAATCATGCATGGAAGGGTAAAATTCAATCCCTTTCCTTAGATGACTATATTTGAGAGACTATTATATTAAAGATACATAGTGGACTCCATGAAATCCTCATCTTAGTGTTTTAACTTTTTAGGACTTAGACATGTAAATCTTAGGTTGTTAAAAAGGGTTAGGTATATAGTGTAAATTTAAACAAATATTGAAAATAGATAAATTGAACTAATTTACCTGAGATGTATGAAAAATGAGAAAATTTATTTATCTGGAGTAAAATAGGCATTATCAAATGTTAGGAAGGCTAGATAGTCTTGAAGATCAGTCATGAGTCCTTCATTCTAGAACTAGGGTTGAAAACTATCTTCCAATAGTAGTTTAATTATAAGGATACTATCACACTATGATAGTGTCTAAGGCATCATACTAGTGTCCTTCTATGGATAAACTACCTAAGACTTCTATGGATGTTACAAGAGAGTTTTAGGGATATGTAGGCATGCTTTAAGTTTATGAAAATTTGTTTGTACCACTATTTTATTGAATCTTTTCCAAAACCTAATGAACACCTGTACACATGAAAAATTAATAAGATCAAATTCAAAAGGAAGACAGAAACTAGGTTGTGGGATCTTATGATCATGTAATGCAAAATACTTGTTGTCCTAACTATTACCTATATTAACCCCAATGATAGGGGTATTAAATTACATATAGTTATCCCTTAGGGAATGTGCATAATAAACACACATAATATGCTAGAATGACTTTAACTAATGCAGGGGCATCCCTTAAGGACTCCAAAATGATTTCATTTTTGTTTTTTGAAAGTCTATCAGGTGTGATATAGTTTATAGAGGTCATTAAGAGTCCATATGTGTAGTTTAGATGGTTGATAAGTGCATAGAATTTGAATATGAATATTTCTTGCTAAAACCTTATTTGAGAAAATTTGAATTTGTAAGCTTTATATAAGGACTATTTTATACATTCATGAAGAGGTAAAGATGTATCAAGTGAGTCTAAAGGTTTTAGAGATTGTATTAGGTTCATACATGACATAATTCCAATGCTATAGTCTTAAAAGTGTCATATTATGAAAATTAAAATATAATTTCATGTATCAAGTAACCTCTACATAGAAAAGGTGGCAAGAAGTAGTTATGCATGTTTATAAGAGTCTAAGATTTAGTCATGTGATAGGAAGAATTAGTTGTTCCATTTGAATATAGTGGAATGGAGAATGTAATGATAAGTTTTATATGAATAAAATGATGATGTGTTTGTAAAATAACTCTGTTATATGAATGAAAGTTGACAGACCCTATTTGAGGTCTTGGATCATTTATTGGCTGCATATATGTGAGTTTGGCTAGCAAATGAATAATATTGAAATTGTTTTTCCAAGTGTATTGTAATTATTTAAAGAAACAATGTGATATGAGGTTCAAAACTAATTACAAACCTATAAATAACTATTTGTATACACAATAAAGTGTATCTTAGTGTGGAAAGGTGTGACAAAGGTTGGTAAGCATGATTAAATGGTTAGATAAGTTAGATCAATTCTAGACAGACCTTTTAAACCTAACATGATTATTTTAAACCATACCAAACGTTCACGTAGGAATATTTTTTTCCCTCGGCTAAGATAGAGTATTGTAAAACCCTAAACTATGGTTTGGATATTTTAGACAATTCTAACTATTCAAAAATTGCAAATTTTTGTAATATGATAAAACTTTAGGTGCCCTAGTAGAGTAACTAAGTTTCAAGGATGTATGGAATAGTTTGTATGGTATTCTGTGGATTGAGTTGTTGTAAGGGCTAGAGTAGGCCTAGTTGAGGTAAATAGAGACCCATAAAGGACAAAAAGGACTATCAATACAATGATTTACTGCATGAAACTTCATGATTAGATGGTTTTGAATAGAGGGTACCTGCATTGGTGTTTAGTTTTATTATATTCTACCTCACATGTATGAACTTATAAGAAAACTCTAAAAAAAGGGTTATAAGGACTATTGTAAAACAAGATAGAGTTGTGTAAAGAGAGGAGTTTGAGAGTTGTAAGGTGTTTTTGAGTTGAAGAGTGAATAGGGAGGACTAAAGATATTTTATAAATAATACCAAAGTATATGAATGTATGAGATGACCAAATGAATATGTAAATCATTTCATGATAAATTAAACTAAGTTACCTTTATCAAAGGAAGTGAATGATAACCAAGGGTTAGAGTGATCATTTCATATATGATCTACACCATTTTTGATATTAGAGAGAGTGAAATATTTTGTGGATTTTGAGCAAGATTGACATTATGTGTTTTGAAGTGAAACATAAGATAGGTGATCAAGGATAGTGCTTCATGGAGAGAGATAGTAGGGATGATGAGTTAGTCAAGAGTATTTTGGACCAAGTAACATAGATAATTTATATATTAATGATGAGTATGGAGGACATTAAATATGTTCTCAAGGAGAGAGAAAAAAGAGAATAAAGAGATGGTAGGCAACAAGGTTAGTTAGTACCATTATAAATAAAGATGTATGAGAGAAAGAATAGAGAAATTGTTCAAGGGAAACCACAAGTTATCACATTAGTAGGTCAAGAAGGAATGGGAAAACACCATGTAAGAGAGATTAGACCATTGTTAGATGAAATATTGAGAAGGGAAGAAGGTCCAATGAGACAAGGACTAAGATAGAGATTTTAGGGGCAATGTTGGAATTACCAAAGAGAAGGACATAGGGTAGCAGAATGTCCAAAAAATGTGAGCAATAGTATGCAAAAACAAAGAGTAAAATAAATTAACGAGGGTATAATTCATGATACAAATGATTAATTACTCATGAGGAGAGTCTTATTACACTAGAAATGAGCTAAGGAACTAGCCCAAAGGAGAAGCTTGTTCAAAAGTAGATGTAATGCCCATGGTAAGGTATGTAATTTAGTAATTGATGGAGGTAGTACTAATGATATAGTTTATTTAGAGATGGCGTATAATTTCATATTGAATATAATGCCACATTCAAAACCATATAAATTTTCATGGGTTTAGAAAGGACACCAAATACTAGTAAGTGAATAAAGTTGGGTCGAGTTTTAGATAGGAAGGTATAAAGATCAAATGTTATGTGATATTTTACTTATATATATATATATATATATATATATATATATATATATATATATATATATATATTTGTGTGTGTGTGTGTGTTTGTAATTTACTATTAACGATACCATATTAGTTTGATAAGAATGCCATATATGATGGTCAAGATAACACATACACTATTAGGTAGTATAGAAACACATATACACTTATCCCATTGAAGGGTGAAGAAGATAGAAGAGATGAGAGAATGATGATGATGATGATGATGATGATGATTATGATGATGATGATGATGATGATGATGATGATGATGATGATGATGATGATGATGATGATGATGATGATGATGATGATGATGATGATGATGATGATGATGATGATGATGATGATGATGAAAAGACAATGTTGGAGTCAATAAATAGAGAGTTTGGGTTTGGTCAAAGCACCCAAGAAAGAAGAAAAGAAAGTAAGTTGCATTGAGTTGGTTGATATGTAGGAATGTGAGTCCACAAAGAAGGACATGAGAGAGATTTCACAAGTTTCAGTGTTGCAACAAGAATTTTTCAAGAGAAAGAATAATTCATAACACCAATGAGAGTGATAAGGAGATAAGAAATCCAAGGCAAGAATGGCAATCAAGTCCATGAAATAGAGACAATAGAGTAGAGTTTGATATGGAAACTGAGATGAAAAGGAAATGGCTTAGGATTGACACCAAAAAAATGAAGATATTTGAAGTTTAATAATCCAAGAATGAGATATCCCATGAGAGAGCCATGAAGGATCAAAATTATATTTCAAAGAAGTTGATTTGTGATGGAAATATAGGTATGGGGTAAGTAGCTAAAGAAGTGGTGATAGATGAATACAAATGTTTTCAAAAGAGTCTTGAATAAGAGGAAGATGTTGATGAGATGGGAAATGTACAATAGGTCCATACATAAGGTGACTATGAAGGAGTGATAAATCAAGAATATGAGAGATGGAAAAAGAATATACAACCCATGTGTATGTAAAAGATAGTATAGTAATAAAGCAAGAGTTTATATGAGTATGAGGTATGCAAAGAATAAGAAGACATGATGGATGAAGTGGAATGTGCATCACAAGGATAATTAGTGAAGAAGGAAGAATATTGCATACTTTTAAAAGTGGTTGATAATGGAGGGAAGGAGAAGATGTACCAGTTTGAAGAAAAACAAAAGTGGCATGCATATGCAATGCAAGAAGAAGTTGGTAGTAGAGATGTTTTGTTTAACTAGTTGGATTTGCATGTAGGTATGTTGATTGAGGAGATGAAGAAAAGAAGGCCCAAATATGGTGGCCAAGATCATGTACACATATATTAGAGGCAAGTGGAGTAAAATAAATTCCAAGAGGAGGTTCAATGTATTCAAGTAGTATCATATGCCAAGTGGATCAATCAAAAACTTATGGCAAAGATTTCTCAGCTTGGCAGTATGATGTAGGGGCATCCCTTGAGGACCACAAAATAATTTAATTTTTGTCTTTTGGAAGTATATTAGGTGTCATATAGTTACTAGATGTCATTAGGAATCCATATGTGTAGTTTATATGTTTGATAAGTGCTAAGAATTTGAATATTAATATTTCTTGCCAAAACCTTCTTTGAGTAAATTTAAATTTGTAAGCTTTGTATAAGGACTATTTGATACATTTATGAAGAGGTAAAGATGTATCAAGTGAGTCTAAAGGCTTTGGAGATTATATTATGTTAATAAATGACATAATTCCAATGTCATAGTCTTGGAGGTGTCATACTATGAAAATCAAAAGATAATTTCATGTATCAAGTAACCTCTATGTAGAAAAGGTGGCAAGAAGTAGTTATGCACATTTATAGGAGTCTAGGAATCAATTATGTGATAGGAAATAGTTGTTATATTAAATATAGTGTAATGAAGAATGTAATGACAAGTTTTTTATGAATAAAATGATGATGTGTTTGTAAAAGAACTCTGTTGTACGAATGAAAGTTGACAAACCCTATTTGAGGTCTTGGATCATTTGTTGATTTCATATATGTGAGTTTGGTTTAAAAATGAATAATATTGGAATTTATTTTCAAGTTGTATTTAAATATTAAATATGTTTGTTGAAGTGAATTATTTGAAGGAATACAAATAAGAAAAACCCTATTCTTGAAGGGGATAACACAATCATGTTTGTGCATTTGATTAGTGAAGAATATATACTCAAAGTTGATAAACAAATAAACATGATAATGATGTTGAATTATTTTATAAAGATTATTGAATGTGTTTTGAGGTTTTTTTCAAAATAATAGTGATTAAAACACTTGATGTTCATATATGCTTACATACAGACCTAGTTTGGGAGTTACCTTTTTAGTGTGTAGACTATGTAATAATGCTTGGGAAATATTAACCATTAGTTTGATTTATATTGTGTTATCAACATATTCATAGCCTATTGATAGTGTTTTTTTAATGTAATCTCAAAATATTAATAAGAAGACTGATGGTGTTTGGAAAACTGGTATAGAAACCCCTATTCTTGTATGAATGTTCTCATGTTAGATTGAGTATTGAATCATTTGAAAATACTAGAAGAAATAATCAATCTATAGGTACCCTAGCACATTTGGTAATTATATTTACATCCATTAGAAATTCTTTGAAATTTTTTTTAATAAATAATGTGATATGAGGTTCAAAACCCATTACAGACTTGTAGAAAACTATTTGCATACATAGTCAAGTATATCTCTGTGTGCAAAGGTGTGAAAAAAGATTGGTAAGCATGATTCAATGGTTAAATAAGTTAGATCAGGTATATATAGATATTTTATACCTAGCTTGATTATTTTAAACCATACCAAATTTTCACAAAATAATACTATTTGTCCTCAGTTAAGATAAAGTATTGTGAAACCCTAAACTAGGGTTTGGAGATTTTAGACAATTATGACCTTTAATAAATTGTAAATTTTTGTAATAAGATAAAAATTTAGGTGCCCTAATTGAATAAATAATTTTAAAGTATGTAAGGAATATTTTTATGGTATTTTGTGGATTGAGTTATTGTAAGGGCTATAATAAGCCTAATTGAGGTAAACAAAGACTTAAAAATGACCAAAAGGACTATCAAAATAATGCATTACTGCATGAAACTTCATGATTATATGTTTTTAGATAAAGGGTACCTAAATTGGTCTTTAGTTTTGTTATATTCTACTATACATGTACATACTTACAAGAAAACTCTAAAAAAAGGGTTACAAGGACTATAGTAAAATAAGAGAGAGTTGTGTAAAGAGAGGAGTTTGAGAGTTGTAAGGTGTTTATGAGTTTAAGAGTGAATAGGGAGGACTAAAGAGACTTTTTAAATCAATACCAAAGTATATTAATGTACAAGATGACTAGATGAATCTGTAAATCATTACATGAGAAATTAAACTAAGTTGCCTTTGTCAAAGGAAGTGAGTGAGAACCAAGGGTTAAAGTGATCATTTGGTATATGTCTACATCATTTTTGGTATCAGAGTGAGTGAATGGTTTTTGGGATTGAAAACAAGATTCACATTATGTGTTTTCAATTGAAATATAGGATAGGTGATCAAGGAGAATGCTCGATGGAAAGAGCTAATAGGGATGATGAGTTGGTCAAGAGTATGGTAGACTAAGTAACATAGCTAATTTATCTATTAATGATGAGGATGGAGGCCATTTAATATTTTATCAAGGAGAGATAAAAATGAGAATAAAAATATGGTAGGTAGCATGGTCAGTTAGTAACATTGCAAAGAAATATAGATGAGAGAGAGAATAGAGAAGTGGTTCAAGGGAGACCATAAGTGATTGTAGGAGTAGGTCAAGAAGGCATGGGAAAACACCATGCAAGAGAGATCAGACCATTGGTAGATGGTATATTGAGAAAGGAAGAAGGTCCAATTAGATAAGGACTAAGATATAGATTTTAGGGTTAATGTTTGAATTACCAAAGAGAAAGACACAGGGTAGTAGAATGTCCAAGGAATGTGAGCAGCAACATGCAACAAAAGAGGGTAAGAAAGAGAATGAGGATAGAATTCATGAAAATAATGAGTCATTTCTCATGAGGAGAGTATTATTGTAGTAAAAAAAGGTAAGGAACCAACCCAAAAGAGAAGCTTGTTCAAAAGCAAATGTAAGGCCCATGGTCAGGTATGCAATTTGGTAATGATGGAGGTAGTACTAATAATATAGTTTCTTTGGAGATGGTGAAAAAGTTGAGATTGAAGAGCATACCACATATAAAACCATAAAAAGCTACATGGGTTCAAAAAGGACACCAAATACTAGTGTTTTACTATTTTTGGGAATCTAAGGGTTTAATTTCTTAATAGTAAAGAGGTCTAGATTAATATAGAAAATATGTGAATACAATATGCCTAAATTAACCTACTGAGTTGATAAATCTATATTTGATCAATTAATTACTAAAAATAATGAACAAGTGGATAGAGAGTGAACTTAACTAATTTCTAGATTAAGACAAAGGATTCTAGAACTACAAATTGCTGAGCTGAGTAGATAGATTATAAAAAATAAGACCTAGTCTATTTTCTTCCTAGACAGTAGCACTAGAAATTGTACACTTGGAGTTCTAGTGTTATAGTCATATTTTTGGATTTATAGTCCCTCTGATCTACTTCTTTTGATCTTTCTAGGTTCTATTCTAATACTTTAAGAGGTTCTATGTCTAGAATCTTAGGTCTTGATCATCTGTGAAGCTCTGTTTGCAATTGATTCTATCCTTTAGGGTCATAATTACTCCTTAGGATTGATAAGTGGTCTTGAATCATTTGGAAAAAGGGGTTAGTGTGTATTATGCACTGAACATATGATCACACCCCATGTGTGGGAATGTTGCCTACATACCAATACTCTGAGGAGGGGTCAAGGCCAATGTATTTCTCCCAAATTAAATGTTTATTATACAATCTTATATATGAAATGCAAGTATTATGTGAATATGGGCAAGCTTGAGATCACTCATGACTTGTGTGAGAGCTTGAGTATGCTAAAAATAGAAGTGGTTGGCAATATAGAGAGAATAAGAAGATTTACTTAAGTGTGCTTAGTGTATTTCTAGCTTGTTCCTTATGAATGATTGCCAACCAACCTAAATGACCCTTAAATAGGCTTTTATAGGGAAATTGATGATATTGGGTTAGATGAATTTGTATTAGGCTGATAAGGAAAAAGATAAGGATCCAGGGAAACCTACCCATTTGAGGCTAAGAGTGACTTAGACAATAAAACTAAAAAGTGGACACCCTAGGGTCCAACACTATAGTCCAACTTATGGTCTTATTTTCCAAGGGGATAAGGACCTTAGGGGATATGTTTATTATTGGAAGAGGAGTCCAGGGAAGTTAGGGCTGATTTAGGAAGGCTTCGAGTGATTGGGAAGTAGTTAAAACATGCTTAGTGGGTTGTGCAAGCAAGTAGGAAAGACCTATGGTTTGAATGTCATAAGTCATGATCAAGTTGTATAAATTACATTTTTATTTGATTAAATTTCCCCCCCTTTATTATAAGTATGAAACTAAGTGAAATATGAGGATAAAGGAGAAAAATAGAAGTGTACCTAAACTTAAATGTGAGGCTAAGCCTAAGAAGCTATGTGATGTTATATTTGTGTGTGGTGAGAGAATGTTGTACTATGTGAATCTAAAAATAAGGGAAGTGAAATTAAATAAATTCTTACTAGATATGCTATATATAAAATAAAAATGTATAAAGTGAGATAAAAGAGAGAGAAAGAAGAGAAAAGAATGAATATACCTCATCAAATATGTGAACTAATACAAAACCTATTTTGTTGTTGGGTTGTGTTGAGTGATACTAGATGAATACTAAACCAAGAGTTATATCGATGGATGAGTTGAGTGATCAATCCTCTAGAAGGTGGCTCAAGAATGCAAATGTAGGCCCTTTTTCTCCATCATCACCAACTATGTGAAGTTAGTGAATCATGCATATGTTAATTGATGTATGGACTATGTGTCTAATCCCTCTAAATAGGTTGTTCAAGAATATAAAGGTTAGCTAGACCTTTGGATCCATCATTGCCTCATGATGTGAAACTAAATAGAAAGATATAAGTATAGGTTTAATGTCATATGATATGGCTCATGAAGCCCATAAATATGCTATAATATGATAATGTTGGCATGGATAGCTGAATTTAACTAGAAACTAGGTTGATGTTGGCTACTTCAAAAGATAGAGATTGGAACTCATATAAAAAGCCCCTCCAAAAATGGAATCAACTTGAGAACTTGAGTACTTAGTAAATAAACTTATATGAAATTTTACTTTAAAGTGATGTCAACCACCTACAAATTGAGTAAGGCACATAAATTTTGGGAACATGTAAGAAAATATACTAAACTCAAAAAAGAGAAGGCCCGTGTGGTACGCACATTGACCCCAATAATTGGTGTTTGTAACATAGATTCTAAACTAAAAGTTGTATCAACTACCATGTTTGAATGATAAGTGGAAAACTTCATGCCATGCATGATGCCCCCTACATCTAGATTCTTTGAGAAGAAAAGTGTTGAAAACTATTGGATTCTAGACTATACTATTATGTCAAAACAATAATTAAACTCACCCCTCTACTTGATTCTAAAAAAAATAGAAATGCTACTATTTGGACACTAGGGATAGAAACTAGACACTTTGGGGTCCAACGCTATAGTCCCATTTTTGGTGCTATTGTCTAGAGCCAAAACTAAAAACTAGATTATGTTTTTGGTTATCTACCTGATCTAGCCTGCCTGTACTGAATTCTAGAATCTAGACTGAATTGGTCTGAAACTACATTTTTTTATCAATAGCTCTGATCTCTATAATAAAACCACTATTTATTTCCCCTTCTTCTAAGGGTAGGAATTAAGACTCTGCAATGACTACCCTCAAAGAAGTGTGTTAAGCTATGAAAAAATTTGATATAGCATTGATATTCATGATCTCAAGATATAGAAAAAGTTTGTAAAGAGAGATTGTTAGATCTATAGGGGTATGCCTAGACAAATATGAAAATGAAATATCATGCATATAAGATAAATCTAGAATGCAAGATTTTAATTTTTAGTTGTTAGTAGCATGGAGGGATGGAGCATAATGTCCATCATTATATCTATGAAGCAAGGTAAATGCATGATTGAAATCATGGCATTGTACACAAAGAGAAATGATCAAGCAAACAATAATACAAAGCAAGAAGAAAGAAACACACAAGGGTAGCCAAGGGTAAAAATAAGCATGCAAGACATATAAGGCATGTTTAAATACTGCATAAACACATAAAAGTAATAATTAAAGATTGGCACAAGATCCACAAGCATATAGAAAGGCACACATAAAAGACATTGGAAAATTTCCAAAGGCACACACATATAGATAGGAGCAAAATACATTTGACAAATGTCCTAAAACATAAAGAGGAAGAAAACAAGAATTAAAAAATGGAAACACATCTAGCTAGTCAAAGCGAAGAGTGGAAGCATGAAGTGGTAGCACAAGAATCAATGATGAATAAGGAAAAGTATTTCATACTTGAAATAGTGGTTGATAATGGAGGGAAGGAGAAGATAGATCAATTTGAAGAAGAGTGGCATGCATATGTAATGCAAGAAGAAGTTAGTAGAAAACATGTTTTGTTTAACTAGTTGGATTTGTGTGTAGGTATGTTGATTGAGGAGATGAAGTAAAGAAGGCTTAAATATGGAGCCTAATAGAATGTGTACCTATATGAGAGGAAAGTGGAGGAAAATACTTTCCATGAGGAGGTTCAATGTATTAAATCAGTAACATATGCCAAATGAATCACTCAAAAACTTGTGGCAAATCTTTCTCAACTTGGTAGTATGTTGTAGGAGTATCCTTTGAGGACCCCAAAATGATTTCATTTTTGTCTTTTTAAAGTGTATTAGGTGTCATATAATTTATATAGGTCATTATGAGTCCATATGTGTAGTTTAGATGGTTGATAAGTGCATAGAATTTGAATATGAATATTTCCTACCAAAACCTTCTTTGAGAAAATTTAAATTTTTAAGCTTTATATAAGGACTATTTTATATATTCATGAAGAGGGAAAGATGTATCAAGTGAGCCTAATGGTTTTGGAGATTGTATTAGGTTCATAAATGACATAGTTCCAATTCCATAGTCTTGGAGGTGTCATATTGTGAGAATCAAAACATAATTTCATGTATCAAGTAACCCCAATGTAGAAAAGGTGGCAAGAAGTAGTTATGCACATTTATAGGAGTCTAGGAGTTAGTTATGTGATAGGAAATAGTTATTCCATTCGAATATAGTGGAATGGAGAATGTAATGACAATTTTTTTATGAATAAAATGAATGAAAGTTGATAAACCCTTTTTGAGGTATTGGATCATTTGCTGACTACATATATGTGAGTTTGGTTAACAAATAAATAAGATTGGAATTGATTTTCCATGTGTATTTAAAGACTAGTATATGTTTTTTTAAGTGAATTATTTGTAGGAATACAAAGGAGGAACCCCCTATTCTTTAAGGGGATAGCATAGTCCTATTTGTGCATTTGATAAGTGCAGACTATATCTTCAAATTTGATTAAAAAATAAACTTGATAATGATGTTGAATGCTTTTAGAAGAGTTATTGAATGTGTTTTAAGGTTTTGTTCAAAATAATATTGATTAGAACCCTTGATGTTCAGATATGCTTGTAAATAGACCCAGTGTGGGAGTCACCTTTTTGGTGTGTAGACTATGTATTAATGCTTGGGAAATAATAACCATTGGTTTGATTTATATTGTGTCATAAACATATTCATAGCTTATTGATAGTATTTTTGAATTTAAGCTCAAAGGATTGATAAGAAGACTGATAATGTTTGTAAAATTGGTATAGAAACCCTTGTTCCTATATGAATGTTCTCATGTTGGACTATGCATTGAATCATTTGAAAAGACTAGAAGAAAGAATCAATCTATAGGTTCTCTAGAACATTTGGTAAGTATATTTTAATCCATTAGATGTTGTTTTAAGTTTTGCTTAAAGAAATAATGTGATAAGAGGTTCAAAACCCATTACAATCCTGTAAATAACTATTTGCATACACAATCAAGCGTATCTTAGTGTGGAAAGGTGTGACAAAGGATTGGTAAGAATGATTAAATGGTTGGATCAGGTCTAGATAGAAATTTTAAAACTAACTTTATTATTTTAAACCATACCAAAAATTCACATAAGAATATTTTTTACCCTTGAGTGAGATAGAGCACTGTGAAACCCTAAACCAGGGTTTCGAGATTTTAAATAATTTTGACTATTCAAAAATTGAATTTTTTTGTAATATGATAAAAATTCAGGTGCCCTAACTAAATAACTAAGTTTAAAGGATGTAAAAAATAGTTTATATTGTATTTTATGGATTGAGTTGTTGTAAGGGCTAGAATACGCCTAATTGAGGCAAATAGAGACCTAGAAAGGACCAAAAGGACTATCAAAATAATGAGTTATCGACTTCATGATTAGATGGTTTTAGATAGAGGTTACCTACATTGGTGTTTAGTTTTGTTATATTATACTATACATGTATAGACTTAAAAGAAAACTCTAAAAGAAGGGTTACAAGGAATGTTGTAAAATGAGACAGAGTTGTGTAAAGAGAGGATTTTTATAGTTTTAAGGTGTTTGTGAGTTGAAGAGTGAACAAGGAATACTAAAGAGACTTTGTAAATCAATAACAAAGTATATGAATGTAAAATATGAATAGATGAATCTATAAATCATCACATGAGAAATTGAACTAAGTTGCCTTTGTAAAAGGAAGTGAGTGAGAACCAAGGGTTAGAGTGATCATTTGGTATATGTTATGCATCATTAGCTTAGGCCCTTATTTGATCAAGCATGCAAGTCTATGTGTGTTGATGAGTAATATTCACTATGTTGAGCTATATTATTAACTAATTTTATGTAATTGTGTGCCAAAATAATTAGTGCAAGATGTAAAATGCCTTGTGAGGCTCTTTATATAGAAGGAAATTTGATTTGAATGTAAAACCCTTATTCATTGGATTAAAAGATGAAAAAAAAAGACAAGGATAAAATAAGGGTTAGGACCCAAAACACATTAAAAAAATGGTTGTTGGACATTAACAATGAATTGAACACTAACACACTATGCTAGTGTCTAGAACTCCACTAGTGTCTTAAGAACACAAAACTAGGTGAAGACTACAAAAAATAGGTTAGGGATCCCCTATAACTAGGATGGATGACATAATACCACTAGGGGTGTATAAAATACGTAAAAAAGTCATAATAAAGATCAAAAGACCCAAAATTACCATGTGAATAAGACTCACATTCAACACTAAGACCTCCCATGAAAGAGAAATAAAAGACATAGTTCTTGTGGTTTCTTAGAAAAATTAGGGTGTGTACAATTCCCCCCATTTTAGTCTAGTGATGCAATTAAATTTAATTTCTAGATTAAAAGGAAAAATAAAATGCATACCTATACTTACCTGTGTGAACAATTTGTGTGGAGGATGGATGTGCTCTAAGCCTAGCCTAATTCTTGGTAAAAGAAGTGGATAGGAAAAATAATGTTGTCTATGAAGAAGAAATCCACAATATGGATGCCTCTTGTACTGATTCTAAATGATGAATTGAATTATGGGGAATAAAACCCTATTTTGTTCCCACCTTGATATGTGAATTGCGTCATGAGAGGTATCTAAAATTATGGAAAAATAAGCCTTGATTTCCCATACTCTTGTATGTGAACTAAATCTAGGAATTATTTATAAATGTGGAGAAATAATATATACTTTCCTCCACTCTAGTATGTGAATTAAGCTTAAGAATTAATCTACTCAGAGGTTGAAACTCTCACTAAGCCTTCATAATATGGGTTTGGTAATAACTATGGATCAACCACTATAGGAAACCATACGATCCAACCTACTAAAATCAAAGGGACATCCTAGTGATAATCTGAGTATAATTTAATAATCTAAATTTAAATAATGGTATAGTGTGACATTACATCTATATAACCTAGTGGAATCTTATGATATCGATGACACATGCTCTACATCACTCCAAACTTGATATTTGAGTAATGTAACTATGTGCCTGATGTATAAAACTATATCAATATAGGGATGGTGTATCGTGTACATGCCCCCATAGTCATAATCAAAGTCTATAACTATTTCAAAAACCTATGTAAAATTTGAGAATGTGAACTAATATATGACAAGATCATGGAGCCCTACAAATTTGAGTTAACTTGTGTGTCTGAAAATATGAGAAAATGTGTTTATCTAAATATCTAACTAAATTTGAACTAATCTAAGTCAATACATGTGTTTCAAAAAATCTATGTATCTAAATTTTTGAGTCATATTATATATCTAGGTATTTGAATCACTGTATATCTAGGTATCTAAATCACTATATATTTGAATGTCTGAGTCAGGAAATTTGGTTGTCTAAATCAGTGTGAATAGTGTATGTATGCCCCCCTTTTGGTGAGAGAGCTAAGACTATGGTATGGATGCCAAACCAAGAGTGATGCTAGTAAGCATGTTAATGATATTTATAATTTCTAATATGAACATAGGATTAATTATTTATATTTTTGTAATGTATTTTTTGGAAACTAGGGCCAATATAGGCTTGGGGTCTATAATGAGTTTTTCAAGGAAGCATAGGTTTTGTCACTTTATGGATTTAATTTGAGTAGAATATTAGTTTAACTAGAATGGTGTGGGGGATATTGTGATCAAGTCACATGCATAAGAAATAGATTGAAAATCAAAGCTATAGTTCTTAAGATATCATGTTTGGAAGAATTTAGCATTAGTTGGTGAAATCTACATGTAAAGTCAAGCTTAGGTAGGTGGCATTTTTAAAACATGGATTATATACATTGGTTGATTAGTTTTAAAATTATTTGATTCAACTAACTTGAGATAAATTATTTATATTATATTAGAAATATGCCAAGGAGATGAGGATCAAACATAACCCACTATGAAGAGGTGGAGGCACTCATCTAGGCTAATGAGGAGGTTAGCTTGGTAAGGAACCTATCATTTTCCTTGTTTTTAAAATATTTATTACTTTTTCATCATTTGTAGTGAAATTTTGGTAGTTGATTCCCTATTTAGGAGGACCACACTAGTTTCCTTAGGACTACAATAGTGTCCCCAACACTGTGCTAGTGTTTTTGGTTACTGTACTATTGTCTTGGGTATAATTCTACTATCCTAGGTGCAACACTAGTGTCCACTAGAGCCAATTATTCTAGTTTTGACTTTTTTGTGTGTTTAAAGACTACTAATACATGTTTATTTATCATTCAAATATGTTAATGCAATATTTTACTATGTTTTTCAAGTGGATGAATGTATGAGGGAGTTCTAAAGTGGTCAAATGATGGAGTGCTTATGTGAACTACCCCTAATAGATGATGGGAGTGTAGTGATTGATAGAGATGTATTGGGCCATGTGGAATCACTTGCTCTAATGCCTTATGAATTCCATATTATGATGACATTGTGTAAGAGGTAGAACACTAATACTTTACATTTTGGTTACCTATTAGAGGATGCCTATAAGATACTAATATTGTCTATTACTGGTCAGCATGCATTATTATAAGAGGCTAGTAGAGATAGGGATATAGATAAGGCCATGCATTAATTTGAATATATTTCCATGGGGGTCCATTAGTTATAAAATTATAGTGATGTATTGTTATCTTTGATTGTTATGGCTAATGTTCTATGGTTGAAAAAAAAATTAGCAATACTATTGGTTTATTTTGTTGTTATGGATGGGAGTGGGGTATCTATCTCATACATGATACATGGTATAGGTCAAGATATAGATGATCATGGGACCATATACCTGTCGGATTACACTATTTTATCCCACTTGTATCTATATTTATATCATTTTACTTAGGAGTTGTGTATGGGTGGCATTGGTCTTTAACATTATCGAATTGTTGGAATTATGAGCATATTTTAGTGGCTAGAGTAGAGTGGTTTCTATATATGGATTGAGACCACCCAAAGATGTTTGTATAAAGATGGACTAGTTTAAGTCATAAAAAATCAAATAACATGATGCAATATTGATAGGTCTTGGATTGATTGACAATTGGAGACCCTATAAGGGATTTTAAGGGTGGTTTGAGGATGGTGTTTAATTGAGATAGGTTCATGTGAGCTGTTAGGTGCATGATCATTAGGTCAATGTATTTGAGATATTTCAGTATGAGTAGGTGATAAAATAATTTTGTGTGATTAATGATGTGACACCTATATCATGGGTGTGGTTGAGGAGTTATTGGGTTTTAATGAGGCTGGGTAGTAGGTTGAGACCCATAGTTATTGATTTGGTTACAATTTTAGTGATGGAATGAGATATATTATTGGATATACCTAATATATATGATGTAGGTGTGACTAATACCTACATATATTGGTAGAGGCATAATATATGGCCACCACTATTTTTAGGAGATGGGGATATCATGCATGATACATTAGATCTAGATACCATTAGTGTAGCTGAGGGTACATTATTAGTTTGGATTTGTATGTTTTGTTTAGTTTAGTGTTTGAGTTATTGATGAAATATCTAATGCACTATGTTGATATTTTATGTCCAATAGACAATGAGTACATGAGACCATTATTGAGGCTACACTACAAGAGTTAATATGAAATATCCACAATGATGTCATGGATCATGGGTTAGTGGAGAGGGCCATAGGAGTTACAAGTATTCATGCCCAAATTTTTGATTGAGCAACCTATTGTCACTTGGATTTTCACCCTTTGAGGAGATTTCTTATATCTCTTCATCCAAGTGGCATAATTGAAACACTTATAGGCTATGGGTAGCCTAAGAATGAGGTGAATCTCTAGATAGGTATAGATACCTTGATGTACCACTTGTAGAACACTACTATACCTATGCTTGTGAGGGAAAAGGGAGAGAGAAAACTGAAAGTAAACTATCTTAAAGGAGGTGATACACCAAATTAGTTGATGACTACCAACTAGCCACATATTAAACATGAGAATAAGGGAGTAACTAAACATACACTTATCCAATCTTAATCTTCTCACATAAATATTTCATTATGAGTTTGTGATGAATGTTTAGGCTTGGAGGACTAAATAAGAGGCCTAGGATGGCACTATTTGAATAGACTAACTCACTCAACCTTGACACATCAATAAAACACTTTACATGAACTATAATAATAATAATCTTTCCAATTTCAAATATGTGAGAGAATGAAACAACCATGCTAAGGAAACAACAAGTCATCACTAAGCAAAATAAATCATCCAAGTGAACACACTATGAACAATCATGGAAGAGGTAAAAATTAATAGTCTTTACTAATCAATGGTATGAAAATTAGTATAGATTTACCATACTCATGTGGATCATATGAGGTGAATATTTATATGTCCTCTAGAGTCAATCCCAATAGTTAGACTGTATGGAATCATCCAAATAAGAGAAAAACTTATAAGGTGCATAGATTAATAAGAAAAATAAATAGGTCAAATTATTAAGAATGGTTTATAAATTATATTTAACCATTCCTCTAGAAAAAAACATAAAATATAATTTTAATGAGCGTATAAGATACCCCCAAGAGCAATTTGTCTGAAACTTCCCATGTTGGCTATACCAAGTACAAACCTATTGATTAGTTTTGCATGCATGGAAGGGTAAAGGAGTAGAAAGGTTTTAGCTCAATTTTTACACATAAAAATTAATTAAACAATGGAAAAATATATAAATAATCTTAATATTCATATCATGACCTTATCCCACATGTCACACTCCCTTGTTGGTTGTACAAGTGCCAAATTCTTCCTTTTTCAGAGGAAAAAGCTCTTTCTTTTGAAGAACCTAACACTTTTTAGTTATAAATAGTTGATTAAGATATAATAGGACACATGGAATGTGAAATCACATTTTTCACCTTCACATTTCCCAATAAGGTTTTACAAATCATTAATGCTCTTTTATAACCTTCAAAATAACTCAAAATGATATATTGATTAATTAGACTAAAACAAAGGCTAAAATGACATTAAAATATATCAAATAGATTATGATATGCATTATGAAAAACAATTAGACCCCTATAAACCTCTAAAGATCAATTTTTTACCTATAGGGTTCCTAATTTGACCTGTAGGGTCAAATTTGGTTAATAAAGTAGTGACTCATAAGGGTAGTATGCCTGTTATGCTAACTAGACCAGTAGAATTATCAATCCATTGGTCTTATGGAGTCATCTAAAGTTTGAAACAAAACAAGGAGACATTTTAACTTTGACCACAAGATTTGATCAAGACAAGACCACTTAACTAGATCAACCACACAAAATTAAGTAAACAAACTAATAAGACACATATGTGCTCAAATCACTTAGGAAAATTTTAAAAAAAACCACTATATAAAACTAAAAATTTAGCATACCTCCATTTCTAAGATAAAAAGGAAATTTCATTACATGTTTTTCTTCATGAGATGAATGATAGTGCCAAGCATGTTGCTCTTTAGATTGGACACTTGATATACTATACCTATTCCTTGGCACTTCACTTGTTGTGCTCTCAAGTGGAACATATCCAAATAGATATCCAATGTAAATGTATTCCTATTAAATTCATATACATACCTCATATTTCTGCCCACTTGTCATCTCATGATCAACTTGCATCTTCTTAGTAGGTATGGCTTTAAGATGAGTAGTTTATTATTCCTTAGAAGATTGAGGCCAATAGAAGCTTGTTCTATCCATCAAAAGCTGATGTGTCTCTCCCAACTAGTTGAGAGTATGATAGACCATCTTGATGATTTCAAACATATCATCATGGGATTCATATGTCTCTTAAAAGGATAGATTTGAAAATTTTCTTTTTCCTTGCATACTTACTTGAGTGTCAAGGCTACATTCTCCATTTTTGATTAGATCATATCCACCTTTAAGAGGAGTATAACCTACTCTAATGATTTTTAAAAAGTCATCCTAAGGCTGATTAGATACTTGTTCTTACTCATCTATGATATTTTGGAAAATGTCATCTTGCTTACAATAACTTACAATCATCTCTAAGTTATAGACCCCTTGATAGACTAAAACTCATTGCAAGTGATTACAAACTATTACTACAAGTCCTCATTTTCTCTTTGATCAACATCATGAAGGGGAAGAACAAGAGAAGCTCTTTCATCCTCTTCTTTATAATTCAAGAGGACCTCATCCAAGATTTCTTCTTTAACACAAAGAAGGCATTATTCATTATCAACACAACAAGAAGACTCAACAAAAAGACTCACCTCTTATTCAAAATTTATGATCTCTTGAGGGATCTCAAGTTGTATCTCAACTTTCATAACCTGAATTTTCTTCTCAAGGGCTACAAGATCTTCAATCTCCTTTTCCTTCTTGGTGGTGTCAAGACTAGGCATCTTGACATTAGGTGACTTAGTCCAATGAGGGTACCAAGGAGCTATATTTTCTTCAAACAAGAGTTCTAAATTTTTACCAACCAACTACTCTTATTTAAGTTCCTATACCATAGGTATATCAAGGTAAAGGGTGATGGGGTGAGGATAAGATGAACTAGTTGGTGGAGGTGGAACATATAACTCAAAATCAGATTGAGAATTAATTGTAGGGGATTCTTTTGGGAGTTATTGAAGAAGGTGTTTCACTATATTTTGTTAATTTTAAGTCTAAATGAAAATAAAAATAAGGATGGGAATAAGTGATTAGAATGAACCCAGATTTAGTTTACATGTTCTATCTAGATGTTGTGAGTGCTCTTCTTTGGGTGGGGAGGACTACTTGTAAGTAAGAAAACACTACCACAAGATGTTTGTTAGCAGAATAAATATTTAAATGACCTATAATATCAGTGATGTAATTAGCTATGGTGGTCACTAAATTGATAAGTGTTAGGTTGATGATCCCCATTAGGGATTCTAAACTTGAATGCCTAAACAGAGAGAACAAATGGGTGTTATTGGTCCTCAAGAGCTCAGTTGCTAATTGTAATTGATTTATGCAGGGTGATTGTAAGCCTAGATGTTGAAAATAGAATGTTGAGAGCCTGAATGAGAGTAAGAATTGATTTTCTTAATTTATATTAACTTGAGTTATAGGTTGGAGTTTGGCTTATATTGTTGAGATAAATGATATTACCGATGTTAGATGTGGGTTGATCGACATCAACAGCCCTAGAATAGGTAAACCTTTCTATTTTTGGCCTATTTTTTGTTGTTTGGACATGCCAATTGTGACACCAATTACAAAATGGTAAAAATAAGAGATTAGGAAGGAAGTAGTTGTTTATAGATTTAGTTTAGAAGTGGGAATAAGTCTTGGGTAGTTAGGATGAGGGGACTAGGTCTTGAGGTGACTCATTAGGGGAGAATTAGTCATAGGGCATGGTGGCCAAGTAAGGTGGCAATGGGATTTTTTAATTAACTTAATTAAGTATTTTAAATTAATTAAATGTGTGAGGGGTAAAAGTATGGGTTAAGGATATTAATTTTTATTATTAAAATGGGCTTAGGGGGGTTTCGACATAGGGAGTTATGCATGTGTGTGTGACATAATTTTGGTGTCTAAAAAAGGGGAGGTAGACCTTGGGATAAAATAACTTGGTTTTATTCCTTCCATTTGGCAATCTCTTTATTGAAATCTAATTTAGTTTGATGACTTTCTTAATAAAGGTTAGATTGGGTGTGTTTAAGCATAGGATCCTCTTTTATCTCTAAACCTTTCATCACACCTTGATTCAAAAATTTCACTATCAACTCTAACTCCTCAATTTAATTAACTAGGTTCTCTTAGAAAAGTCTCTCTTGAAGTTGATTGGCATCTTCTTGAGGATAAAGATTATAAGAGGGCTGATACAGCTCATGGAAAGGTTGGTAAGGACCATATTCGAGATGGTAAATATCATATTGGGGCTAGTAAGGATCATGACAAGGCTGATAAGGAGTGATATAAGCTTGATAAACCTCACCAAATTGTGTAAAACAATACTCAACACCAAAGTTAGCCATAGAACTTCGTTAGGGAGTAAGAACCCAAGGAATGACTATTAACAATCTTCAAAAGGAATACCTAGGATGATTGACCAACTGATGTAATCTTAGAGTCACCATTGCTATTTAAATAGATGCCTCCAAAGGCTGATATATTGAAAGATAACACCAAAAATCTTTCAACTTCTTGGACTAATAATCCCACTGAGCATGCCAAAAACTATTGTCACTTGGATTTACACCCTTTGAGGAGATGCCTCACCTCTCGTCATCCAAGCAGCACAATTGAAATATATCTAGGCCATGGGTAGCCTAAGAATGAGGTTAATTTCTATATATGGATATCTTCCTTGATGTACTACTTGTAGAACACTACTATACCTATGCTTATGAGGGAAAAGGGAGAGAGAAATCTAAAAGTAAACTATCCTAAAGGTGGTGATACACCAAACTAGTTGATGAATACCAACCAACTACATGTTACACATAAGAACAAGGGACTAACTAAACATACACTTCTCCAATCTTAATCTTCTCACATCAATATTTCATTATGAGGTTGTGATGATTATTTAGGCTAGGAGGACCAAACAAGAGGCCTAAGATGGCACTGTTTGAATAGACTAACTCACTCAACCTTAACACATCAATAAAAAAAATTCACATAACCTAAAATAAGAATATTTCCATTAAAAATAGGTGAGATAATTAAATAACCATGCTAAATATGTCATCACTAAAGAAAATCAATCATCCAAGTGAACACACTATGAATAGTCATAAAAGAGGTAAAAAGTAATAGTATTTATTGATCCATGGTATGAAAATGAGTCAGGATTCACCATAATCAAGTGGAAAATATGAGGTGAAGATGTCTATGTCCTCTAGAGTAAATCTCAATAGTTGGATTATATAGAATCATCCAAAAAAGAGAAAAACCTGCAGGGTACATAGATTAATAAGCAAATTAGATAGGTCAACTTATTGGGAATGGTTCATAAAGTATAGATCACCATTATTCTACAACCAAATATCAAATGGAATCTAACTAAGTGTATAATATACCCCCAAGATCAATTTATCTAAAACTTCTCCTGTTGGCCATACTAAGTACACACTTGTTGACTAGTTCTATGTACATAGAAGGGTGAAGAAGGAGCAGAATAGTTTTAAATCAATTTTGAAACTTATAGAGTAATTAAAGCATGGAAATATATTTGAGGAATTTTAATATTCATTTCATGACCTTATCCCACATGTCACACTCCCTTGTGGGTTGTACAAGTGCCAAATTTTTCTTTTTCGAAGGAAACTACCCTTTCTTTTGAATAACCTACCAATTTTTAGTTATAAATAGTTTATTAAGACATAATAGGACACATGGCATATGATATAAACTTTTAACACTTTCACATTTCCCAAGGAGGCTATACAACTCATTTAATGTTTTTTTATGACCTTCAAAATGACTCAAAATGATATATTGACTAATTAGACTAAGACCAAGGCTAAAATGACATTAAAATAGATCAAATAGATTATGATATGCCTTAATAAAAATATTATACCCCTATAAACCTATAAATATCAATTTTTTAACTTATATGGGTCCCAATTTGACCTATAGGGTCAAATTTGGCCATCATAACCATGTCATTGTGGCATATCTATGAGTAACTACTAATAGATATGAGGCACATGCTAAACTATAGACATGATCTATGCCCCCACCCAATATTCTAGGTAGGGAAGGTGGTAGGATCATGTATGAATACATTCATTTACAATAAGAGCATGTGGAACTGATGGTTGAGGTGGTATTAATATGGGTAGTCTCAATCTATATCTAGATGGGATACAAGGGCATCTAGTCTAGTGTTGATGTATGTAAGAGTGAGAGTGAAGAGGGTGGTGTTGATGACCTAAATCTTATTATTGAGTGATTATGTCTTTTTTATTAATTTTTTTGAATCATATATATATATATATATATATATATATATATATATATATATTTGTGTGTGTGTGTGTACTTTTTGTTACATGGGTATTATGTTATCTAGCAATTTAATTTTTGGCATTGTTTACTTGAGTAAGTGTTTTAGTTGTATTTATTGCTTATGTTTTTATATAGAGATGTATTTTTTCAGCTATGGAATTGTATTTAATTTCTCATATGTATATATATGTTGGATTATATATGTATATCAGATTAGCAGTCTTAGTTATTAGTTGTTATAGAAGTATCTTAGTATAGATTAGTATGGATCATGTGATTGCACTCAACACTACCTGAATCCAAATGGCATGGTAAAAAAGGGACCATATTGCTTATGATGTGTATTCATATAATTAGACTCTAGAACTAATACTACTCATGGTGTATTACTGGTAGTTAGATGTATAGACTCTGTAGAAAATAACTTAATTGGCTGCCATACTAAAACTGTGCTCTAATCTCTATGATTGTTTCCAAATATATTAATTGGTGTTTAAACTAAAAATTTTCTATGATATCTATGATTATTTCCAAATATATTAATCAGTGGTTAAACTAAACTATGCTATAATCTCTATGATTATTTCCAAATATCTTAATTAGTGACCAAACTAAAATTATGCTATGATCTCTATGATTATTTCCAATTATCTTAATCGATGGTCCAATTGAAACAAGTGATGGGGTTAGTTTACATGTTTTTACCATGATTATATAACTATGTTGATCTCTATGAACTGGCTACCATCTCTAATGAATATATGGTGCATATGATCTCACATAAGTAGGTGTCTTATAAACCACATGGATCATATGATGAATAACTAATGGTTTCTTAAAAGGAACATCCCAAGATAACTCACTCATAGAAGAGTGTGACCTAGGAGAGTGTGGAAAAGGAGATATCAATTCCCCCTATGTGAATACCATAATACCTCTATCAACACATTGTTAAATATAATATTTGAGTGCATAATAGTTATTATCTTGATGTCTATTGATTTTATAATGGTTTCAATATGGTTTTTTCTTATTATTTTCAAAGATGTGTTGGATGGTGATTACTATGAGGAAGTGTGATCATCTCCCTATATAATAATGTAATTAAAATATCATGAGGCCTATCTCTATCTAAAAACTATATATCCCATTTACTAGTGTCCTATGCTCTACTCACTATGGGAGATGCTCTATAAAGTGGCTCTTTGCCTTTAATAAGTATCTTGATTGGTTATTTTTTCCACATTTTCCTTACTCATAGGTGGATTAGGTTATTTTACCATATTATATGACTATGGCTATGGGATATTAAAATCCAAATCTACCTCTAAATCTATCTCAACTAATCCCAACTTATTATCTAATGCCATAGTTATGTTACATAGATACCAGAATGAATTAGATGTTTCATATAGTAATTTATCCTTAAGAGGGAAGATGAAACATATAAAAAATATGTATTGTACCTCTAAATATGTTGTCCTATAAATCAACTATTTCATGCATCATTCAAATCGTATAATGTAATCACTCATTATTTTTGACTTACCCTCGTGTAGTTAAGGTAACCTCTCATATGTGACTCAAGGTCCCTTATTATATATGTAGTACATGATAAAAACTTATTATACCTAATTGTATGTATGTATTGAACAATTTGGGAGTGAATGATGAAACCAATTCAATCCTCACCCTCTAGAGTCTGTGTAAATAATAGTAGGAGAATCAAACTGCTAGTGACATGTAACATAGCCTTCATATAATATTTTAGGTAAATGTATGGGTATCCATGCCCATTTAACTTTGGTAATATTAGTATCTATAATTTATTAGGTAAATTTTTATTGAATATTCTACGTAGGATAGGGTTATCATGGATGGCAATGGATAGCTAATTTACCTAGTTAACTCACCCTAGTCACCTAATAACACCTAGACACCTTTATTTAATAAACATTATTAAACATATTAATTTTGATCCCTTTCAAACCTTTTAATTTTATGGATCAACCATTGATGATTATCCTAACTATCTATGGTTAGGTCTCCACCCCTACAGAACAAAAATAATCCAATTATAGGATAGGCATGCATGGATAAAATGGAAACTTTCCCATGCACACTTCATAGCCTTCTTTCCCTTTGAATTGGCATATTTTTCCTCACCCAACTTGGCAACTTTATCTCTCCTCACTTAGCAAGTTGTGTTATAAATATAGGGCTCTTGGAAGAGTTAAGGATCCAAAATTTACATCCAAGCTCTCTTGTTTTCTTCATGTAGGTACTTATCATCCTAAAACTCTATCCACATGACCTTTAAAAGTTTAAGTACTATTATGCTACCCATATTTCTTTAGGTTTTAAACTATCATTCACTTTGCATCATAAAAGTACCCTCCTTTTGTTTTTAATGTTTTCTTTCCTTATAAGGTTTTCCTACCTTGTTGAACTCACCTGCACACCACCCCTCACCCCAACTATCCATACTCTAACTCCTACCCATCATCCATTTCATCTTCAACTCCATCTTAATTTTCAGAAATTTCCATAAGAAATTATAATTGATTAAAAAAACCATTACCAGTTACCCTAACCATCACCAGTCAAGCCCAATTATTGTCGGTCACAGCCAATCGCCAATGATCACTATAAAAAAAAATAATAAATTGTTTTTTTCCCCTTTCACCAAATAAAACCCATATTTATATTCCCAACCTATTTTTAGACCCTACCTAGACCCTCTAAACCTAACCTTGGTACACTTGTGCATGGTATTGACCTATCATGCCATACCTTCTATCGAATAGGTACATTAATTATTATCTTTCATATTTACTTTCTTATCATTTGAATACAAGTATATTTATTATATCATTTTCAACTTAATTGTCTTAAAAATAGATTTATAGCCTCTTAGAAAGCCTTGTTATTCTTGGATCTAGCATACACTAGGCAATCCACTCAACCTACCATTTAACAAATTCTCTTCTAGTTTTCTTATGATTTACAGGTTATCCTCCCTATCCAAAGAGGAGTTCACACATTCATATGGATCAATACATACATTATACTAGGTATTCATCTACACACCTTAATATTCACTTTATTTTATATACTTTCAAAACTAATAAATGAAGGAAATAAATTGAAACATATTGGCATACTGGTGGGACATAGTTCCCTTTCTTCCTTAATTGTTTACTCATCGAATGAAATCATTTATTTTGGGGATAAAAAATCAACCATTTGCATTCATTGATTACTTGATGATTTTAGTTCATCTAGTAACTTAAGAGGCAAAGTAATCTTATCATAGCATTCACACTTGTTATCACACAAAAAATTGAACCATAAAATAATTTACACATCAAAATAATACTTAAGACAAGGACTAACTAGGATTTCATCACTTGGTGGTAACCTTACCCCCTCCCAATTATCCCACTTGGATTTTACCACTAAAGAAAGAACCAACTCAACTCTCTAGTTAAGTATAAACTCTAGACTCAATATATCTTGGCTAAACACTTGACACCCTTATCACTATGGGATCGTGAAGTGAGGGGGTAGGCCCCAACACCAAGCCATATACTAAATTTCAACATAGATCTTCCTTTTGATTGCTTAAATAACTTTAAATTGTCTATAGAATTCCTCTTTAGTACCCATTTTTCAAGCCAACCTCCCTTATCACACTCTTTAAGGCATAATCCAAAAGTTATTTAAAAGAAATCCTAAGGTTAAAATGCACTTCTTAGTGTATGTATTGATTGCTTTGAAATTATTTTAGGTTTTGTATCTATTTGAGGTGTGAGTGTTGCAATAATATTCCCTATTTTCTCATATAATTTTAACCAAACAACAAGTGAGAAATCAAAATAACCAACCACCACTTTCTTATTCATCTATGGATTATACCTCAAATTTTGACAAATATCCTCACACTTCACCTCACCATTCTCTTCCACCACCTTCTCCTTCCAGAATCCCAATCATATGTAAAGGAGATCCATACTTTATTACCTTTCTTAACAATAATATGGTTTCTTTAAAACACTACCTCAACATATTGGCCCATCATGCCCCCTCTACTTCAGTTCCTTCTTTTTATCCTTCTTTGGGCATGCCATCCCATTTTATGATAGGTACCATTTCAACCCAATAATTGACTTAGGCCTCTTCCAACACCTCATCCACCCAATCCCAAACCAACTTTCCACCTCCCAACTAAACACCTCTTGCCACACCCCATGTGGGTTCAACCTTACCATTAGTCACCTATGCTCCATCTACTATGGTATTATCTTCCACTCCTACTTCTATCTTCCCTTCAATTTCCACCAATCCCTTGAACACAGTTACACTTCAAAACTTAGTACTCTCCACACCTCAAAACTTTCCCCCAATCATCACTAGGGTCACTACCCAACCTCAACCTACCCAACTTCATTTTACCTCTACCATAACAACCACATCCATTTCTCAATAGGTGCCTACAACAACTTACCAGTATGTCCCTAACCTACAAGGGTACATACCACCATCCACCCAATGTTTTATACCAATTAGTTATTATGTGGTACCATCTCAACCCATTTCCACCACCTATCAATATGCGGCTTCTTCAACACCATCTATCACTTATTCATTCATTGTCATGAACTAACCCCAATATAATGTTCCTCTCAATTATGTAGCTTCTCAACCCCAACCAGATCCAATCAAAATTTTAATAGACAAAATGACTAATTTGGCGTCAACCATCTCTACCTTACCCAATATTTTTTCCTATGACCAAATTTTTAATGAACCTATTCACCCATCTGTGCCTATTCATGCTTACCTTCCTCAATGGGAATTACCTAAATTTTATAAATTCTAAGGTAAGGAGGATCTGCAACAACACTTGAGAGCTTTTTAGCATGCTTATTATTTGATAACTTATGATGATGTTATCCTCCTCAAAAAAAATTTCCATGTTATTATCTGTAACTACCCTTGATTGGTATAGTGCCCTCCCCACTCACTCTATATTTTCCTTCTCCCAATTGGCACAAACCTTTTTTGAACACTTTTCTATAAACATATCTAAAAATGTCTCCATTACTAATTTATACTCCATAAAATAATTTGAAGATGAATCCATTGTTGATTTTGTTACTATATGGAGGGGCCTCATTAATCAACTCACTTTCCCCTTACCCCAACTTTAGTTAATCAAATTATTCTCTCAGGGATGTGCCAAACACATTACTCCCACTCTCCAAGTCCAAACCTTTAGGACTTTTGATGAAGCATTCACCATGGCACACAAATTAGAAAACCATGATATTGATAAAGGGAATTTGAAGCTTCAAAATAAAAATTATAGTTTCAAATCCACTGAATCATCCTCCACCAAGACCATAAACTCAACTAATTCTAAAGCAAAAGCATCATCACACTTGGTTGTTCTCAAAACTGCACTGCCTCTAACCATCAACCAAACACCACAAACAAACAAATCTTCAAACCACCAAAACCATACCCGAAATTGGGATCCTTCAAAAACCTTTACCCTAATTGGGAATCATTTATGGATAAACTACTCAAATACAATCTAATCTAAATTCTACCCATCAAACCCCCTCAACAATTTGATACTTCTCATCCCCTTCTTGGGTGGTATAATGAGAATGTTCATTGTGATTATCATCAGGTCATTATACATGATACCGATATATGTAATACCTTTAAAAGTATTGTCTAAGACCTAATTAATAGAGGGGATCTTCTGTTTGATAATCCAAATGCTCCTTCTAATCAATCTCTTGATATTTTCTAAAAACATTTTCCAAATCATTCACCTTCAACCCAACATCATGAAAATAAGCCCGAGTCCTCCAACTCACATGGGGAACATGTATTAATGTCATTAGTAATGTACCCACTATTGAAAAAGTCATCACCTCTGTCACCCAAATAGAATAAGCTAACTCACCATCCATTCCTTCAAAAAACCAATGGAGGAATTAACTGCCCCTTCCTCTTTTGTATATGAAACCATCTTTCCTTATACCCCTCCTATGGTAGAAATACCCAAGGATATAACCATTATATGGACCATTTCATCAACTCCTCTAATCCAAGTAGAAAAACCACCTACTTCTTTAGATAACCAAACCAAGGAAGTAGATATACTAGTTATTCCACTTGAAACCACTACCCCTACCTCTCCCATTATAGAACCATTTATACCTCCCTTGGAAACTATTTCCCAAGAGACAATCTCCTCATCTATCTAATCATCATCTTTGGAACCTTTCACCAAAAATATTAACTCTGAAACTAATCCTTCCCCAAAAGGTTTGTGCTTTGAAATTAATGATTAGGAAATAATTCCCATTTATAAACCCTTTTCCTAGCTAGTTCAAAGTTTGGAATTCACCTCCCAACCTAACTTTGATAGATCCACTTTTTGGCATCGACTTGGACTATTATATCAAAATAAAATTGAACCTTCCACTTCACTTGAGTCTACCCTCAAATATATTGCTACAATTCCACAAACTACCCCTCCTAAAGTTACCAAGGAACCATCTAAACTACCCTCATCTAAAATTGTAAAATCACCCTATGCTTCTTTCATCAAGCTGATCAAAAATTTAAGGATCCTTCCCACACCTAATCCTGCTCACCCTCCTTTGCGATTGGACTTAACCACATCAACACAACCAAAGCCAAATCTAGTTAAGCCCATTAAGACGGAAGGGTTGCCTAGGCCAAAACCTCAAGTTAGGTCCATGCCAACTCCTTCACCTTTACCTTCTATTTTGGGACCACATCCCTCCACCATTCCCATTACCTACTCTTTTTTTATAAAAAAACCATCTCCCTTTTTTCCACCTATAACAACCCAATCCTCTAGTTCATCCTCCTTCCTTACCAACCTTTCTTCATCCACTTTCCCATCTATTAAACCTTGATCATCTAGACCCTTAATTCCCAAATCAATTATAACTAAGCCAATCCTTCTAAACCACTGACCAAGCTTGATCCACCAACCACAACTCCTGTCAAGAAATCTTTTCCAAATAAGGTTCTTACCCCTAAAATCCAAACTCTACCACCTCTAACATCTTTGTAAAAATATTATACAACTATTTTAAAAAGGCTGTTGTAAGCTTCTACCATTAGCTTACCACCAATAAAGCTTTTTAACCCCACTCACCAAAATCCAACCTGGTTCAATGACAATTTGATTTGTCTTTACCATAGGGCCCCTGAACATGATATGAATAATAGTAAAGCTCTCTAATCAATTATTCATGGCCTTTTGGAGGAAGATGATATGTTAGAAAAGCCTTCTTTAATCCCCTTACCTTTTCTACCACCTACCAATCCTCTACTTCTTTACTTCCACCAAAGAGTGAAGAAGAGGAACCAAAGAAAGCAACCGGTCCCCTTATCTATACCATTCATATGGTGACTTGGTCTTGATCCCAACAAAAGGATAAGGGTAAAGTTGTCCAATACAATGAAAAGGGCAAAGCCAAATTAACCCTTCCATGGTCTTACCCTTCAACTCCTCAATCAACCAAACAAAACCAAGCAACCACACCTTTACCCTTGCAACCATCCAAGCCTAAATTTTCCATTTTAGGAGCTCATTCTTCTTTCAACGCATCTCCATTCATCAACTTGGTGTTAAAACAACTTCATCAAACACTAGTCAAAATGAGTCTTTATGACTTAATTAGCACCTTTCCCCAACATTTTCAAGCTTTAATCAAAGCACTACATTCTATAGAGGTTTAACCAAATGATCCCTAACCTCTTACATCTTTGACTGGAGCCATCCAACATGCTACCATGGTCACTTTTCAAGAATCAAAAATTTTACCATATCATAATGAAGACCCTAATCCCATTCTTTTCATCACTTCATCCATCAATCAAACATGTGTCAAAATAATTATGATTGATAGGGGAGAAAGTATCAATATCATCTCCTCCTACACTTACGATCAACTCCAACTACTTAAAAACATCATGTCTAAAACTTGGTAGTTCTTTGATCATTAAATGATACCTTAGCCACCACTCTAGGAACAATTTTTCTCCACATCTATTTGGGGCCTCACACTATCCCTGAACTATTTTATGTTTTAGAGGGTAAGTTTCAATATAATGTGTTACTTGGTCACCCTTGGATCTGTGTTATGGGTTGTGTCCCTTCAACATTTTATCGATGTGTCAAATTTGAGCATGAGGGATAATTCATTACAGTCAAAGCTAATATAAGTCCCTTTTCTTCTTGTAATATGACATATCAGCCCAATGATGTTCTCATTTTTCCTCCATCTTCCTCACAACCAACCTCTAGCCAAACCACCACATCGACCCAAGAAACTAACACTTATGTCTATAAAAATGATGAAGCATCCATTATTTAAACAATCTCTTCATCTAAAATTCTAGTTGAAGACCCCTTAAAATCCACATTTTAGTGTCTCATGCTGGGGGAATGTCAACTTTTAGCTTTGGATGCTTTCCCTTCTTTTTATGAATTTGGGAATCTCCAAAATGATCCATCGTATGATCCTAATATTTTTACCCTCATCCCCTTTGGCCTTCCCAACAACAAAACATATTTTATCTATGGGGGACTTGATAAACTACTCATTTCTCCCACCACCATGCTATAAATCTAGCCATTCACTTCCAATTTTTCTTATCTTAGCAACCCAACCTTTTCCCAAAAGTACCTTCATTAGTGAGCTTAGAAGGGGTTTTGTTTTGGATTTTATGAAAAAGGACCTCATGAGCTTCCCATCATCAAAACTCAAAATCCTCATGAGTTATTTGGCCTTGGGTTCATTCCCCTATATGAGCCTACATCACCAAAACCCATTGCCACCACTACTGAAGAACCTTCATCCTCACCAACCTTATCTTCCCAATCTTAAGATACCAAAATCATCCCACCTAAATTTTTTTATCAACACCATTAATTTGGGTTCCCTCACTTATCTAAGGGAAGGCCAAACCAAAATTATTCCTCTTATCCACTCTGAGATAATTATGTATGACTCACCTACCATTAATACCATCTAACATTAGGATGATAATTCCATTATTACCTACTTTGGTGTGGGGGACTCTTCCTTCCAAAAATCCCTTCCTCCTAAAAACTAAATAATGCTAAATGAATCAACCATAGATGTTAATTTGGGAACTCAAGAGGACCCTCATGTCATCAAAATTGACCAATCATTAAACCTCAAAGAGTAACAAGGCTATCCATCTTTTCTCCATGACCATAGCATAGTGTTTGCTTGGTCTTATCAATACATGCACAATATTGACCCTTTTATTACTCTTCATAACATTTTTACCCATCCTATAACTAATCTAGTTTGGCAAAAGCTTTGTTGTATGCACCCTCATAGAGTTCTTCTTATTAAATGAGAATTTGAGCACCTTCTATCTATCAACTTTATCCAGCCCATTGAATATATTCAATGGGTTTCTAATGTTGTTCCCATCACCAAACCCATGGGAGGCCTTTTCCTTTGCATTGATTTTCATGACCTTAACGTCACCTACCCTAAAGATGACTTTCCCCTATTGAACATCAAGTAACTCAATGATCTCACTACTATCCATGAAATGTTATCTCTCATGGATGATTTTTTAGGATACAACTAAATCTTGATTACCCCTCAAGATCAACACAAAACATCCTTTATCACCCCATGGGGAACTTTCTACTATCATGTCATGCCATTTGGTCTAAACAATGTAGGAGTAACTTATTGATAGACCATGAATTATATCTTTCATGACCTTATCTAAAAAATAGTTAAGGATTATGTTGATGATTTGCTTAGTAAATCCAAACACCACAAAGATCACCTCATTGTTCTCACTATCATATTTAAAAGGCTAATCCATTATCATGTTAGGCTTAACCTAAATAAATTCATCTTTGGGGTCTTATCAGGAAAAATTATAGGCTTTATTGTTTCCCTTCATGGCATTGAAATAGACACCACAAAATTTTAAGCCATTTTAGAAATGCCTCCTACTAACCTAAAACAACTTCATAGCTTGCAAGGTAAACTTCAATCAATCTTCCACTTCATTTCTCAATTGTTTGATCAGTGTTAGCCTTTCCACCACCTCCTCAAGAAATATACCTCCTTTAAATGGACCAAATAATGTCAACAAGCCTTTGATGCAATCAAGGAGTATATTCTCTCTCCACTAGTCCTTATATCCCCAAATGAGGATCAACCATTTTATTTATACTTATCTACCACTGATCATTCCTTGGGATCCTTGATCACTCATTACAATGACCAAAATAAGGAGTAATCCATTTATTACATCAGCCACACCCTCATTGAATATGAAACCTGATACACCCATTTTGAATAAATTTGCCTTGCCTTAGTTTTAATAGCCTCTAAACTTTGTCACTATCTTCTTAACCACAAAACTTATATCATTACTAACACTGACCCCCTCAAGTATATGAAGTCTAAGCCATATCATAACCAACGTATGTCTAAATGGCTCATGTTTTTAGTTGAGTTTGATCTTGAGTTTCTTCCACAAAAATCCATTAAAGGATAGGTCATTGCAGATCAACTAGTTGAAGCTCCTCTCCTTGATAATCAAACTCCCCCTCTTACCTTTCTAGATGAGTTTATATCCACTCTTTCTTTGAAATAACCCACCTATCAGATGACTATGTATTTTGATGATTCTAAATGTCAAAATGGTGGGGGCACCAACATAATCCTCTTTACCATTAACATTGAAACTCTACCCCTTTCTTTTAAACTCAATTTTAAATGTACTAATAATATCATCAAATATGAAGCCTTGGTCATAGGTCTCTAAACCACTCTTGTTTTGGTAATTAAAATAATTAACATCTATAGAGAGTCTCAACTTATCATCAACCAAGTCACAAGATCTTATCAATGAAAAAATGATGTTCTTCTAAAATATAAGTAACTTGTCAATGTACTTTTAGCATCATTTTACCACTACACTATCCAATCAGTCCCTCATTCTACCAACAAATTTGTAGACACAATGGCTTCCCTTGCATCCCAAATTCCATCTCAACCTGTTGAGTATAAACTATTTATCACCATCCACTACTTCATCATTCCAACCTACCTCAAATCTGATCTTCCTACCATTTATCAGATAGAAATGTCACTTGAACACATTTGATATGATCAAATCTTCAACTACCTTAATGTCAGTGTCCTCCTTTATGATCCTTCAATAAATGCTCATAAATATTTCATACAAGGTACCTCTTACTACATCATACTAGGGGGAATTATTTACAAACAAATCTTTAATGGTCTCTTCCTTCATTGATTTCATAGACATGAGGCTTCTTATGCCATTAAAGAAGCCCATGATGGCATCTATGGTGGGCACTTTAGTGGTCTAGCTATTTCCAAATGCATTCTTTATCTAGGCTACTACTGGCCCACACTCAATCAATATTGTTGAGACTATGTCAATAAATGTGTCAAATGTCAATAAAATGCTAACCTTCATCATTCACCTCCTCATGGTCTTCAGGTATCAACTAACTATTAGCCCTTTTCACAATGGGGTTTTGATCTTATCAGAGAAATCAATCTACATTCCTCATAATGACATCAACATATCATCACTACCATAGAATATTTTACCATATAAGTGGAATCCATCCCATTGATCTCAATCAAAGCCAAAAAAATAATTTATTTCATCAACCACCACGTCATATTCTAGTTCGGTGTTCCTCATAAAATCATCACTGATAATGAAAAATACTTTAAGAATAAAAAGGTCTAAGAGCTTTGTGATGCTTTTGATATCAACTTAAGTTTCTTCTCACCTTATCATCCACAAGCCAATGGATAGGCCAAGGCTTCTAATAAAACCCTCATCGAAATTCTCACTAAGGTGGTCAATGCTTCAGGCAAGGACTGACACCTCCATATCCCATTTGTTTTATAGGATTACCGCACTTGTATTTGAACTGCCATGGGAGCTACACCTTTCTCTCTCATATTTAGAGCTAAGGTAGTTATATGTATTGAAGTCCAAATTCCATCCCTTCATATATCCTTTCATGAGATTCTAAAATTGACTATCATCAAGAACACCTTGCATGCTTAAAATTTCTTGATGAACATTACCTTGTTGCCCTTAATTACATTTGCATTTATCAAGAGCGTATCAAGTATGTATATAAAAAACATATTAAAACATGAGATTTAAACATCAGAGACCTCATACTCAAGGGAAACTAACATGTCACTAATATGGAGAAGACCAAAAAAGGCAAGTTTGTTTTTAACTGGTTAGGACCTTATGTTATAACCCATAAGTATGGATCTAGTACTTATCACTTGTCTTCTCTTGACGTCAAGCCAAAACTTGAACCCATTAATGATTCACATTTTCATCTCTTTCATTATTAAAAAAAGGATAAAACCCACTTTTGTGTCTAATTTAAGCTCATTTTAGAGGATCATTAACCTTCTTCCACCTCATTTCCTTTCTACCCCTTTTAGGACTGATTGATTATATATAAATGTGTGATTCCTCTATCACAATCATAGCCTAATACTAAGTATGGGTACCCTAACTCTACCCATAGAATGGTTATCATGGATAATTTTCATCTTTTAATAGACAGAATCCCATGTTTAATTATTTCTCAAAACCCCTTCCTCTAACAAACCTTTTATGCCTAGGTCTTACTTCTACATGGGTAGACCTTTTGAACCTAACTAGACTTGTCCGTGTCTAATTTTAGTTTAAAACATATCCATATATCTAAATAAATGGTAGACTACTCCCTCAAAGGATAGCTACCCCATCAAATCAAAAGTTACCTAAAAATAGATGGCTCCCTTGAAGTATAGTTATGCACAGTAAAGTCTTAGACCACTCCCTTGAAAGATGGCTAAATAATATTCATTAGAAGCTTCCCACATCAATTAGCTTCAAAAAATTTAAATCAATAACAATAATCAAAATCAATAAGTAAGCCATAAACATCTCTTATATATGCCATTTTTAAACTTCTTGTATCGATTAGTCTACCTATTTATCTCAATTAAGCCATAATCAACTCTTATATGTGGCACAAATAGACTTCCCATATTGATCAGTCTACCCATTATACATATACAAAAGACATGGACTTGTCTACTAAACTTTTGGTTACCTATTGAAAATCCAATAACTCCACTCCAACATTTACACCCTTACCTATCATCCACATCCTAATCACACCTAAGGGACTATGAGCTTACTTAGGACAAAGTGGTCAAGATGCATGTTTTCTTAATAAAGCATACTCTTATGAAACATTTGATGGGTTTGTGTTCACTAAGTCAATCCATATATGGATTCTTATTATTAGGTTCTCACTAGTAAAAGGCACCATGTTTCCTTTTCTTATCCAAAATAAGTAAACATGAACATCTCTTTTTCCTTACAAACTATCATCATATCCATTCACAAAGCATAATCCATACAATCATCCTAACATTAACATTATATTATAACTGTCCTCATCATTCATAAATGACATAGTTAACAACATTAGCATCACATAACACAACATGATCATCACTAACATAATAAACATCTTCATCAAAATTCTAATCACAATTAAAATAGTAACATCATAATCAATAAGCTCATAACATTTTAAAACATCATCATAAATCCATACCATTAACATCATAATCAATGACCTTATAACATTAACAACATTAATTACATTATAAAATCATCATAAACACATCATTATCATAATCATATAATAATCAAATCACAACATCATCCTATGAGCATCATAACATCAATTAAAATCACATGCCTATACTATGCAAGATAATCATCAATATCATAAGTCTCATACATAAACATTAATGAACAAACATAAAATCATTTCAATCATTTGAAATATTTGTGTGTGTGTGTGTATATCAATAAGTGTCAACAAATGTACATATCTCTCACTCATAAATACATCTCATATCTCGACATGCAAGTTGGTGTCAAAATATCAAAATACATCACATAATATCTCTACTCATGAACTTGGAGCACCTAAATCAAAACCACTAGAACTAACATCTAGTGGTGGTCCCCTTGGAGTACGTCTGTATCAACCCATTGCTATCACCCACTAACCTAGTGTTGTAAGTGTTGATCCACTAGCCAAACTCAGCTGGTGCTCACCCCACCTTGGCTCATTAGGACATTATGCTAACACAATACCCTCATAGTAATCTAACTCATATATGGCTACTAGATATCTCACCTATGTCATAAAACTTGGGGGTGTCACTATTATTCCACTAGCCCATTATAGAGAGTCTCTCTTCTATGTCACCAAATCAAGTGTGACCCTTACCTAGTTCTACTCTTATGTCACTATGGCAATCTACCCCTATAACATGGTCACCTAACCCTATAAATTAGTTACCTATGCATGGGCCTAATCTCTCTACACTATCACTCCTCCCAATTAGCCCTAAAGAGTGGTAATATACCCCTTTAATGTGGCTATCTGAGCTTATGCTACCACCAATGTTGCCATTACCTATGGGTCACCCTATGTTGGTCCTCTTGAAAGGTCAACATCTATAGGCCCCTAGCCTCCATCTCCCCAACCAAAATCTATTATTGCATATTTACCTTGAAACCACATTGAATAATATCTAATAACACTAGGATCATCTCTCACCCTTCTTCAATTGTTGACAGTCTCCTCAACCATTAATGGTCTCATTGAGGTCTTTTTCTACCCTTGAGTTGACTGTCATTGGTTAGGTCAACCACCAATGGTCACTATTAGTGATGTTCAATGGTGAGACTTGACCCTTCAATCTCTTATACAACCCCCTAATCTATCCTACCACTCCCTTTCTACCATTTTTATATACCCTCCACACCCCTACATACCCTTTGCCACTCTTAGCCTCTACCCACACTCCCCTAAGTTATCATACATTCTCAAAACCCTATGATAACCAAAACCCTATGGCCTCTTCTATTAGCACAGTCTACCCCTAACATGAAATCACATCCTCTTGTTCTAATTTACACTCTATGTAAATTTAAATAAAAAACAAATAAATTCTACCTCATTCTATGAGTGGTGGTGATGTCTCAGTCCATGCCCATCCCCTTACCCATGAGCATCTCTATCATCCATATTGACCCCATAGTCACTCTCACACACCACACTCCTAACAACTCACCACACTTCCAAACACTCACATGAACTCTTCATACCAATCATTAGACCAGATAATGCACAAAGTTCTCAAAGATAGAAATAAGGACAAAATGGGCATTTTTGACCTTTTTACCATAATTTTAGGGTTTTTCACCTAATAATTGATGGTTTCCTAACCATCATCAATTGTCCCTAACCATCATTGGTTGCACCCAGGCCTAACCATCACTAGTTGACCCTAACCATCACTAGTTACCTCTAACCATCATTAGTTAGGGTCCAACTTAATTTCACAAACCTTTTTTCCTCCTTTCTTTTCCATAACCTCAAAACACATTCAATAGGGTTAACCCATTCCTTCCCACACCTTGACCTATTCAGGATTCACCCTCTCCCTTAACTTACCAAGAACTACATTAGGCCTAAAGTCCATGTTGGATTAACTATCCATGGGACTGTGTAGGCAACATCCTCTTACCTAGTGCATTAGGATTCAGCTTATACACCCCATATCCACCCAACCACCCTACCCATTTACCTTCACCCACCTTGATGTTGGTATATATTTACATACCTTACGATGACCTTACTTTGGTCATCATAATTACCTTGACCAATTTTTCCCTATTAAACTTTTGTATTACACACCACCTCATCCGTGACCTAACCCATTATGTTTTTCTTAGGATCACTTCATACCATGGATACTTGAGAAAACACTAATCCTTTCTAGGGCACATGATAAGTTTAACCTAATCAGCTATGACCAATGTTGAGGACTAGTTACCTTATCACTAATCCTAGCACCCAACCTCATTTTTACCAACATGGTATTGTTAGTCCTTGCATGATTTTGAATATCATAATAATTTGCATTTTTGTGTGCATACTTTCATCTTAAATTCCAAACCTTGTAACCTTCATTATACCTTTTATCAAACCCTGACCCACTTTGCTCTTTGCCTTATTGACTCCTTATTTGAGGGGGAGTACCCTCCTCCCATACTCAGGGCAATCAGACCTAGACCAGTCAACAGTTCATTTTTATTCTATGGATTATTAACCTAAAGCTACATAATTAAAATGGGTAAAATATAGAAACTCAAAAACCACCACTTGACTAGTCTTCGATGTCACCTTACCTTGGACCTATTCTTGACCTGAGTTAGCTAATTTACCTAGTCAACTCACCCTAGTCACCTAATAACACATAGATACCCTTATTTAATAAACATTATTAAACATATTTATTTTGATCCATTTCAAACCTTTTACTTTTAGGGGTCAACTGTTGATGGTTGGCTTAACCATTGATGGTTAGGTCTCTAACCCTACAAAATAAAAATCATCTAGTTATAGGATAGGGATGCATGGATAAAATGGAAACATTCCCATGCACACCTCACATCCTTCTTTCCCTTTGAATTTCCATCTTTTTTCCTCATCTAACTTGGTAATTTTCTCTCTCCTCACTTACCAAGTTATGCTATAAATATAGGGCTCTTAGAGGAGTTAAGGATCTAAAATTTGCATTTAGGCTCTCTTGTTTTCTTTGTGTAGGTACTCAGTATCCCAAAACTCTATTTGCATGACCTTTAAAGGTTCAATTAATGTTATGCCACCCAACTTTCTTCAAGTTTTCAACTATCATTCACTTGGCATCATATAGGTACCCTCCTTTTATTTTAGTGTTTTCTTTCCTTATCAGGGTTTCCTACCTTATTCGACTCACCTATACACCACCCCTTACCTTAAATATCCATACTCTAACTTCTACCCATTAGCCACTTCATCTTTATCTTCATCTTAATTTTCATAAATTTTCACAAGCAATCATTATTGGTTGTAAAAATCATTTTTAGTTACCCCAACTATAGACAGTAACCAAACTATCACCAGTCACTCCCAACCATCACTGGTCACACCTAACTGCTGATGGTCACTATAAAAAAAATAATATATTTTTATTTTTTCCCCTTTCACCCAATCAAACCGCTATTTCTATTCTCAACCTATTTTTAGAACCTATCTAGACCCTCTAAACCCAACCTTGGTACACTTGTGCATGGTATTGACTCATCATGCCATATCTTCTATCAAACAGGTATGTTATTTATTTTCTTACATATTTAATTTCTTATCATTTGAATAAAATTATATTTATTATATCATTTTTGACTTAATTGTCTTAAAAGTGGATTGATAGCTTCCTAGAAAGCCTTTTGCTTCTTTGATCTAGCATACGCTAGGCAATCCACTCAACCTACCATTTAACAAATTCTCTTCTAGTTTTATTTTGATTTGTAGGATATCCTCCCTAACTAAAGAAATTCCCACATTCTTCTGGATCAACATGCACATTATACTAGGTATTCATATACACACCTTAATATTCACTTTCTCTTATCTACTTTCAAAACTAATAAATGAAGGAAATAAATTGAAATAATATGCACGTCTAATTTTTGAAGGAGATCATTACTAATACCCATTATCTTTAAAAATTTTGTACTAAAAAATTTTATACCTAATCTATTTTAGATAAGTGCTCTCTTGATTCCCTTATTATGAATGTTGACTTGCATGAATAAAGACAAATATTTATCAGTAATATCCTTCAAGGGTAAATATGTATAGTAAAAAATTATGATATTTACACATTTTTTAGATCTTGCATAGTATCTACAAAATAATTTGGCTCTATGTCACTTGGTACTTAATTTTCATGAAAGGATTCATATAATATATCCTTATAGATAATTGATTGTTTAAAAATCTCAAGAATGATATCTTAGCTTGGGTATTACTTAAATATTCAATCATATCATACCCTTTAGATTTTATTACTATATTAGGTTTAGGATGAATCTATTGTATATTAATATGTGTTTAAATAGGTTTGTAACCATTTCCTTTTTGTTTAATGACAATGTAGACTATGAAATCAAAAATAATCAATGGCTGAATAATGGGAGTGAGATGATAGTGTCAAAGTCTAAATGCATGTGTTTGTACCTTATAAACACTCAAATTTTTAAATCTTTTTATATTTACAAGTTGGCATGTTTATTTTATTTATCCTTATGTGAGAAACATTTAAAAAGGTGTGGTATAAATACATTTTAAATCTCACTCATTATTCATCTAGTAAACACCTCTCAAGCTTATACTACACTAAAAATCAATTGCACAGCTAATCTATTCTACCCTATTCTTTCTTATTTCTAAATAAATCATAGGAGTAGCCTTATTATAGGTCTAAAGAATCAAAATTATATCCCATGATAGATATTTTCCAATTTACAAGCTACATCACTACATGTACTTGTATATAACTTATTACACAATTGTTCACACACAAGCCCACAAAAGGGGTAGAAATACATTTATTTGAGGCCCTATATAAAGTATATGGCTATGTGGGTAGTAATAATTTATATATGGGTATTTGAGTTCAAATTTACTTCACTTGAGCCAAATAACCCACATTTTTCAAGGTATCATGCCCTAATTAGAGGATATAGGATTTTAATCTATATAATGATATATAGAACTTGTGTACACAATCCATATAGAGAATATGAAAGGTGAAATTCAACCCTAATAAGTGAAAGTGGAATTTATATAAAAGATTTTATATTTTTATTTAGATAGAAACATTGAAATCAAGACAATAAAATTAATGCTAGTGTCCACAGGGTGACGTAAATGTCTAGGCCAATAGAAATTAAATATCTAGAATATAATAACATGATCCAGATCTTTAGACAATACAATTCTAGACCTTCACTACTCATATCTACATGTTCCTCATTATATGAGAAAGTAAAATTTCTCCTTTATATTTTTATTATCAAAATATCAAATGTTATAATTTCTAAATTTTGCATATGCTTAGATTAAACACTAGTGTCTAAGTCTAAATGAAAGTGTCTAGGAAGATAGAAAGTTATTAAATTTATATAACTAATAGTGAAGGAAATGTGTATCATTTTTTTAGCATATTATGGGCTCAGGTGTTTTGGGTAATCAAAATACTAGGTTTAGACTATTAGATAAGCATTTAGGCATAATGAGATACAAAACATGAGCCTTTTGACTATAAAGAATGGTAAAAATTTCAAAATAAAGACATGACTGATATTTTCCCAAGTGTATAAGACTAGTTTAACATATAAATATAGATTTGAGTATCTACACATCCCCATACACCCTCTCAAGGGGGAATCTCTCTAACCATCATGCTGATATGGACATCCTCATGCACCCATCTTTCTCCTTCTCTATTTTTTGAAAAACTACTTCTAGTTGTAACACCCTTTCAAAGAGGGTAAAATGTAGACACCTTAATTATCCCACCCTAGTTCTATCATTTATGATTTTCAGATATATCACACTAACACCACCATGGTAATCAAATAATTTACCCATCACTCCATAAATAATTAGTTATTTAATAATGATTAATTATTTAATTAATTTTTAACTAATTCCATGCACAAATAATTAATTAATATAAATAAATAAAATTTAATTATCCTCACCTAGGTTACACTCAATCAATTCCTTGGTCAAAATGGAAAATCATTCCACTCATCCAAACCAATCTCAACCAATCGATTAATTGAAATTAAATTAGTTAACTCTCTTATAAAATGGAAACCAAAATAGTTAAATCCATAGATACTCTAATCTTATTTTACATGGTAAATTAGTACTTTACACTTGATAAATATCACTCATGACTCAACCCTTCTATTCATGACCTTCCTATTATCTAAAGGATCATGTTTACCATCTCACTAAACCTAAATGATTATCTTATAGATTGACCCTAATACTTTGATTATACAAATCACTTGTATACCATAGTCTAAAAAAAATACAATTTATATCCTACTCTAGTAATTACAAATCTTCAACAACTTTTTATCTTCTCAAACAATATCATCTAGACTAAGAGACTACTATTGATGTTAGTGTCCTAGATCTAATTTTGGTGTCCAAGTGTTAAAAATAATCAAATTTATAAATCATTAACATGTATGGGTGAACTAATTTATATAAATTAACCCTAATGTGATATCATTCTAAAAGGTGTAGTATAAATATAAAATAAAAGTTCATTAATTATCATCTAGAAATCACCAATAAAACACCTGTCAAGTTCACACTTAATCATTTACACAACTACATTTTCCTACACTATTCTTTCCTATTTATAAATTATTA